>MU215832.1:211224-221832 GCA_018584345.1 Thuja plicata
TAATATGCATTGTTATCATTTAGATTAGATTTCATTTTCATGCATTCGAATCTCTCGTTTCATGGTGTATTTGCAATAGACACAACTAGGTCAATCTGAGGGCCTTCATTTTATATTTTTACACATCTATGACTAGAGAGCTATGGATCGATATTTGAGGCCTCGTTCTTGAGAAACTTTGAATGAAATGATTCATAGAAATGTGACAACATTTATGCACACAATTATTAATCTCCTATCTTATAAACATTATTTAACTGCTGAAAATAAATTCACAGTTTATATCGAAAAATAACACAACTGCAACTTCGCCAATAAAAATATGAAAGGAAATATGCAACACAAAGAACATAATATTTTTGGACAATTGTCCCTCGAAAAACCCCGAAGGGAAAACCAGTACTTCAAATGAGAAATATATATTAATCTTTAGTAAATTAAGAGATACAAAATTCCTTTCCTCTCATTGGCAGAATTCACACAATCTCCTAACTCCTCCTGTTGATATTCCTCCACTGCTATCCCCAACGCTATCACTATGCCCTTGCTAATACTGCAAGACTGTTTTCTATCACTGCAAACTCATTTGCTAACACTGTAAATGCTCTTCACCTTTTTTGATGGTGTGATGTGATGTCCTCCAAATGCCCCTAGACCCCTTTTATACTACCCTCATTGGTAAACCAATGACCGAGATCAATTCTCAATCAATGGGTGAGATAAATTACAACCCAACAACCAATCAAAAAATTAATTGCAAGTTGTTGCAAGTTGTCACCTAGGGGAATCAAATAAATAATTAATAATTAATTAATTATTGTTAGCAAGTGGTAGGACAGTTGTCCAAGCTAACAAACTAACACTCCCTCTTAGCGAGGAAGTTGTTCTGCAGGACACCCAACTTATCTTTGAAGAAGATGAAATTATACTTCCCCAATGCCTTTGTTAGAATATTTGCTACTTGCTCCTCTGTAGGTATGTACTATAGCTGAACAATCCATCATTGTACATAATCTCTGATGAAGTGATACCTGATGTCAATATGTTTTGACCTATCATGAAACACCAGATTATCAGTCAACTTGATGCAAATCTGATTGTCACAGTGTATCACGGTAGTCTCAACCTTCTGACCAAACAAGGCTACTAGCAACTTCTGAAGACATATAGCTTCACACGTCGCCATGCTGGTTGCAATGTATTCTGACTCTGCAAAACTCAGAGCCACAAACTTTTTCTTCCTGCTGAACCAGGAGACAACTCCTGATCCCAAACTAAAGCAACACCCTAAAGTGCTTCTCTTATCTATTGTACTGCCTGCCCAATCTGCATCAGTATAGCCTATCAACTTTATACCTTCACCTTGAACATATCTGATCCTGTACAAATCTCTCTTCAATATGCACATGTGGGTCTCCTAGCTATGTTCTATAAAGCCTTCTGGTTGTTCTGTGTATACCTCCTCCTTTAACTCACCATTAAGGAATGTTGTCTTGACATCCATTTGATAGATTTTCCATCCCATCTATGCTGCAAATGAGATCACAGCTCATATAGAAGTATACCTAGCCACTGGAGCAAATTTCTCCTCATAGTCTATTCCCTCTTTCTGAGAGAACCCCTTTGCCATGAACCTTGCCTTGTATTTCTCGATGCTACCATCTGCACCGTGCTTGATCTTGTAGATTCAGCGTGATCCAACCACTTCCCTATCTGTTGGTCTAGGCACTACCTCCCACACATCATTTTGCATTATTGAGGTATATTCCTCAACCATCGCATCTCGCCAAACCTGATGTTGTGCAGCTTCCTGATAACTGGAAGGATCACTATCTACCAACTGACTAACTAAAGCCACATAGTCATTAAACTTGACTGGTTGTTTCCTTGATCTTGTACTCCTCCTAGGAGTTCCCACAAACTCCTGAGTATCCCTTTGTTGAACCTCACGGTTCCAGCTGCCAACTGTAGAGGATGAAATATCAACCTCCATATCTTCTTGATGCATTTCCTATTGCACCAGTTGCTCCATACTCTGCAAACTCTTACCACCTGAGTCTACACTTGTACTAGTAACTGTACTTGAGCTTTGTTTCCCTTGACTAGGTTGAGCTACCCTTGGAGCTTCTATTGGCTGCTTACTTCGATCTTCTGCTGGCAAATCTCTGGACCTTCTAAAAGCCTTGTCCTTCATAAACTTGACATCATGTTGAACAATGATCCATCTGGTCCTTGGAATAAATATGCGATATGCCTTTGAGGTTTCACACTACCCAACAAAGTACCCCCTCTCTGTAGTCTGATCTAACTTGGTACGGGTGTCACCTGGAATATGACAATATGCCAAACTTCCAAATATCTTGAAGTGACTGACATCTAGCTTCTTTCCTGTGAAATCTTCCTCTGGTGTCATCTTTCCTAGTACTTTATGTGGAACCCTGTTCTGTATGTACACTATTGTACTACATGCCTCTACCCATAAGTAGCGGGGCATATCCTGGTCATGTAGCATAGCCCTTGCTGCCTCTGATATGGACCGATTCTTCCTCTCAGCAACTCCATTCTGCTGTGGATTGTAAGGAATAGTCTACTCTCTCTTGATTCCTTCTCTGGTACAAAAATCCTGGAAGTCATTTCCTTTGTACTCGCCATCATTATCTGACCAAAGAACCTTTATCTTCCTTCTTGTCGAGTTCTCCACAAGAGCCTTGAACTCTTGGAAGCGACTGAAAACCTCATCCTTGGTCTTCAAGAAGTATATCCAGGTCTTCCTAGAGAAATCGTCAATAAAGGTAACATAATACTCATATCCTCTAAGAGACTTCATCGACATTGGTCCACCTACATCTGAATGTACTAGATCAAGAACACTCATATATCTGGTGTCACTTCTTGGAAAAGATGCTTTCGCAAACTTCCCCAACACACATCCCTTACACACATCATCATGCTCTATGCTCACCTCTAGAACACCTGTCACCATCTCATGAAGCAATCTAAGTGCTCCAGGATGAATATGGCCCATCCTCCTATGCCATAGCTCTCCAAGATCTCTAGGGTTACTGCTGCTCATGAGTGCCTTAGGAGTATCAAACTGCAATCTATAAAGTCGACTGCTCCTAACTCCAATAGATACTGGTGATTTTCAATCTTTATGCTGAATCAAAACATGCATCCCTATAAAGAGAACATTATAACCTTTATCTTGAAGGATAGATACACAAACCAAATTCATACCTAAGCCTGGCACATGCAACACATCATGAAGAGGAATTACCTTTCCATTCTCCCTTTGAAACTGAACAGTCCCTTTCCCAACTGAGTTGAGTTTGGACAAGTTTCCCAAAGAAATTTGGATACTGGTGTTCTCCTCCTTATAACTGGAGAAGTACTTTCTAACTCCTGTCATATGAAATGACGCCCCACTATCTATGTACCAAATACTGTGAGGTTGAGCTAATCATGCAAGCTATGAGTGAGAACTCATCCTCCAATCTACTTGAGAGCTCATCTGCACTTGCTGAAGCCGCCACCTGCTTCTTACCCTTCCTTTATAGGCAATCACTGACATAGTGGCCAAACTCGTGACAACAAAAGCACTTGACCTTAGAAAGGTCCTTCTTCTTACTTTATGAATTTGATCCTTTGCTCAACCCCTTCTTTGCTTTCCCCTTACCCACTAGGGAAACATTTTCTTGTTCCACCTCACTTTTTTGACTTTTATTGTTGGCACCATTGACAAAACTTAGTCTAAGCTCCTCCTGAGTGAATTCACTCCATAGTCGATCCCAGCTAGGTAAGGTTTCTCGTCCATTAATAACTTGAACAAAGACATCCCACTACTTAGTAAACCCATTTAGGGCTATTCTTACTAGCTCATCTTCATCTGGCTTATCTCCAATAGTTTCTAACTCATCCTTGACAAGTCTAAGCCTGGTGAGGTAACTTGTAACATCTTCTCCCTTGTTCATCCGGGTATTCCTCAACTTTTCTCTGAGAATTAGCTTCCGATTAGTGGTAGCATTCTGGTACAGATTCAGAATGGCGTCCCACATCTTCTTCACTATATCTAACTCTGCGATATGTGGAACAATATGGTCCTTGACACCATCAAGGATTATCCTCCTCACCTTGGCATCATCCTTCTTGTATGATGTAAGTTGTATTGGATCTGTAGGTACAGCTACAGTACTGGTAACATATTCCTTGATACCATTCTCTTCCAACAATAAAGAAATTTTGGCTTTCTAGACACCAAAATTTGAGACACCATCCAATCTGTTCTGATCTCTCAAACCTGCTGAGGCCATCTCAAAGAAATAAAAGAAATAATAACTCGAAAGAGGTCAAAATTGAATTTCTTTCCTTTGCCTAGGGTAAACCTTTTCTACCCTCAACACTGCTCTGATACCATGTGAAAATTCTATTGTAGTCACTGATTATTAATCTCCTATCTTATAAAGATTATTTAACTGCTAAAAATAAATTCACAGCTTATATCAAAAAATAACACAACTGCAACTTCGCTAATAAAAATACGGAAGGAAATATGCAACACAAAGAACATAATATTTTTGGACAATTGTCCCTGGAAAAACCCCGAAGGGAAAACCAAACTGCAAATGAGAAATATTTATTAATCTTCAGCAAATTAAGAGATACAAAATTCCTCGCCTCTCACTGGCATAATTCACACAATCTCCTAACTCCTCCTGCTGATAGTCCTCCACTGCTATCCCCAACGCTATCACTGCGACCTTGCTAATACTGCAAGACTGTTTGCTATCACTACAAACTCATTTGCTAACACTGCAAATGCTCTTCACTTTTTTTGATGGTGTGATGTGATGTCCTCCAAATGCCCCTAGACCCCTTTTATACTACCCTCGTTGGTAAACCAATGACCGAGATCAATTCTCAATCAACGGGTGGGATAAATTACAACCCAACAACCAATCAAAAAATTAATTGCAAGTTGTTGCAAGTTGTCACCTAAGAAAATCAAACAAATAATTAATAATTAATTAATTATTGTTAGCAAGTGATGGGACAACTGTCCAAGCTAACAAACTAACACGATTGAAATACATATAACATAATTATACAATACTTTTACGTAACAAATTCAATATTCTATTGATATTTACTGTGTAAATTGAAAAGTTTGGGAACCTATGAACTTGTTTACATCATATAATGAAACGCAATTGGAAGATCGAACATTTAGGGAATAAAAAAATCAATTTAACAGGCAGCGGTGTCTATCGAATTCCAGCCTCCATTTTTAGTGCATTTTGGTCATCTTTTTCTTGAAAGATACTTTATCGCATGGCGCAGGGAGGCCAATATGATTTGCAGAAGGAACGCACTTATTTCAAGGCAAGCCTGCAGTGAAGGGCACAGAATCTAACCACGTATCTCCAGATATGAAATTTGATACAGTAAAATTTAAAGCATCAGAAATGTTCATGACATGATAACCAGACCATTGAACGCGCGCTGCAGTTCCTGCCCCTGCTCCCCAGTTCATATATTCACCATAGTAGAGCGTATTCAAAGACAAATTTCCCGACCATTCAAGCCAACCACGTGGCTGAACCACGTCATCAATGGATGACTTTATATAAACCGTGCGAGAGTATTCTCTCCATGGCCTCCCCAAGTAAGTTGGGAACGAGCTCTTAACTGCAACAAGATCATCTGCAGCACTAACATTGCAGTTTTGAATGGAAATGCCCGTGTTCTGATTTGGGTCGCTTCTTCCTTGTGCTGTAAATATGTTCTGTTGATTTGCCATTGGTCTTCTGGCCAGGAGATTGCAGCTCTGAAAAACCACAGCGGCGTTTCCGAAGATGAAATCAACAGTGCCGTAAATGTCACATTCCCTGTAAAATTGACGGAAGGAATGAACGTACAGCGTATCTTGGTAGCCGAGGAAGCTGCAACGGTAGAAAGCTGAAAGATCGGAGCCGACTCTGAGAGCAACCGCCTGATGTTTTTCCGGTCTCGCCGTGTTTTCGAACGTGATATCCCTGGCGAGGAAGCCTCCACCCACAACCGCTGCAATACAAAACCATGCACATAGCATTTGAGTCAAATTTTAAACAAATTTAGTTGTGAAGTGAAATATCTCGTTATTAAAGAATATTATAAAAAGCACCGCTAGGAGTTAACGTCTTCAAACAGATTGGATTCTACCTAGGTTTTATCTTTAAAATCATAAACCAAAGCCCACGCGAAAAAGTATTTCGTCGGTAGTCGTTATCGTTGATTGTAATGGGGCGAAAAAGAAAGTATTAATATCTCATTATGGGTTTCTTATAAAGTTATTCGTTTGGTGTTTAAGTCAAACTTTAATCACGTATTAAAAGACACATGCCTTACGCGTGGTAGGTTGAAGTTATAAAATACAACTGAAAAGGACAAATCCACATAATTCTGTCCGCCCTACGTGAGTACAACTCTACATGATAGATGCGCCGCACTATTTAATTGAAAACTGCCTCCTTGTCGTTTTTGTGAGAGAGATTAAAAAGTTTTGTAGGGAAGCATAATTTGAGCTTCTTGGAGAAATTATCTCATTGAAGTATGAGCCTTTCTTGAAAATATGAACCTCCCTATTCAATAGGTGGTCTTTGAAATGTGAAGTTTACAGTTAGAGATAT
Organism: Thuja plicata; assembly: GCA_018584345.1. Taxonomy (NCBI): domain Eukaryota; kingdom Viridiplantae; phylum Streptophyta; class Pinopsida; order Cupressales; family Cupressaceae; genus Thuja; species Thuja plicata. The sequence continues at coordinate 217,890 of MU215832.1, forward strand.
GATGATTATGAGTTGGTATTGAAATTCTTCTATATTACTATAATTTTAAATACTAAGGGTTAGTTTTGGTTAATAATACCGAGATATATTTATTGTTTTTGGTGAGGATGTGATATAAAATAATTATTACTGTTTAAAATAGAATGAGATGGTAGTAAGAGAATAGAGAGATTTTAGAGGAGCATTTATGAAGTCCATTAAAAAGTTTTTATGCAGTATTTTTATACAAACATACAATTAAGTGGAGGATTTGAGAGATTTAGTGTACTTAAAAATTGTAATTTTTATTTGTTTTAATACAATTTTTTATGAGGTTATAACACATACATGCATTTGGTAATATATAAACTAATTATATCAAATAAATGAAATTTCTAAGTTCATTTTTTCTTATATTAATAAACAATATATTGATTATTTACATTTAATTTATCATATGTGATAATCTCTATCTAAATTTATAAAAGTAGTTCTCTAGTGTCCCTTCTCTTTCTGTCTTAGTCTTGTAAGTAGCTCCCTTTTTTAATCTTTTACCCCTTCCCTCTCTTGTAAGTCCTAGAATCTCTCATTGCTTCTATTTATTCTCAAGTCTATAGCTATCTTCTCATTTATGCTCTCTAACTATTTCTTTCATCCTAATGATGGATCATGCATGTTCAGAAAATTTGGTGATGAAAAGTATATGACATAGTTTAACAAAAGTGTTAAAACTAACATTATAGATTGTGGTAATTACAAGACACTAAAATTGAATAGATTTTTACTACTTAAAAGTGAAAATAGAGATGAAACAATGACTGTATTGTATTTTATATTTGATTAGGACTTAAAGTATTTTCCTAATCAAAAGCTTTATATAAATATGTACCAAAACACCAAATTATTATTATATCTTATAATTTCTAATTATAAAAAATAATCAAATCAATATATATATATATATAATTAATGAAGAATCTAAACAAATATACAAGAGAAGAGTTACCATATAATTGTTCAACTCAAAATCAAAATTTTCATGTAAATAATTAATCGGAAAAGCACGAAGAAAATCTTTGTTACGAAATTGGTAGCAATTATAACGTCTAAAGAAACTGAAAAGACAAACACCAAACACTCAAAGCAAACTCGAACAAATTATATTAAAAAGTTGAAACTCTACACTACCTGAAAAAGTTTCAACGAATATGTAAAACAAAATTTTAAATCTAGGCTGAATTCTGCAGTTTACTTTATAACTAACTTAGTCATCTCGAGATCCAGTAGTTTGAGTTTACCGAGCCTATGCCCTAGGGATCTGCATTGAAAATTTTCACGTTTCTGCACGATCTGTTTCAAAAATCTATGTAAAAATTCTGACTAACACAAGTTTCAATCGATTAGCATGAAAAGAGCGCGATAACTTACCAACAGTTGCAGAGCGGAATGTAGTCCATCCATCTACCACGCTTCTGTTGCCGGTAATCACAGTAACATTTAACCCATCTCCGAGCATCATAATATTTGTCTTGTAACTCGGGATTTCTATGTACTCTTCGTACACCCCCTCTGTGATATATATCACATATCTGTCCAAGCTATTGTTTGGAGCTGCGCTAATGGCATCATTGATTGTTGTATAATTACCACTGCCGTCCTGCGCCACGGTCACCACACTCTCAGCTAAAACTATTGTATCGTCTTGTAGAAGTCTCCTTCTATCCGCAGCGGGCAACCATGACGGGAATTTTTCATGATTTGCTGACAACAAACGTTGGTTGTGGTGTCTTCCCACAACGGAGATATTCTTCACCAACGCAAGAGAATTACTGAGAAGCCGCGACACATTACGCAAATTGGTGTTGAAAGTTATTTGCCGACCTCCGCTGGCCTCCTGAAAGCCTTCCAAACAGGTGGCTTGATTGGTGAGAGCTGCACTCAGCCACGTCTCAACATCAAATGCCTGCCTCCACGCCAAAAACTTACTGTTAGAGTTGCTTACATTTAACAGAGATTTCTCCAAATCACTCAAAGTCAGATCAAACAGCTGGATGCAGTCTTGGAGCGCACCGAGCTGCCGTGGGGTGACTGCCAGCCGACTCAGTCGAGAAAGAAAATGGGAAACTTTTCGGGCTTCGACAATGGTGAGCTTGAGAACCATTCTTCCAAGATCTTTGGAGCCTCCCTGCCATGACCCCGCAAATGACGCCAGTGCAGACATGCAAAATTTGGGCTCCAACGTAACATTGCATGCAGATTGAAGAGCATTGTGAGGGATTCCATCGCTCTTGATTTGGAATAACAATAAACAGACCACAGAAAGAGCAAGGATCAATTTTGAACAGGCCATCGTGATCCTCTTCCTCACTTGATAACTCCCTTCACAAGAAATAAAATCTGGGTAGAACAGTTTTATAGAAGATTGTAGTATTATGGGAAATTGGAGCACCGACATGTGTTAATTGCCCCCTATCAATTTGGCACCGCTATCAATCAATATATGAGTCAGCTTTGCACTAAAAGAAAGCACATTTGCACTTACTGCGTTTGTCGGACGTTCCTCTGCAAGAAAGCAGACAAACCGATTTTTAATATTTGTCTGTTAACACTGCAAAGCTATTTGACTTGCGTTACCATGGACAGACGTCCCCATGCAGTAAGCCATGATCACCGACTTCAAGTGGGTCGTTTTGGAGAAGGAATCTTGGCTTCTTCGATAATTTACTGACCTAGTGACACGATTCCACGTACTCCCATGACCGCCGTATTGACTGGTGCAGAGCATAATATCAAATTCTGATATCCAGACAGATATTTTGCTCGTCAATGAGCATTCACCTTCACCTAAAACCATCAATCGACATAAAATACCGTGCCGACTATAATGCAATAGCTAACGACAGGCCATATTGAAAGCACATAATGGTGCCAACTGGCTGGGCTGGTCATTGAGATGCAATTATCGAAAGCCCAGCAATAAGGGCAATTCAAAAAGTCCACTAGTAAATAATATTTAATTGGAATTCAAAACCGCGTTTTTGAATTTGTATTAATTATTATTTACCGTCAACTTTGCATGCAGTATGCTGGATAAACAACACGGTCTCGGTAAAATATCCGCACCGACTAGAAACCTTACATATGAAATTTGTTTGCGAGTCGAAATATCAATAACAGTAATCGCGTTGACCAAAAGTAGAAGATATAAGAAAATAATAAATTGGGCCACGATTTTGTTCTTATTGAGATATTTTTGTTTCAGGAATATTATACATGCACTCTGAGAACTATGGAATGCAGTACAAGCTGCGTCGATTGAATGTGCACCTTTCACGTTTGAATCTCTAGTGGACGCAACATGCCAGTCAATGGTAACAGTTATTGTTTTCAATGGTAACTGTTTTGTATTTATGTTTACTAAATTGGAATTAGGTGAGCAATGTGCAGAAGACGCGTACACGCAATAGAATTGCTTCTGTTCGAGCGTACGTATACTTAAATCAGCGCAGTCCCAGTAATATTTCGAAATTGTGGGTCCCAGTAATATTTCGAAATTGTATTTCCTACCCTAAGTCTCTAATCCGAGCTACACTTAAATCGTGGGTTAACTGTGTGATCAACTCTTTTATATGCAGGATTTTGTATCATCTACAAAGTTATGTAGGATATGAGAGTATGAGTCTTTATGTTGAAACATTTTCCCTTAGGGCCCCTTTGGTTGGGGAATAGGAAAATGAAACAAATCATGGTTATCTATAGTCTGGTTATGCAAACCCTGGTTTTCATTTTTTGGGACTGTTTGGTTGCCCTGGAATATGGATTTGTAAATCCACATTCTCTGTTTGGTTGTCAAACTGAAAATAGGAATTGAAATTTGTGAAATTCTCATTCTCTGTTTGGTTGGACATTTTCGAATTGGGATTGGAATGTAGATCTCCATATTCTCTGTTTGGTTCTGCACTTC
>MU215848.1:0-12585 GCA_018584345.1 Thuja plicata
GGGGCGTTACAATGATAAGCAAGTGCAGAAACTGAAGGAGGCAAAATAGACAAATGATAATATCCTTGGTCTTCTTGCAAAACTGATGCAGCCATTGGCTGCGATTCCTCCAGAGGCCTCCACATCTAGAAAAACGCTTATGTAGGGTGATATCAACGTGCTAAGAACAATGAAGAAGAAATTGTAGGCTGTAGATGATTGGGTAACTGAGCAGGTAGGAGTTTTAAGGCATTTCCTGATAGCTATGCTCCTAGACCTACACGAGACTAGTAACATATTTGGATAGGTAAATGACATAGTTTTTCAATGGGAGGGAGAGATAGAAAAATATGGAGAATGGAAGAGTGAGTTAGAAGAGATCATGAATTTTTGGGAAGAAGATGTCATGGAGATGGGTATTTTGGGAGATGAGGATTTCAGGTTCCTCTGGGCCCAACACTCTATACTTGGTCTTAAAATTTAGACAAGCAAGCAACTATTTGCGCCCTTGAAGGATAAAGTCACAACGATTCAAAATTCTTTAAATTTATATGCGACATTCATCACAAGGGTTTCGGTGGTTGATCCCTTTAGCGCCGAGACATGTGCTCTGGTGGATTTTGTTTTAAGTATATTTGATGAAATAATGGAGGTGTGGTACCGGTCCCTATGATGTTTTGATGGAGCTAAGATGTCATGTCTCACTTGCATGTTTCTACAGGTGCACGATGCTGCAAAGATGGTTGTAGAGTTCAAGGAAGGTGCCAGAGATGTGACCGATTAGTTGGAGGTAGCCAAAGACTGTCAGGATTGTATTAAAGAGATGGATGATGAGGGAATTCTCTAGATTTTGGAGACATCCTGAAAATGTAAAGAGCAGTGAATTCTTCTAGTCTCTAGATATTTCTGCCAGCAGGGAAAAGTTTTGAATATCTGTTATTCTTTGAGCGTAAGCTCCCAGACTCTGGAATTTAGGGTCCCAATTTTGTGTTCTTTTGCAGCAATCTACGTCAATGTTCTTTGGAACTAACTAATCACTGTCGGCAATTAATAATGGTCAGAATGTAGGTGATCCAACTAATGAAAGGTCAGGCAGATGGGATGGTTCTAATAGACATCTTCTTATTCCCCCAAGGTGTCGCTCCTGCATTTTATACTTGGTGCACCTCAAAGATAGGGAGCCACAATCAGCATTAATGAGGCGTATGGGCTAAGTTACCAGGATAAGAAATTTTCTTCTACAAGTACCATGTCCCTCTTCTCTAGGAAGATTATTCTAGATTTATCACCTTTCTTCTTCTTCCATCTTGTTAGAGCTTTGTACATCCCGAGATGATTATAAGTGGTGCAGGTAGTACCGGCCATAGATATTATATTTTATTTAGCAAGTGTATAGGTAGATTAGGTCAAGTTTGTGTATAAATAATAAGACCGATACCTTAACAAGGGTTGGAGAAATTGAGGATTTCTCTGTCCAGTAGTAATAGAAATAGTATTTTAAGGTTCATTGTAGTTAGAAGTTTACTTTCAATCTGTTCTCAATAGCTTAATTCTCCCTTGGAGCCATGAATGTACTTGCCAGTGATGCGGGAATCATTTCAAGTTAATGAAAGAAAGAAGAGCAAATTGTGGCCATATGTTATTTGTTGTTCTGATCTCCGAAGTTAGCAAACATATTTTTTGTTGTATGTCTTCATATGTACTTTGCTCCAGTGTTTTTCATTTATTTAAATGATCATATCTCCCCTTGCTATTTGATGCATATGAATTGCTAATTCTTTATGTATCCAGTATTTAGTGTTATTTTCTTGCATTGGAGTGTTTTTTATGTTTGAATATGTATTGCATGACTATAAGTAGAAATATACTCTAACTATGATCTAGCTTTTGTGATTTCTTTCATAATTCTAAGATTCTTGCAGGAAACCTCACCTCCTTTTGAAATCCCCTGAAGTGATGAGTAAAAACTAGCTATCCCCTCAAACAATAGTCACCTGCCTAGCTTAGCTCCCCCACACCATCGAGACCAAACTACTAGGTGCTTGGAGGCTAGGAGAATTCATTCTTCAGTAAAACTCTATAGGAAGAGTTGGCTGGTACTCTGGTACCTAGTGACAACTTATATCCTCTTGGTAGGGCTGGTCACAAAGCCCCGTCAATAGAACCTTTGATTGAAATTTTGATATAGTTTGGGGCTCTTCTCCAAGTGGTATTAGAGGAACTAGTAGATCTTTGGAGGAAGACAATTTGCAGACATATCAGATGGGGGAGAAGACAATGACATACCATCTAGAATGACAAATGTAGAACTACTAAAAGTACTAAAAGAACATGAAGCAGAGAGAAAGTGGATGAGGCAAGAAATGGAGAAGCTTAAAGAACAAGTCAAGAAAGGGAGTAGTGGAAACTCTAGATTTGAAGTGGAGGGGAGTGATGAATAAGCCCCTTAGCAAGAGGAAGAAGTGATCCCTATAGACCAGAGGATACTTGTAAAGACTTTGAAGTCTATGGAAAGAAGAACCATGGACACTAAGCTTGATTTTCCTGTCTATAGTGGGAAAATGGATCCAAAAGAAGTTATGGATTGGATTGATGCACTCAATAGTTTCTTTGATTGTTAGGAGATACTAGAGCATCAAAGGGTGAAAATAGCAAAGTCCAAGTTGGAGGGATCTTCCCTAACTTGGTGGAACTTCACTCAAACTCAAAGGGTGAAGCTGGAATAGAATCCAATAGGCACATGGAGGAAGATGGTGACCTTGATTAAGAAGGCTTATGTGTTAGAAGATTATGAAGTTAAACTTCATAAGAAGAGACAAAGTCTGAGAAAAAAATAGATGGATGTCTCAGGGTATACAGAAGAGTTCCATGGGCTTTCTATGAAGTATAAGATGGTGGAATTGGAGAGTGTCAAACTTGCAAGATACATGCAAGGGCTAAGGATAAACATCCAGGATAAATTAAGTTTATGTTCTCCTACTACTATCCAAAAATGCTATCAAATAGCATTGAAATTTGAAGAAAAAATCAAAAGAAATAAAGAACAAGGTGGCAGAGGAATATGCCAAAGAGATTTTGGAAATAGAGGAAGAGGAACAAACAATGGGAGATGACAAAATCCTAGAAACTTTGGGGAAACTAGTCAAGAGAACACTTTTGGGGAAAGTAGTTCTAGAGGCTCCTATAGAGGGAGAAGAGGAGATTCAAGGGGAAGGTTTGGAGGGAGGAATTTAGGACCTCCAAGATGTTATAGATGTAACCAAACAAGGAACCTTGAATCAAAGTGTCTAGAAAAGGCAAGCAATCAGACAGAGAGAAGGGAAAACATAATTAGGGAGGAAGATAACCAAGGAGACCCTACACATGGATCTTATGCACCACTTGAAGAAGGGGAATTCCTCATAATGTGAAGGAATTTTTTGAAGGCTCCAATAACTCAAGAACTCCATCAGAGAAAGACTTTGTTCAGAACCACCTGCAGGAGTGGAGACAAGGTGTGCAAAATGGTAATTGACAGTGGGTCTACGAACAAATTAGTGTCTAAAGAAGCATTGAATAAGTTGAAGTTGAGAAGGGTACCACATCCAAAACCTTAAAAAGTGCCATGGATCACAAAGAACCAACATACTATCATAGAGGAGAAATCTTGTGTGGAGTTCCAACTTGGAAAATATAAAGACAAAGTGGTCTGTGACATTGTTCCAATCGATGCCTGCCACTTGCTACTTGGAAGGCCCTGGAATTGTGATGTGGAGGCTCACCATGATGGAAGGTTGAACACCTATACTATAAAATAAAAAGGAGAAAAGGTAACTCTCTTTCTCTTGCCTCATAATGCAGAAGAATAGAAGGATTCTAAATTTTTATTTATAGGTGAAAAGGAATTTTTGAAAACTGTAAAGGAAGAAAGGACCCCTTTTTATGCCCTATTCATTCTACCTAAGGATGATAGAACCAAAAAATATGTGAAGGAAATAAAAACCTTGAGGAGAGTAGGTCTTAAGGAAGTAGCATAGCTACTAGATCAATAAAAAGACATTGTGACAAAAGACTTTCCTAATGACCTACCCCCTGTCAGAGAGATAAGCCATAATATATACTTAATACCTGGAGCAACTTTACCAAAATAAGAAGCCTATAAGTAGACCCCAGAGAAAAAAAAAGAGATGGAAAAACAAATACAATAACACCTAGATAAGGGGTTGATAATAAAAAGTCTCATTCCCTGTGCAATACTTGCTCTTTTGGCTCCTAAAAAGGAAGGCACGTGGAGATTGTGCACTGATTCTAGGGAAACAAATAGAATCACAATTAGGTATAGGTTTCCTATTCCTAGGATAGAGGATCTATTGGATCACTTAGGGGGTGAAAGGTACTATTCCAAGGTGGATTTGAAGAGTGTCTACCACCAAATAAGTATTAGGGCTAGTGATGAGTGGAATACTGCCTTTAAAACAAATGAAGGCTTGTCTGAGCAGAGAATGATGCCATTTGGCTTTTCAAATGCTCCAAGGAAATTCATGAGATTCATGAATGAAGTTCTCAAAACCTTCCTTGGAAAAATTTACATAGTATATCTTGATCATATCCTTATTTTCAGTAAAGATAAAGAAGCAAATTTGAAGCATCTTAATTTAGTCCTTAGAAGATTACATGAAGAGAAACTTTTCACAAATTTGGAAAAATGTATTTTTGTGCAAGAGGAGATTGTCTATTTGGGCTTTGTGATATCAGGTGGAAACATCAAAATGGACCCTGAGAAGGTAGAAGCCATCCTAACTTGGCCTTCTCCAAGGACAATGATAGAAGTTAGGAGTTTTCATGAGCTTGCATCCTTCTATAGGAAGCTCATTAGGAACTTCAGTCAACTATGTGATCCCATTCTTGAGACCATTAAGGGTGGACAAAAATGTAACATTTTGTGGACTAAAAGTGCAGGGGAATATTTTTAGATGTTGAAGCAAAAGGTAATAGAGAAACCCATCATAGTGTTCCCTAATTTTCATAATATTTTCACCATTGAATTTTATTCTTCTAAACTTGCTATAGGGGTTGTCGTGAGCCAAGAAGGAAGGCCTATAGCCTTTTTCAGTGAAAAAATGAATGATGCAGAGAGGAAATACTCCTCTTATGAATTGGAACTATATGCTTTAGTATAATCATTGAAGAAATGGAGGCACTACCTCCTACCAAAAGAATTTTTTGTGTTCACAGACAACCAAGTACTTAGCTTCTTGAATAGTCAAGAAAAATTGAGCCCTAAACACATGAAATGGGTAGAGTCAATCCAAGCTTACACTTTTTTAATTAAAAACAAAAAGGGAGTTTCCAACAAGGTGGTAGATGCATTAAGTAGGAGAACTCTAGTAGTGAAAGAAATTCAACTTCAAAGTGTAGGGATTGATTCATTAAAAGAAATGTATAAGGATGATGAGGATTTCAGTGCTATTTATCAAGTATGTTCTAATTTTTATGAGGCTTACCATGTTGATTTTGTAGATTTTTTGATTCAAAATGGTCTACTATTTAAAGGACACCAGTTATGCATTACCAAGTGTTCAATGAGAGAAAACATTATCAGAGAGAAACATGCCGGTAGCTTGGGAGGGCACTTTGGTTTGGACAAGACATTGGAACAAGTAAGAAGATTTTATTTTTGGCCAAAGCTTCAGACTAAAGTTAGGAAGATTCTGGAGAAATGTACAATATGTCAGAGGGCCAAGGGTAAATCTACCAATGCAGGGTTGTACCAACCTTTACCTATTCCTACAAGGCCTTGGGAGAGTTTTGGTATGGATTTTGTCATGGGTTTTTTTAGGACACAAAAGGAACATGATAGCATCTATGTAGTGGTGGATAGATTTAGTAAAAGGCATCACTTCATTCCATGAAAGAGAACCAATGTTGCATCATAAATTGCAAATATATTCTTTAAGGATATTTTTAGGATCCATGGCTTATCACAAACAATCCTATCAGACAAAGATGTCAAGTTTATTGGTCACTTTTGGAGAACCTTATGGGTAGACAAAATTTGTCAAAAAATCACTTAGAAACTTGCTAAGGTGTTTGAAAAAATAGAATGGTGACAAGCAAGATTCAATCCTAACCCAAGAAGAATTTTCCTTCAGTGACTCGGTCAATAGGAGTAATGGGAAAGTCCTTTTCATATTTTGTATGGACAAAGTCCAAGAGGCATCTTGGAACTCAGAGATCTTCCTCAAGACACTCAAATTAGTGCACATGGTGTACAATTTGCAGAAAGTATGAAATAGATACATGACTCAGTGAGATTGGCACTAGAGAAAAGTGTAGAGAAGTACAAGAAAGCCAAACATAAACATCGAAGGGATGTATAGTTGAAGGTTGGAGATTTGGTTGGGCATACTTGAGAAAGGAGAGATTTCCCAAGGGGAAAACAAACTAAATTATTGATGAAGAAAGTAGGACCATGTATGGTGTTGAAGAAACATGGGTTGAATGCCTATGAGATTGAATTACCCCTACACCTTGGTATATCCCCTATCTTTAATATTTGTGATCTAAACCCTATAAAAGTGATGTGAATGCAGGTATAGAAGTGCATGCAGAAGAAATTCAAGATGTTACATGGATACCCTCTCATGAACCAAAGAAGCTTGAGAAGATCTTGGATACTAATATCATTAAGAAAATAAGGAATGTTTTTTTACAAGAAGTACTTAGTCAAGTGGCAAGGAAGTCCCAATGAAGAAGCTGTCTGGATGGATGAACAAGACTTGCATAAACATGGTACAAGTTTGCAGGAGCTCATCTCAAGAGGACTTGAGATCAGTGCACCCCAGGAGTATGGTGCAGGAGCATCCCCAAATCCATCAATTCAGAGCATGAAAATGGATGAAAAAAAAAAAGGGATAGATTGGGTTAGATTTATGAATGGGTTAAGGATCCAAATTTTTACAATAAGTCCTATTTTGCGAGACAACAAGACACTAGGTGTTGTTATAAACCTATTAGGTCTACCTTAGTCAATTATTGCACATTTTTAATAGGATGGGTTAGAATAGCTTAGGATACTTAAATAAGTGTTGAAAATGTTCATATAAATTCTTTAAGGTCTTTAGTGGAGTCTAGGAGAAACACTGTGAAAATATTGACAAATTTGACAACATTTGTGAAAAGTTGTCAATGTTGTCATTATGCGTAAATTAACTTTTGTCAAAATGTTGCAAGTTTTGAAATCCAAAGTTCACAACCACCTTTGTTGGTTGAAAATGATTGGAAAATGTATTATAAGGTTTAAAAAACTTACTCCAAGTTTTTGGAGTGAACCTATTGTGAAAAATCATCTTTCTGATCAATAAAATTAACTCTTTCTCTACAAATTTGACTATTTTTAACTTTGTACAGATTCAAATGAATCATTGAAAGACATAAGAATATATCCTGAAGTCTTATTTGAATAATGCAATTTTTTTTAAGTCCTGAAGTGTAAGGGATCAAAATTTGTAGTATTTTGATTGTTCATTGGTCGCATATAGGCCCTAACTAGGGTTTCAAGAGAAAAATCCTCATTCCAAGAGATTCCACCATGAGAAAATTCTAGATCTTGGTGGAAAGAAATATTTGAGGATGTATTATAATATTATTGGGGTCTCAGATCAGAGGGATGTTTCTAGAGAGAGAAATATTTAAACCCTCTATACAAGCATCTCAATGTGACTGCCTTGAATTCAGTAAATGAACCACAACTCGGCCCAAGGGTGGAATGAAGACCTGAAACCAAGGATTTAGTGGTTTCTTATGATCCTAAACATCTCACAATAGGTTTTTTTGGGATTTTAATTCAATTCAAGGCACTTTCTTTGTGGATGGAGACCTAATTGCTCACTAGGCCTAGGAGAGAATTGTGCACTTAAGGAGTTGGGTGATTGGCCATAAACCCTAACTTGGAGGGTGTTGAAAGTGAGTTTTTCAGAACATCTAAGGGTTGAAAAAACTTAGTTTTGTTGACTTCCAAATAATTTCTTTTTTAAATCCATTTTTTCCTTGTATCCTTTTGTAGACATTGATGTCTTAACAGTTTCTTAAGGGTGAATTGGTGTGGGATTTGTCTTTCATTACATCCAAAAAAAGTATAAAACTTTTATAGAACCCCTGTTCTATCCTTGAATTTCTTGTTTTAGTTGTGGCTTGATAGTTCCTAGAGGGTACTTGAGGCTAGTGGAAGGATTAGCCTTGTGTGTGTGGGTTTTGGGAACTTTGTTAGAGCCCTAGATTGTATTAGTGTGACAAAGGATGTAGAACCTTTGATTGATATTTTGATGGCTTGTATGTTTTCATTGATATAAACCATACATGATTCAGATAGTCACTTGTCACATTTTTGTGTTACCAAAGGATTGATTGCAAATTTGGCTAAGTATGAAAGAATAGGGATAGTGTACATGCCACAGTATTTGGTTAGGTATAGATAGGTACTTTTGACTTTTGTGTTCCATACGTAGGAGGAGTTTTGACATGGTTTATGCTACCTTATTATATGGTCATGACATTTTCTGATTTTAGATGATTGAGTTATAATTATTTGTGTACTAGTTTTCTTGTGTTCAATGAGCAATAGTGATAGTATGTCAGTTGATCGGTCAATGATCATATAGATTGTTTTCAATTTTTTTTTGGTAGAGATGACATTGATGAAGTGATCTATGCATTTTTTTGAGGTTAGGTACACATTTTAGGTATAGATCTGGTTGACACTTCACATGTTACTAAAAATGCTCTTGATCCCGACAAGTGAAGATATTATTTTTGCAAATGAATATATAAGATTGAGTTTTTGTGATGATTTGATATTAACGATGGTGAGCTATGTTGTATGTATGAAGGATTTGTAATTAGATGTTCAATTGATAGTTGAGAAGAGATGTTTTAATTGTACTTACATGGAATTATTTTGGCATATATGATGTTAGCTTGTAGTTCACCATTTTAGATTGTAGTCTACTAATTCTTGTAAAGTAGTGAAATTTCCTAAGGGTTGTAACCCTCTTTTGTAATTGAGTAGTGAGCTCTAGGTAGTGTGCTTGAATGCATGTTTATTCCCCTTTTGTACTAAAACCTTTAATAGGGTCATTAATTATACAAATTAATTATTTGTGGGTTCCATCCCCATCGTGGTTGTTCCCTTAACCATCTTTCCACACAACAAACATGGTGTTATGATGTTATGGATGTTTTCTTTATGTTTGTATTATTTACTTTCAATTGCATTTTGTTTATGGTTGCAGAATCAAATTAATAAGGTTAAAAGGTTTAGAAATTTGATTCACCCCCCTCTTAGTGTTCCTTAATGCCAAAAATTAGTATCAAAGCTTGATGCCTCAGAGGATTTCTAATAGATTGAAGAAAATCTTGACGACTGATTCAATAATTTTTCATAGTGTTCACAGGTAGCTCTTGGTTGCACTGGGAGATCTTGACAAGTCAAATGTTCATAACCTAGAAATAGAAGGAAGACTTAAGGAACCTGAAAAATTCATTGAAACTTTGAAGTAACAATTGAAAAAATATAGGGACAAAAGGAAAGATCTTGTTGAGAAGATGACCTAGAAAGAAAGCAATGATCATTGTAAAGCCTTGAAATAAAAATTAGATGAATGTGAGAATATTGCAAAAGAAAATGATAACTTGAGACATGAGATGGAAGTCATGGTAATGAGGATGAATAAGGAGATTGAAGCAAGGAAAAATAATGAAGAACATCTTGAGAAATTCTTGAAGGACAAGTCTGAGGAGTGTCATAGTCTAAATTGTGAGATTGGAAAATTACAACTTGATCTTAATGAATCTAGAAATAATGAGAAATGACTTGAAAGATTTATTGAAATACTTAGAAGTGAGATTGATATTGCTAATTAATGCAAATAAAAATTCAAAGCTAGTTGAATGAAGCTTGATGAATAACTTGAGAGCCAAAATCCAAAAGGAGATACATAAGGACTTGGTTTTGAAAAGGGGTAAAACTTTAGATCTTGTTAGAATAACACTTTAGTAGACAATCAAAATGAGAAACCTAAGAGGACTCCTATGCCACAACCTCATGCACAAAAATTCAATAGAAGATTATTTTCATGCAACAAATTTGGTCATAGAGAAATTGGTGCAGAAGAAAACCTAATGCAATATCCTTTTATGGTTATTGTTTCACCTACTACAATTATGGACACAAATCAAATGAATATAGACATAAGATGAACAATTCTGTGAACAAAGAGAGCATTCCATGTTACAAATGCAACAAATTTGGACATATGGTGAAGAAATGTAGATTGAGGACAAATCAAGCAAACACGAGGTATGGAAATTCAAATGTGATATGTTTCAAATGTAACAATCCAGGTCACATTGCTAAGCATTGTAGATTCAATAATTTTTATTTAAATGTGGGAAGGTTGGTTGAAATAAATAATGTATAGAATGTTGATAAGGGAAAATAGATTTGTTAGTATTTAAAGGCATTGAGAGGGGGGGTGAATCAGTTCACCCAAAAATATTAAACACTTATTTAATAGCTTCCAAAAAATCTAACATGCAAAAGAAAATATTACATAGAAGCTAAGCACATAAACTATTCACACAAAGTAAACTCAAGAAACAAGATTTTTCCTAAGGAAACCCTTGTTAGAGGGATAAAACCACATGTGAGATGATACCCACAAATTTCACTAGTGCACTAAATAAATATTCCTTGTTAGGAGCAATTACAAACACCCTGCTAAAGGCATACCTTGTTAAGAGTATCTTTAGCTTGGTTAGAGGCTAATACAAGTCTTGTTAAGAACTACCATGTTAAGGGATTACAAAATCCTTCTAAGATTTACCTGGTTAGACTATTTATACTTCAAATAGTGTGAAAGATCCTTCTCATGCTATTAGGAGTGACCTTGTTAAAGGATTTCACTTTAAAACCTATTAGGGATTTCCTTGAGATAGACCCAAGAGTAAATGATCTAAATATGATACTTCATTTCTAATAGATCCACTTTAATTATGATCACAGTGCTTCCTTAAGCATCCAACACCTTCACACAATCATAATTACCTATTTCAATGCCTCAAATCTCCAATAGATACCCTAAAACTTGATTTCATCCTTATTTTATAACAACTTGACCAAGTTGGTCTTTTTCCCTAAAACATTTTACCCACTGACATAAAAATCAAATTTGATCATGCAAAGATGCATTGGTAAACTCAATAAAGTCAACATAACATTATCCAAGTCATAAACAATCATTAATTTGACTGGTTAGCTAATATAATCAAGCTTTCTCTACATGTATCCTGTTCTTCCTGTCAGTGTCACTTGAATCCTCAATAACTTTCTCAATCCTTCAATCTAACAAATGGGATTGTATATATAGCTAGATTTTCCTTTGTAGATGATAAATTCATGATCACACGTATTAAATCAATCTATAACTCTAAATCCAGTCGCATGTACCTTGCATACTATCTTCTTCCTATTTGACTAAACTCTTAGTCATTTCTTCATTTAGATCCTTCAACACCATCGATAAAACTAGTCTCATGCTTCCAATAGATCATGTTTCCAGCAATGACAAAAAAACAATAAAATCCCATGATGAACACTTAGATCATCTTCACCAAATGCAGTAAACTAATTCCCGATAGCTCAATAACTCCCCCTAGGAATTACAAACATGTATATTACTCCCCTTAACCATTACATTCATAGACTTAGCCAAATTTCAGCCTTATACACTACTCCCCCTTTGAGAAAAATGAGAAAGGTATTACAAAGATGTCAAAATTTTATTTATGTACGAGTAGAAACACCTAATTACATTCTATAGAAAACATCATAGAAATTACCCTTCAAAATATGTAGATCACTATCCCAAATTTTTAGTAAATTCTCCACAATTTCAATCTATCTACTTAGCAAAAGTTCTAATTCTTCTATTCCATCCATTGTACACACATCTGGAAATGATAGGGCCTTCTCATATTCCTTAACACCATGTTGCAAAAATCTATCTTGGGAATTAATAAACTATGTAACTCCATCATGTTCGTAATTCTCTTGTCTTGCTCATTCCTATTTAATTTCAACTTTTTGTTTATGTTGCTGACCTTAGCACCAAATTTAGTACTAGGTTCATTGATACGATCAAAATTGGAAACAAGTAATCTAAGCTCTTGTTCAGCTTCACATTTTTTCCTTTCTAAATCTTTCAAAAATGAGAAAAGTCAGTGATTGATTAAAGAATATCACCACCATCATTAAATGTACCCTTTAACCAATTGAGAGCCAATGTATGTGTTTTTTTCTGAGAAAATTAATTGTACCAAATTCTTGATCTATTCTTTTCAGATACCTTATCTGCACTCAAGAATGCAACATCCAATAAGCTCTTCATTTCAACACCAGTTGTAGTGACCAAAAGGGATAACTTCTCTATTGGTATGGCAGTCTCATCATACTTCATGTCACTTAATAACTCTAAAAGTAAATCTCTGGTAGAGAGAATTACCTTTGCTTCTTGTTTCATCATTTTCTATTTAGCTTTTGACTTAATTGACATAGCAACGTCTATCATC
>MU215848.1:46693-57891 GCA_018584345.1 Thuja plicata
GGATGATGCTAGCAATTAGCTGGGGTACATGTTTGTGTCTTGACCACTCTTTGGTCAAGCCATATCTATTATTGAGTGATTTCCTCAGACACGTCTCTGGCGGCAGTTTGGCCGGGCATAGGAGATTTCACAGGAGTATTGTGCCTATGCTCGCTTTCATGATGAGCATAGGAAGGGATGGTCAACCAAGTTGGATACTAGTTGATGCATGATCGACATACAAGACATAGTGTGGACTTGATGGGATTACTTGAGCGTGATTTCAGATGGAGGCATGACCCCAGAGTTCAAGGAGAACTTCATAACTCATCCCTTTCTGTGATTCATAGATCTAGTTGGCATGGTCATGCCAGCATAGGTAGTGCACCCACAGGTACCACAGTAGCAGGCACCAGTGCCTCCACCATAGCACGTACCATGGACACCACCATAGTAGGTACCACAAAAGGTACCACATCCACATACAGTATAGGTGGACATACCTGCATGCCAGATGCGGATTGATCCTGGTGCGAGCAATAGCGGGAGGCAGAGAAGGAGGAGGACAGTTGCATAGCTTGAGGATATATAGGAGTAGACAGAGTAGCATGAGGGATAGTAGGAGGATCTAATGTAGGAGGATTAGCCTTCACACAATTTAGGATAGGGTGCAGTACTCAGGGATGCACCATCATAAGCACAAGAGGCCCTACAGAGATCTAGAGAGAGAGAGAGAGAGTATAGTAGCTTATGAGATAGGTGACAAATTTGCAGATATAGGTTGCCATGCAAGATGCGTGACTATTAGATAGAAATTGAGAGGTTCAGGATCTACGAGGACAGTTGTGGATGGCATAGGAGGAGCTTCTGGTGGAGGGAGGACATCAAATTTCCTGAGCAGCCTATTATTACATAGCTTATGCGGGAGTAGTGTCGGATAAGGCGTTGTAGGTGCCGATATTTTCCTCATATGCTAGAGGATAAGAGGGTGCACAGGCACCACCGCCACTAGATATGCCTCCTCCTCTACCTCCCCCAGGTGACGAGGGAGAGGGTTAGAGCTAGATAGGACATATTTGATAGATGAGATCATATGATGTATCTGATGCATTGGCATCCTTGTATTGTACCACCATTATTTTTTGAGATAGACTGTGCTCGAGTAGCACCATTTTGTATTGTATCGACACATTTGATATATATATATATATATATATGAGCTCGTCTTTTAGTATCATCGCATGTGTCACATTGGATTGGTTATGATATGTTTCCTATATGTTTAGATGGTTGGATGATTTAGAATGTATGAACATGTTTTGAATATATTTAGATGTATGAAATGCACATGTATGATGTAGATGCAAAGTTGTATGTATGTAGATAATTTATTTAAATGCACTTGTGAATGGAAATATGTAAATGCAATGTGTAAATTCTAATGAAAATGTAATGTATATTGTACTAACATCTCATGTAGGGTGTCCAGATGTGTGACAGATGCTAACCAAGAGAATATGTGAAGAATCAAGAGCGAGGATCGAACACTTGTGCAGTCATGGTGAAACCAGGGCTCTAAAGAATAACTCCCCAATGTACAAACCTAGTAGAATGCAATGAAGTGAACATTGAATTGATGCCACAATGCAAGTCTAGAATGAAAATGCAATCCCATGCTAGATGCAATTCCTAGGACATGGTTGTGAGACCCATCGTATAATCTTCATTATTGAGAATTTTTGGAACATCAGAGTCGATACAATCCTTACTAGTGTCACTACAACCATCAGGATATGAATATGACTTTCATCAGATAAAATGTAGGAAATGAATGTAAGCACTAGGGCACAAAGCCAAGATGACCTAAACATTGTTTGCAGTTGATATTGCAAGAGTATACTAGTATCGAGGCATTCAAAGCCAAGATAACTATGAGTGTGATCGTGCGTAAACAAACAGGGCAATAAAAGTCAAGGAGATAATACCAACCTCACCATGGTGTACAAATAAACAAGATCGAGGGATGTGAGGCTTTTCCACCTTAATGCGGGAGCTCTTATCACATACACCCTATTTATTTGACTTTGTCGGATCATCGAGACTACACCAAAAAGCAGTAGACAAAGAAAATATCAATGAAATCTATGAGAACATACAACATACAAAGAAAGATACAATCATAGCTTAGCCAGTTTCAAAGTTTTTGAATATGTATGTGTAGAGGGTGTTTAAAAATACCGTTGTGCTTGTGAGTGCATTGTGTTTGATTGTTATCGATAGATGTTTATGTTTGAGATATCTGATGTGTGTTGAAAAACACAAATGTGTCCAAAGATAGTGTTGAAAAACACTATTTATGGTGGTGTTGAAAAACACCAATTTGTGTCAATAGCGAGTTGTCCTTCAGAAATGACAAGATTACCTACTCAGGTGTAAACCAATGACGTGATTAGATTAGGGGACCCATGCCCCTAGTAGAGATGACTGACTTGACGTATGTTGTAAGGACAAATCAGATTTGGTTTCCCCCAGGCATATGGCGCTGAATCAGTGTCAAGTTAGTAGGGTTTGCAAAGGAACCAGAATGTCATGAAAGTGACTGAAATCTTTGTACAAACTAAAGCAAAGGATCATCAAGACTGAGTATTGATAGATAGAGCATCTCCAACTATAACAGATGTGAGCAATCTCAATAGTACAATGATAGTAGGAAGATGCAGTGAGAACCACTGGTGACTGACGTGAGGGAGATTCTCAAGTAAAGAGATCGTAGTACGAGCTAGACATCAGTAGGAAGACACAGTGAGAACCACTAGTGACTGATGGTAGGGAGATTCTCAAGGAGAGAGAACTTAGTATAAGCTAAGCGACAGTAAGCAGATGCAGTAAGAACAACTGGTGACTATTGTGAAGGAGATCCCAAAAAAGTGATAGGATATTGCCCCCTAGACTAGGAGGGTTTCTCTGAGAGTATGACCAGTTTCAATCCATGTAAGTTGGTGTCTTGACAGGTAACTGAAAGCATGCGGAAAAGAAAATGAAAGTAGGAAAGGAGGAAAGTAGCAAGGTAGGAAAGCAATTACATAAAGCCAAGTGGTGCTGTGATAGATATAGAAATGTAGAACAAGAGGCGCATGTTTACCAGGTTTTCATCTTCTTGGCAGAAATTCTTTTTTTGCTACCATGACACATGTTTGCCAGGTTTTCACCAATGGCACTTTTTTCTCTTTTTCCTCTTTTTCCTCTTTTTTTGTATTTTTGGAATATATGATTTTTTTTTTGGAGATACATCAAAGTGCCTATTGCTAGGTTTTCACTAAGATGATCATTTTTTTAGGACTTTTTCAAATTTTTAGGATTTTTTCAGGACTTTACTATATACATGAGCATACTAAAGATGTCTCAGCTATAGAACCATTTCAAATGAAGAGCATTGATGGGATCTTTGAGTTGTTCCCCTTCAGTAGTAGAAATTTGATAAGTGCCAGACCCAAATACTATAGTGACAACATACGGACCAAGCCAATTTGGTTCAAATTTTCCTTTCTAGATCTGATGTTGTTGATTCTTAGGGTTCTCCCTCAGAATGAGGGCACCCTCTTGGAAGTCCCTTGGTCGAACCTTCTTGTTATAGCTCTTGGACATCCTTTTTTGGTATGCTCTAAGGTGATCGAATGCCACTTGTCGATGTTCATTAAGTAGTTCTAGCTCTTGTAGTTGAGATATTCTATTATCATCATCAATAATGAGGCCTTTCAAATAGACTCGTAGAGAAGGAATCTCAACCTCAATTGGTAACATAGCTTCTTCTCCATAAAACAAAGCATAGGGTGTAGCCCCTGTTGGTGTTCTTATGCTTGTCCTGTATGCCTAGAGAGCTGGATTGATCTAGAGATGCCAATCTCATCTAGATTTGTGCACTGTGCGATGCAGGATTTTGAGGATTGTCTTGTTTGATGCTTATGCATGTCCATTACCCTGAGGGTAATAGATGGAAGACCAATGCTGAGTAATTTTAAACTTAGAGCATAGCTCTATCAAATCCTTGTTTTTGAATTTCCCCTCATTATCAGTGATTATTACTGAGGGTACACCATACCTACAGATGATGTAGTTGAGAATGAACATAGCTACTGATTTTCCATTGGCAACGGTGAGAGGGACTGCCTCCACCCACTCGGTAAAAATTTTTTTAGTTGTGATGATGAACTTATGTCCATTTGAGGATGATGGGTAAATCTGACCCACCAAGTCAAAGGCCCATTGTTTAAATGGCCAAAAAGTAATGAAGAAAATAAGCTCCTTGGCTGGAGCGTGAATCAAATTACCATGTAGTTGACACTATTTGCAAGAATTAGCAATCTGTGTAGCTTCTTTTTCCATATCTGGCCAATAGTAACCAGCTCTAATAAGTTTACGGGCCAGTGTCAGGCCATTAGAGTGAGACCCATAGATGCCTTCATGCACATCTACTAATGCATGTTTGGAATCATTGGGTTCTAAAAACCTAAGGAGGGTACCGTCTAGACCATGCCTATACAAGTCATTAGCTATGATGACAAACCGTGAAGCACTACAGATTAAGTGACATTTTTCATTCTAGGTGTAAGTGTCTGGAACAATTTGGTCACAAAGGTAGGAGTAAATATGATGGTATCTAGATGAGTCATATCCAATGACAGAACAAATCATCTAGGACTTAGGGGAATCATAGGCTGGGTAGCATAGCGTCTCCACTAGGAATTTATGTTGGAAATCATTTTTTGGCATCTGTAGCATGGAGGCAAGAGTAGCCATGGTGTCTGCCACTTTATTATATGCCCTTGGAACCTGTTGAAATGTGATGTGAACAAAATACTTTCTGAGGTCATCAACCAACCATTTATAAGGCACCAACTTGTCATCTTTTGTCTGATAGATATCATTTACTTGATTTATGAATAATTGTGAATATCCAAGGATATTCAGCTCATCCACTTGCCACTCAAGGGTGATCTTCATACCATTGATTAAGGCTTCATACTGAGTGATGTTATTTGTACAAGGAAACAACATCTTGTATGCTTTTGGTAAAGAGTACCTTTTAGGTGTAATGAATAGTATCCCATCACATGAACTATGTTGGGTAAATGAACCATCAAAGAACATAGTCCAGGATCAATGTGCGAGAAGTAATATGGACTCATCTAGAAATTCAATGTTCAATGGTTGATGATCAACTATAGGTGCTTCCACCAACTAATCTACAATTGCTTGCCCCTTGATGGCTTTTCTCTCTACATATTCAATATAAAATTCACTGAGAAGCATGACCCATTTATCTAGTCTACCTGTGAGGGTAGCTTTACTGAGAAAATATTTTAGAGGATCAATTTTAGCAATAAGGCATGTAGTATGAGCCAACAAGTAGTGTCACAATTTTTGTGAAGCAAATACTACTACGAGGCAAGCCTTCTCTATAACAGAATAGTGTATTTAATGTGAGACCAGAGTTCTACTAAGGTAGTAGATATCCCTTTCTTTGTTGTTATGATCTTCTTGAGCTAATAGGATGCCCAATGATGTATCTATAGCAGATATGTAAAGTATAAGTGGCTTCCCATGAATAGGAGGCATCAATATTGGTGGGTTCACAAGATACTATTTGATTTGTTTGAACCCCTCATCACATTCCTTGTTCCATTGGTAAGTCACACCCTTGTGTAAAGTCTTGGTGAAGGGTTGTGACTTCTCCGCCAGTTGTGAGATGAAGCACTAGATAGACTATAACTGACCTTGAAGTCCTCTCATTTGTCTAATATTCTTTGCTGGTGGCATTTCCATGATAGCTTGAACTTTCTCAGGATCCACTTCGATGCATTTTGTAGAGATGATATAACCAAGTAGTTTTCTAGATGTTACGCCGAATGCTTATTTCTTAGGATTGAGCCTCAGACTGAACTATTCCATGTGATCTAGTATAGGACCTAGATCTGCAAGGTGTTTCTCTCATTGCATGCTCTTATCTAGAGTGTCATCAACATAATATTCCATTGTTTTATGCATCATGTCATGAAATATGGTGGTGACAACTCTTTGATATGTAGCACCAACATTTTTGAGTCCAAAGGGCATGACATTCCAACAAAAAGTGCCCCATGCACATGTGAAAGCAGTTTTCTCTTGGTCCTCTGGTGTGATCTTTATCTATTTTTAGCCAGAGAAACCATCCATTAATGAGTAAATTTCATATCCTGTTGTCATATCTACAATCATATCAATATTAGGAAATGGAAAATCATCCTTCAGACATACCTTATTCAAGACTTTGAAGTTTGTGCATACTCAGACAGATTTGTCATGTTTTGACACTGTAACAATGTTAGAGATCCATTCTACATAGTCAATTGCTCTGATAAACACTACCTTAAGAAGTTTCTCCAACTCAGCTTTGACAAGTAGAGCCACTTGTGGATGCATTTTCTGAAGCTTTTGCTTGACAGGCTTGACACCTGGTGCAATGAAAAAATGGTGCATGATTAGATTAGGGTCTAATCCTTGCATGTATAAATATTTCCATGCAAAGTTTATCTTTTTTCTCTGGAAGAATGTAATGAATTCCTCTCTTTCTGCCTTGGACAATGATTGTTCCAAATGGATGATCTGAGGCTCAGCTTTTATACCCAAGTTGATTGGTTGAGTTGGTTCACTAAGAACATATGATCATTCCTGGAAATGACTCAGAAGCATATCAAGTATCTCATCTTTAGGCACCTTAGAGAGGTTTTCAGCCTTGGATACATCCTTTATTTTGACTTTTTTAGGCTCTGAAATTGCCATAATGTAGTTTTCACCATCAGAATGCCTATTTTTTCTTCTTTTGATTTTGTGACTAAGATACTTGATATCATCCTCATTCATGTTGACACTTTCTTCACTAGTGGAGGATGTTATAGGTTTGACAGCGTTGAGGTAACATGCAAGAGTGTAATCATTCTAGAACATAAGGAATTCGTTAGATGGGGAGGGAGAGTTCCAGTCTATAAGCTCAGGATGGTGGAGTGAAAGAGAAGTGACGGGTTCAAGTGCATTCATGGTATAATCATCAAAAGTACAAATGAGCAAGTTAATACCTATAGAAATCTCATCCAAAGGTCTATTCAAATTCCTTTGACTCCTAGCAATCGTAGTAGACGACACGTTATCATTAATACAATCAGACTCATTTGACCTTACACTAGACCCTTCACCTATGTGGAGAAGGTTTTCATGCATGTGAACTGTATCTATATCTCTATCATAGGTGGCATATGACAAGTTGTCAAACTCATATTCATGAGAGTCTGTTTCATCATTAGGAGTCATATCAAGAACATGAGTGAAGTTAACCCTTTGTCCCTAGTTTGGGTGAGTTCTGCCTAAAACTTTGGCTATGGTGAGATAAGCACCTTTTCACATATGTTCTTCATCAATGCTTGCAACATCATCTTCTTCTTGTTTAGTGAGGAGTGGCTGGATTTTCTCCTATTCAAACTAGTCTTGGAAGTGTGGTGGTATGTACAAATCACCCTGATGACCTGAATTGATAGTCTGCATTTCTTTCCACCGCTCGTAGGTTAATGGAGAAAGTGGAGTGGTTTTATCAGAAGTGTTGTCAGTCACGAATGTACTAAAATACGGTATAAAGTCATCTAGCTTAGCAAAGATTGCTGCCAGATCTAGAGGAATGGGATAAGGGAAGTAGTCTTCCTCCGAGATGTCTTCAGACTCTTTAGTTTTAGATGTTTCTTTAGGTTTTGGTTATTGATCTATGTGAGGTAAAAATTGGTTTATCCCCAGTTGAAATGTGAGCTTATTGAATCCTATACCTATAGAGTCACATGTTTGATGACCAATATCTTCAAGTGGTGCAATCAATCCTTTGTGATTCGCACCTATGGGACCATTCCCTTTGTAGCCAAAACATTGCATAATATTTAGACCTTTTCCATACTATTTAGGTTTTATGTCATAAGGTGTAGTGGTTTTATTAGAAGTGTCTTCTCCTTTATAGATCCAAGCTTTGATAGCCCTGTTTTCAACTTCTTCTTCTAATGGTACCATGGCCTGTACAAAGGTACCACCATATTTTGTTTGAGGAGGAATTGCAGAAGGTTTTGTGTTCTCAGAAGGTCTCCCAAAAGAATGTGGAGACAAAGGTAGAGATGTAATAGATAGCATAGGTTCAATCTAATATCCTCCCATGTCAGTTTCCTTGAGTATGAGACCCTTTTCCATGTCCTTTAGTTTAGTCTCAAGGAGCTCAATAGACTCTCTATTGGTGGGTACAAAGATATCAGCAGATTTTGTGACTGCGTTGCAATCATAGCATGTAATAGTAGGTATAGTCACTTCAGAGCCTTGGAATGGGAACTTAATGCACTTATGGTATGTTGAAGGGACAACTTGCATTTCATGGATCCATGTCCTTCCCAATATAATATTGTATGCTAAAGGAATGTCAAACACTTGAAAAATAACATCCCTTTTAATAGGGCCAACTCTGATTGGCAACACAACTAGCCCCTTATATTTTCATTCTTCTTCATCATATTCTTTAATAGTAATCTTTTTGTGAGCATCTATGCAGTCTTCATCATAGCCTAACTAAGTAAGGAAACTAGTAGAGAAAATGTTGAGGCCAACACCGTTATCTATGAGAACATGACGGATGCACTTTGGACCAATCATGACTTCAATGTGCAAAGGTTTGTTGTGTGGGTGACTCAAAGAATGGTCATCTTCCTCAGAGAAAGACAAGTAATGGGAGGAGGTCAAGTAACCTACCATGGATTGAAACCAGTCGAGATTGAGATCTTTTGGGATATTTACCTCAGTGAGGGCTTTATCAAGGATCTCCCTATGAGCAGGGGAGATTTTCAGCAACTAGAAGATGGTGATCTAAGCCTTAGTATGTTGTAATTTCTCTAGAATGCTGTAATTGGAAGCATTAGATGAGGAACCCAATTTTGGATTCTTATTAGTAGATCCAATAGTATTTTTGTCTACAGGTTGTGTTGATGTAGATGGAGAAGGCTCAGGGCCTTTGAGGATGATCTTAGCATGAGATCGAGTAATAGCATTTGCACTAACTTGAGACTATTCTTATTTAGAGGAATGAGGCATAGACCCTCACAAGATGAAAGGATTTTTGGGCTTAGGAGTATCTTCCCTTCCCCTGAGAATGACAACATTACAGTATTCAGTATCAACAGGCTCAACCATATTAATGACATTGTCATTATTGGTGTATGTATAGTTGACCTTGGCATCAATGTTTTTGCCTTTGGATGACTCACCTTTCCCATGAGGAGGAAATGGGTCTTTAAACACTTGGTGGTCTGATTTCTTGTTGTGACCTCCCACAACAATAACCTCACTATCGATGAGATCCTAAATTTTATGCCATAATTTAAGACAAGTAGCCATTTTATGACCTTTGTTTTGGTGAAAATCACAATAAGCATATTCATTCCACCAAGAGGGTCTTGGTTGCGGATCATAAGTTCATGAATTATCTAGTGGAGTGAGTAAATGGTTGTCCAAGAGATTCTTGTAAATCACATCGAGAGGTTCTCCTAAAGGAGTGAATTCATGCTTGGGTCTAGGAGCCCAAGGTTTAGAGCCAAAAAAAATGTGAAGTACTTGGTTTGGATTCTTCCATAGCCTATTCAGTGGCCTTGGCTTCCTGCATTATGGTAGTGAGATTAAAAGAAACCTTTGAAGGTTTGGGAGTCACATTGTCTACAACTCCATCATTCACAACATCCTGGTTCTTGTTGGGAAATTTGGGTTTATCTTTGCTTGAGGAGGAAGACCCTTGTTTATTTTCCTTGTGCAAGGTCAGTTCTCCTTTCTTAACCATAAATGTCTCAATTCTCATAGCTTTCTTAATCATGTCATCAAAGGTTAAAGGACCTTGCAGCTATACTTGATACCCAAAGTTGGGAAGAAGATTTTCTAGAAAGATGTCCAACTTTTCAGATTCGGGTATTTTGTGAGAATATCTTGTATAGAGTTGTCTCCATCTTTGGATAAATGTTAAGAAGGATTCCCCATGATTTTTTTTCAAGTTGCAATGATCTCGGATGTGAACCGGATGTTGGATGTTGTGAGAATAGTGTTGTAGAAACAAATTGGCAATTTCGTCAAATTTTTTGATGTCATTTGGTAACCTAGAGAACCATTCCATAGCTGGTCCTCCAAAACTACATGGGAAGAGATGCATAAGGTAGGTTTTATCTATTGTAAAGTTGAATTCCTAAGGAATCATGACTCATTTTTTGTTTTCAATCATGGCAACAAAGTCATACTTAAGTTCTGTCATAAAAGGAAAAATGACTAAGTGTGAAAACAGGGTAGACATACACATACAAAGATCAGTACATCAGTGCACATTTTAAAGATCACACCAGAGTATGTGTGCTTAGGTATATACTCTATGGTGTATGTACATACTAGATCTAGACATGCAGAGTATGGAACATCAGTACAGAAAAGTTACAGGCAGATTAGTAGACCTGTAGTCCAGAAGATAGTGCATGGAAGCCGACTACAGTTTTGGTCAGCGTGAATTAGTTTGAGATGATAAGGCCATGTGCCTTTAGTTATAATTTTTTATTAGTTTAATTAATATTTTAGTAAACGTGCTTGAGCTGACTTGTTCAGAAGCGTTGTGTATTTTGGTTTAAAGGCCGACTAGTGTTATGGGTCGCGCTTATTCAATTGTAAACATATAAGTATGTAATGTAATGTTATGTTATAGGAGTTGATTATTATGCATGAGGAAGATACAGATGAGTAGTACAATGAAGTTAGTAGATGATATAGCTCTTTAAAGGAGTAAGAGCATTTGCGCATACAAGGAACTGATCAGACAGCAGTGTCATTACAACAGTTCATTTTGATATAGTGCATATCAACATTCAGAGGGTTGTAGCCTTGATCTTATTTGGTAGTGAGCCTAGGCAGTGAGCCATATACCTTTAACAGGGTTTTGTAAAATACTCCTAATAGGGTAAGACCTTTAACTAGGTCATTGTACTCAAATTGTAAAGACTACTTCTAATAGGGAAAAGGAACTTTAACAGGTTCATTATACCTAGTACAATATTTGTGGGTACCAATCCCCACCGGAGTTTTCCTCTGATCAAGGTTCTTCGTAATCATATCATGTGTTATGTTTCTTTGGATGCACATTT
>MU215848.1:87357-98941 GCA_018584345.1 Thuja plicata
CCCATCCTTCAGCCAATAATATCCCACTTCCTAGCACCATCTTCCTGGCATCCTCAGGTGAGATATCCTCATTCTCAGGATCATAATTTTGTAAGGCCACTAGGGCTTCATTTGTAATTGTTTCTTTCCTATCAATTGTTAATTGGGACCTTATTTGCTCTATTTTGTGCCATCTGAGGAATTCTTTAAACTCCTCCATCTTTACAAAGCTATCATCATCTAGGAATTTTTGCTGATGAAGCAATCTTTCATCAACACAGGCCTGGAGTGGTACCTCAACTTCATCTTCTAGGTCAGGCCGTTGCTTCTTGCCTTCCCTGATTGCTTTTCTCAGGTTATGATCATATAACCTGGTGCCAGGTACTAAGGCCTTAGCCTTATCCTTTTTCTTACTTTGTCCTTCCACTGAAGGCTATCCTAACTCCAATTTCTGCCTCTTTGCAGCAGGTTCTTCTACATCATCTAGTTGTGTAGCAACTGTTAGATCTACAATGTATCCTTCTTCTCCCTGGAACTGTGGGATCTCAGCCATTTCTTTCTCTGAGGCTTGTTGTGGTGGAGGAGACATGGGAGGACGTGCATAATCACTGTCATCACCACTCTCATATTCTGACTCTGAGTGCTCAGGTGACTGAGCACCTTTCTTGTTAAGGGCCATATCCAATTGCTCTACAAGCACATAGTAGTTGTCTATCATAGCCTTAATCCTATCAAAATATGGGAGGTCAGGGTAAAAACCTTCAAAGGACAACCCATTACTTTTTATTTGTGTCTGCAACTTCAGAAACTCCTAGATTCTCAGTCTTCTCATATGAATGTCATCTTCATCCAAGATGTTTCTTGTTCAATCTTCTTCTATACATTCACAATGAACATTGGTATTAGGGATGGTAGGAGTATACAATTTCCCAACCCCTGCCATGAAGCCCTCTGGGTCAATGTACCTATAAGGGGCTGCCCCCATTCTGTACTTCTCCAACCACTAACCCACTTCATCTATGGCATTCTTGCCAATTGTAAAGTTGGAAATCTTGAACTGCCTAGGGCTTATAGTCCCCTTTTTGTGCGGTTCAAAGTGGTCATTATTTGTTAGCATCAACTGCCAAATGAATTCCATAGCAGCTACTCTCACAGGCACATGATATGGTAACAAATGGGGTTGGTGAATACACCCATATACCCTGATAATGGTGAAATTCTCCTCCAAGAAGAAATCACCCCAATTGTGATTTCCATACCAATTTTCTGTATAATTACAGGACCTGAGCAATTGTATGATTTTTAATGGGACTCTAGTCCTGCTTGTCCCCAAACTCTGCACAATTGGATACACAATCCAATTTTGGAAAGCACAGTAGTCACACTCCCTAGAAGTATAATTCCAAACCCTAACCCAAAACTAGATAGGATTTGGTGCTATCTGATAGAATCTCTAAGGAGACAGGTTATGCACATCCATGATTACAAAATTGAAGTATAAGAGAAGGTGCATCAGGACTGAATAATGCAAGAATTTAGGCTCCTTCTCCTTGGGTTTCTTTAATCTTTTCTGGGTTGCAACAAAACCCTCATGCATTTCATCAATTATATGTTGTATGTAATCATAGCTGGTGCTTGGATGCACCTCTTGCAGGTCTAGTACCATCATTAAGATGCCAGCACTAATTTTCTCTGCATCTCCATCTATCCCTAGCACTCTACATAGGGCATAAGCATTATACTTAATGTAGAAGTGTAGGTCCTTGTAATAATATGGATACGGCTCAACCATAGGACCTAAGTAATTTTTAAATTCTTTTAACATATGCTTCTGTAATAAGCCTTTTGCAATACCAGGCTTGGAACTATACCCCTTTTCCTACTTTGTCATGTCAATTTTAGTAGACATGGTGCTGAATAAGCCAAAGGCTTGCATGAATGAGTTCCGGTTTAAAATTAGCAGGGCAGTGCCATCATCCCTTTTGATGGTCTTTGTCAGGGCATCATAGTGATTTTCTAGGTCTAGAAATAGGTCTACATCTAAGAAAACATCAGGAACAAGTAACCTAACAAGACCACATGTCCAAGGGTTTGATACTGGGATGGGCTTATCAGAATTTTTATAGAAGTAATTGAAAAGAGAGAAACCTGTTGTGCCCAGGGTCACAGCATCTTGAATGTTCTTGTACTCATCTAGGAGAACATTAGCATCGGCCTTCTTATTCTGCGTTGAACCTGGCAGGAGACAGAGAAACTCATCAGAGAAACTTTCTTTTCCTTTCTGTTCTACTCCACTCCCTCCACTTGTTGAGGCAACACTCACAGCTCTGCTCATGCTTGTAGCACCCTGAATCTCTTTTTCCTTACCGATATTGAAACAAATCTATCTCAAATATCAGCTGTCTGTTCTGTGCACAATTTCCTGCAATTTATAATTCTCTGATCAACTTTGGAAACACTGCAAACTGAGCAGAATATCTCTTTTTCTGAAAACTTAGCAACTTGGCTCTGAAAACTGAAAGCACGGTGAACGAGAATGAATGCACCATCAACTCCTTATAGCCATCATTCAGAGTACACAACTCATAATTCAGAAACATCAGTTCTGTCATTAATTCGGCATGTTGTGAACTCGAATACAAAAACCTAGCCGTAGTCCCTGAGCTTGACAGAAAATCAAATTTTCAAAAATGAATCCTCGGAGCAATCATATAACGTTTAAGAGAGCTAACATGTCACATTCTGATTCGTTGTCTGTCTCACATCTCAGCTACTCTTTTTGCACAGTAATCAAAATACGAGCCTATGATTGGTTGCCGGGAGATTTACTCTGTCACATCAAAAAACTACCATCAATTCTTAGATCTTGTAATTAGGCGACTGCGCGATTGCATTAAGTCTCTTTGTCGCTGGCCTCTGTTATTAACCATGGTTCCATCTCAAGACTTGGTGACAATGTACTTTCTTAACTTTGGCTGACCCAAGTGATCATCTGGCGATCACGTGACATAACTGAAATCATAGTCGCGCACAGTTAATAGTAACTCACCATTCTTTCTTAGACTTCGTGACTAACCATTACCATTAACCTTTACGGTTGTCTCTCTGTCGCTGAGTGTTTAATTTCAGTTTTAAGACTTCGCGACAATGCCTAGTCGCCCAGTTGGGAGATATAAGCCCTGAGCATTCAACTTTACCTTAACATTTTATAAGCACCCCCTTTTTACTTTTGACGACTATGCGACATACCCTAATTGCCAAGTCGGGAGGTCTTTTCCCCTGGGGCACTTTTCTTCTCAGACTTTGCGACCATTGTTGGATCTTCTGATTCTTTCATCTGATGGCTGTCGCTTAATCGTTCAATGTTTCTTACATGCCCTTAAATCATTTCCAGACATCGTGATAGAAGGAAAAACACCTTAGTCTCGCTGTTGTTGAATCCCTTTCTTCCTTCTAGTGACCACGCGATAACCCACTTGCCTTATGACATATGTCACTCAATCATTGGTCCTCTTGCTGCATAATGGAAAACTGAAGCATTATCTTGCTCTGGCGACATCCCGACTAAGCATTACTGCAAACTTCAAACGGCTAGTCATGAAGTCTCAGTCAAAATCCCTTAACCACTGTTTCATTTCGAGACCATGTGACTGAAGGCATGACTTAATTGTTAGCTTTGGCTTGATTTGGTGATAATGCGACATGAAGTAATCGCGAAGTCTGAAGACACTTTCATGACTGTTAAAAATCTCCCGCGATCACCCGACTAAGCTGTGGGTCCCTTCTTTATAAAGCCTTATAACATAACTATCTTGCGACTACCTGACATGAAAGGAATCGCTGAGTCTCAGAACACTAAAGGAATATTCTGATTTTGAACGAGACTACGCGACATAAGGAAAAAGCAAAGTCGAGAAGACAAATGGAATATTCGGCTAGGGTAACGCGATGAGGTGACTTAAATTAAACACATGCCTTAAGTGAATGAAAAAGTAATGCTGAAACATAAGACATGACCTAGGATTTAAATTCATCGTTTAATACTTGGATAGCCTAGGGTTTTCAGGGTTTTTACAAATTTGAGCAAGGTTTAGACTTGAAAACCTGAAATCATGGCAGAAGTAAAGCCACAAGGAACGAGAGATAGCTGAATTGAAAACACCTGAAATCAGAGAGCAGGACAAGGAACCAGGAGAACTAGCAAAAATGGGAAATACAACCAACACATTCCTTTGAGTCCTACCTATCCCATGACGAGATCAGCATGCCCTCTGCATAATTTGATTAAATTCAAGCTCGCTCACCGGGTTTTCGCTGGGCTCAAACTCGTCACCTAGCCTATTCAAGTTGTGGCCCTTCTCACTCCTCCATCACTTCAACATTAATGGCAGGATTAATTCCCAATGTGTGAGCATTTAAAACCATCCCAAGTGGCACTCACTCCATTCGTGTTAAGACAACTGTCACAATAAATGCCATTCCTCTATTCATTGCATGTGTAATACCCACCTCTTAGTTTGATTTTTAGTTTGTGGATGCCAAACTCTTTCAGGCATTTTGATGTATGTGTGGTTATTTCAGTTGATCTTAAAGATACTTATGTATATGTTTCAGTATGTTATTGATCCATTATCATCATGTTGTATCTTCTATGTATATGTGATTTAGGGTTATTTTATGATGCTTATAAATATGTTAGGATTTCATTTTGATTATAGTTTTCTGACAATACTGGCCTTAGATTTATATGCACATGGATCATTGTATGTTTGCATTACTATTTGATGTTCTTGGTATGGTATGGGACAGATTCGTAGTTACTTTCTTTGGCGAGATCCACATGATAACCGAGTCTCAACCATTGTTTTTCATATGATATATGCATGTATGTTCATCTGTGTAATGACAGATTCACAAGTATCAGGCTACGTCTTCCCTAAATTGGCAGGAGTGGGCATGCCCTATCACATTAATCTCAATGCTAAGAGAGGGGAGATAGTTTTCAGGTCCAAATACTATCCTAAACCTAATTGTCCTAGTTAGTGGACAAGTATCTATTTTGACTACCCTTACCAAATTCGTGTAGCTGACAGGAATTCATATATCCCCTTCCTTGATCATGTTTAATTTTGCTTGTGTTTAATTTTAGGTGCTTGATGTGATTATGTGGGTGATATATCATGTTATTTATTTAATTGAATATTATGGCAATTAATTATTAAATATAGGGTATTTAATTAATTGAAAATTAAATTAAATACCTATGTTTAATTGAAAGGGTAATTGAAGTACAATTATTGAATATTAATATTTAATTGAAAATTAGAGTGAATATGCTTTTATGCCTTATTAAATAATTGAATATTAAGTTGCATGGATTATTCTACTTTAAATATTTAAGTTATTTAAATTAATATTTTTAAGTACATGTGCAAGATTTGGTTGAAAAAGTATTTTCATACTCAAAGCTTTCAACTAGATTGTAGGATTCAAAGTTGAGATGTGGAATTAAAAGATATTTTAATTAATTAATTGTTATTAGTTTCAATTTTGGGTAGAGTCCTTTTACGAGTTAACTGAATGTGTTGTCATGAGGGTTTGCATGTTTAGGGGAAATTGAATCCCATTAGGAGGGAATTGGGGATTTCATTTTGGATAACAGGTTTTTGGATTTGGAGAGCTCTTGGTGATTTGGGGAATTTTTGAAGGATTGTGGATTGTTGTGGTTTCTTGTTGCTTCGAAGATTTCAGGTTTTTCTTGCTTGTGTGTGTGCTCAGATCTGTGGTTGAATTGTGCTTGAAGGGTTTCAGATTTTCTTCTATCTCCAAAGACACATTCCTCCATTTCTAGCATTGGAATCAAGGTAGGTTTCGTTTGTTGTATGGTTTCAATTTTGTAAATCTGGTGTTTCCCATGTTGAGTGGATGTATGCTCGTTATTTTTGTATTTAAATGGCTTATTATTGATTATATGTTTTTGGGTGTTTATTAAAACCCCAGATCTATCATTTTCATGTTTTTATATTTCTTAGCATAGTACCGTTATGCTGTCAAAATTTTGTGAAGAAATTCCTCCTAAAATTTCTAGAAATTGAAAAAATCAACCCTTACTATAGTCCTAACTATAGGGGAAAAATAAATATTTCCCTTCTTTAGAAATCTCTTGAAAAATTAATTTGGTGAAAAAAAATGTGCTCCCTGAAATTATACAATCTCATATGAAATATTGCCAAAAAGACAAAAAGAGAAAGAGACGAAATACTTGTATAGAAAAACAAATAAAAGAAAATAAATCCCTTTCCTTTATTTTTTCGTATTTTTGAAATTAACTAAAAATAAATTAAAATTTAAAAATAGAGTGGGGGGGGGGGGGAATGAATGGCATGATGTCTTTTGAAAATTAAAAAAATAAAATAAAATAAAATAAAATATGGATGGGGTGGTGGGACCCCATCCCCACCCCCATATGTTTGAGTGCATAAAGCACTGGGCGTACCCCAAGGGGGGGCCCACTCTGCCCTAGGCAGCACCACACCCCAAGGGGTAGCTTGCTGCATAGGCAGCGGCCCTTGGTGGGGGCGGTTTAATCCGCAGGGGTTTGGGGGGCCCGCTCCCCCTCCCCAAAGTAATTTGTTTTTTTGAATTTTCATTTAAATTTTTTTTTTTTTTTTAAAACATTTTTATTTTTATTAAATTTATAACATGGAACTTATTTAATATTTAAATAATTATTAGTTGTTTTTTAAAATATTTATTAAATACTAATTTTAATTAATATACATTAGATATTAATTTTAAATTAATACGTTAACTATTAGTTTTAATTAATAAATGACTATTATAGATTTTAAATTAGTAAGTTAAATATTAGTTTAAATTAATATATGTATATATATTAAATTTAATAGTATTTAATTTAGAAATTGTGTCAATATGTTAATGTTTTAATTAATTCATATTATAATCAATTCATGATAGGTCTATTTTTTATAATATGATGGATTTATAATGTGTGTATTTGGAATAAAAAGAGAAATGATAATTAGTTGAATTTAGTGAAATGTGGGATTTATTAGATTCTAGATTAAGTAATTCTTAGTGGATAAATGAATTTGCATTAGTAGGGATTATAAATTTATTTATTCCTACGTTAACATTGTAATTAATTTGATGCTTTCTGAATATGAAGTTATTATTCCATGATGTGTTTTGGGTGCGTGATTAAATAAATGTGTATTCTTTTATGTAATCATGTTTTAGGTATTTGTTGGGCTAGATGACCCTAGGACTTAAATCCGGAGGTTTTTGGGATTGTAATTTTGCATGGTATCTTTTATGAAGTCAATTTGTGATTTATGATGATGTCATAGTCCTGATTTTCTAAATCCAACCTAATTAAGTTATGATGTATTGTTTGGTCTTGTGAGGACACTGTGGATGTTTTATGGTTATTGAGAGCCTATGTGCACCTGAATGGGCAGGATGCGATTTGACTTATGATATATCTTTATGTTACTCTTTCATGAACCTAGGGTAGGTTACCTAGTTGTATGATAGGAGGTGGCTTGCAATAAGTGTCAGAGCCCACAAGTGTCTTCTAGGATCGCTTATTGTAAGTAGTGGTATCAAGTGATAACATAATAATTTATTAGGAATGGGATAGTATACTCTAATAAGATAATGCCTCACCCATGCTTGAGTGCTAGTATAGGCTAAGATGGAGGATGGGATGATGCTTTCCCCCTTTCGAGGTGCGGGTTTGGGCATAGTTAGTGGCCTTGTCAGTTTGAGAGGTCATTAGCGTTGTGTATAGTCACTTGAGTACCTAAATTATTTAAGGGATTGCTAGGAAAAAACTCAAGGATGTGTCGTACATGATGACACCTTCCTATATACATCTTAGGTTATCCTATGTGTTTCGGCTACCTCTGGTGTTGTTTAGTATTCCTTGTTATGGTTTAGAGTGCTTCTAGGAGCTTCCTTTGCATTGGAGTATGAGGTCATGTGTACCTTGTTTGTGTTCTTGTTGTATACCCCATGTGATGGGCCTGTTACTATGTCCTCAACATGGTGGGAGTGGACCTTTGGTTCCACGTGGTTGGGTGGTAGTGATTCTTATTACCATTGAGATTCTGACAGATTCTTCTTCATGCTTGCATGTTCCTTATTGCAGTTTCATCTTCATAGTCTTTTGGAGACTTGTTTAGTTACTTGAGATGTGTATTGTACCATATGTATATATTGGTTATCATCCTTTGGAGGATGTATTATATTGTGTATTATGTATTATTACATACCATGTGACTTGTGCAGTGGATGTTGAGTAGGTAGTATACCTTATGGTATCAGATATATATGTAATCTTTTATTATGGGATGTATGTATTGATTTTAGATTATGTAATCTTTATGTTAGTTCTTATATTTGTTAATCATAGATTATTTTTCTTAAGTAATTCTATGTCAAGGAATCGTCGAGAAACCTTATCTATGTATGAGTTGTATTTCATGTATGTCATGTACTTCATTGTGTTGCTTCCGCATTGTTATCATTATTGTTTGTAAACATTTAAAAAATAAAATATTCTATGAACTTAGTGTCATGTTTAAGGTTAGTTCTCCTAGGTTCCCTTGCGGGGCATTACACTTGGTATCAGAACACACATTTCTGCATTGGGAGCTCTGGGAAATTTGTGTGGCCATTAGATGGTTAGTAGTGCATGTTTGCACATGTCTCCTCGTGTCTTGAGAATCATTATTCATGATCTCTTATTTTTGTGTGTGGTTCTTCCCACTTGATTTTGGAATGATGTTTAGTCTTGGTTGTTATAGGTGGATACCTACTGAGGCTCCAGTTGTGCAAGGATTTTTGATTGAAACTCTAGGGTCTCTAGTCTTATCGATGCTCATGAAGTTTGTAATCATCTATATGAGTGTTTTGATAGTGAGTAGATAGCTTTCTTCTTTCGGTCTTGTGTGGTTGGTATGTATGAAGACTTGGTGATGGTCATCTGACTACCTCATCTGTTATAGCATGATAGTTGATGTATGTTGTATGTGATATGTTGTGGTGATGGAGTCCTAGTTTGAAGAACTCCATGTTGCGTGATTTCCTTCCCTTGAATGATGTGTGGTTCTTGAGTGACCTATTTCTTAGCCTCTTGAGTGTGATGTTATTGATCGTGTATGATTGGACTTTCATGTTGTATTGAATTGAATTTATTTGAGTTACATGAACTATATTGTGTGAGTGTTGTAATCAGCTCTGAGGAATGTGATTGATTTTGAAATTGTAAAGTAGATTCTTGTTTGTTCAATACATTGTGCATTGTTTAGAAACATGCGCGCGCACACACACACACACACACACACACACATATATATATATATATATATATATCATTCATTAGGAGTGCATTAATAGATTTATAATTGTACTCATTATTATAGATCAATTTGGGTGAAGGACCTAAGTCCCCAAGTAAATTGTGCATTGCATTCTTAGTAGAACTCTTGTTAGTAGCATAGTATAATTCATAATTGCATGAAGTTGCATAAAGATGATGTTAGAAATATAAAAATTGTTTTCCTAGAGTGATTGTGTGCATTCTCTAACGCATCTAGAGTGAGGTACCTTGGATTTCGTGAAGTGACTACTCCCTTGAGTGTGACTACCCCTAGTCACCTTGTTATGTGAAATGTTTTTCTTATATTGGTTATTAATTTTGGTTGATTGATTCCTTGTTGTGTTGTATGTGGTTAACATTAATTTCTTTTAAAATTTCTTATGAATGGATTAGTAACCCAAATCTCTTTTTCATTATCTATTTTGTGGCATTAGTCACATCTAATTTATTGTTGGAATTACACGCTTCTATGATTTAATGTTGAACTTTGGAATTTATCCCACTTGGGTTTTTCTTTGAGTGTACAATGGCTATTCTGAATGTTTGTCATGGTTGACCATGTTTCATGATAAGTATTGTTTCTATCATGTTCTTTGTGGACCTCTGATAGTATGTATAAGGGAGGACATCACAAAGATTGCACTGTAATTGTATGTGGAATGAAATACATTACGTAATTTATATGTTTGCGTGAGTGCTGCATTAAGTAAAGTTCCATGAACTATTCAAAATTCTATTCGATGTGAACATGGATATGTGTCTTCTATATTAAGCTTTAGTATGTATGTAACTCATGATTTTAGAAAGCATTAAAGATAAATACTTATTTAAGAAATGTTAGATGATGAACTACTGATCAAGGTGATTTTTGGTTTATGCTTAAATTTGAGTTATATTACTCTTTGTGGTTTGTTATGCATATCTTAAAATATAGTTAATTTGACTTACACTAGTTCTTCTTGTATGTCAATGAGTGATTATTGTGATGAGTATATTCTTTTGGTGATTATGAGTTGGGTGAATCTTTGTGTTTGATCCTAATTATTAGGGGGTGTAGCACTATGGTGCGAATCCTTTTGATTCTTTACTTGTTTAGTTATCAGCTTCTAGGAGTAAGCCTAGTTTTAGGGGAGGAGGATGTAATACCCACTTCTTAGTTTTCTTTTCAGTTTGTGGATGCCAAACTCTTTTTGGCATTTTGATGTATGTTTGGTTATTTTAGTTGATCTTAAGGATACTTATGTATATGTTTCAGTATGTTATTGATTTATTATAATCATGTTGTATCTTCTATGTATATGTGATTTAGGGTTATTTTATGATGCTTATGTATATGTTAGGATTTCATTTCGATTATGGTTTTCTGACAATACTGACCTTAGATTTATATGCACATGGATCATTGTATGTTTGCATTACTGTTTGATGTGCTTGGTATGGTATGGGACAGAGTCATAGTTACTTTCTTTGGTGAGATCCACATGATAACATGGTCTCAACCATTGTTTTCCATATGATATATGCATGTATGTTCATCTTTGTGATGACAGGTTTGCAAGTACCAGACTACATCTTCTCTAAATTGGTGGGAGTAAGCATTCCCTATCACATTAATCTCAATGGTAAGAGAGGGAAGATAGTTTTTAGGTCCAAATCCTATCCTAAACCTAATTGTCCTAGTTAGTGGATAAGTATCTGTTTTGACTACCCTTACCGAATTCGTGTAGCTGACAGGAATTCGTGTATCCCCTTCCTTGACCATGTTTGATTTTTCTTGTGTTTGATGTGATTATGTGGGTGATATATCATGTTATTTATTTAATTGAATATTATGGTAATTAATTATTAAATATAGGGTATTTAATTAATTGAAAATTAAATTAAATACCTATGTTTAATTGAAAGGGTATGTTAGGGATTTTTCTTGTATGAACCACAATGTTTAAAATGTCTATTTGAATACTGATTCAGAGACAAGAAAAGCCTAATTTCTAAGGACTAGATAAGGTCCTTCTTCATTTTTGAGCTCCACAAATACTCAGGCAGGTTTTACCTCTTAAGATTACTATTTTCACAGTATTTTTTGATGTGGACACTGATTAGCTATGTATCTTTATTGAACCAACTTATGAATTATCTTGCAAATAACCAAGCATAACCAGATGCAAGATATAACCATACAAACCATAGTTATAAGCA
>MU215848.1:110284-136035 GCA_018584345.1 Thuja plicata
GCATAAAGCGCTGGGCGTACCCCAAGCAGGGGCCGCGCTGCCCTAGGTAGCATGGCCACCTCAAGGGGTAGCCTGCTGCATAGGCAGCAGCCCTTGGTGGCGGCGGTTTAATCCGCAGGGATTTGGGGGCGCCCACTCCCCCTCCCCAATGTAATTTGTTTTTTTGAATTTTCATTTAAAATTTGTTTTTTTAAAAAAAACATTTTTATTTTTATTAAATTTATAACATGGAACTTATTTAATATTTAAATTATTATTAGTTGTTTTTTTAAATATTTATTAAATACTATTTTTAATTAATAAATGACTATTATTGATTTTAAATTAGTAAGTTAAATATTAGTTTAAATTAATATATGTATATATATTAAATTTAATGGCATTTAATTTGGAAATTATGTCAATATGTTAATATTTTAATTAATGTATATTATAATCAATTCATGATAGGTCTATTTTTATAATATGATGGATTTATAATGTGTGTATTTGGAATAGAAAGAGAAATGATAATTAGTTGAATTTAATGAAATGTGGGATTTATTAGATTCTGGATTAAGTAATTCTTAGTGGATAAATGAATTTGCATTATTAGGGATTATAAATTTGTTTATTCGTACATTAACATTGTAATTAATTTGATGTTTTCTGAATATGAAGTTATTATTCCATGATGTGTTTGGGGTGCGTGATTAAATAAATTTGTGTATTCTTTTATTTAATCATGTTTCGGGTATCTGTTGGGTTAGATGACCCTAGGACTTAAATCTGGAGGTTTTTGGGATTGTAATTTTGCATGGTATCTTTTATGAAGTCAATTTGTGATTTATGATGATGTCATAGTCCTGATTTCCTAAACCCAACCAAATGCAATTATGATGTATTGTTTGGTCTTGTGAGGACACTGTGGATGTTTTATAGTTATTGAGAACCTATGTGCACCTGAATGGGTAGGATGCGATTTGACTTATGATATATCTTTATGTTACTCTTTCATGAACCTAGGGTAGGTTACCTAGTTGTATGATAGGAGGTGGCTTGCAATAAGTCTTGGAGCCCACAAGTGCCTGCTAGGATCGCTTATTGTAAGTAGTGGTATCAAGTGATAACATAATAATTTATTAGGAATGGGATAGTATAATCTAATAAGATAATGCCTCACCCATGCTTGGGCACTAGTATAGGATAAGATGGAGGATGGGATGATGCTTGCCTGCTTTTGAGGTGCGGGTTCGGGCATAGTTAGTGGCCTTGTTAGTTTGAGAGGTCATTGGCATCGTGTATAGTCACTTGAGTACCAGAATTCTTTAAGGGATTGCTAGGAAAAAATTCAAGGATGCGACATACATGATGACACCTTCCTATATATAGCTTAGGTTATCCTACGTGCGTCAGCTACCTCTGGTGTTGTTTAGTATTCCTTGTTATGGTTTAGAGTGCTTCTAGGAGCTTCTTTTTCATTGGAGTATGAGGTCATGTGTACCTTGTTTGCGTTCTTGTTGTATACCCCGTGTGATGGGCCTTTTACTATCTCCCCAGCATGGTGGGAGTGGACTTTTGGTTCCACGTGGTCAGGTGGTAGTGATTCTTATTACCATTGAGATTCTAACAGATTCTTCTTCATGCTTGGATGTTCCTTATTGCAGTTTCATCTTCCTAGTCTTTTGGAGACTTGTTCAGTTACTTGAGATGTGTATTGTACCATATGTATATATTGGTTATCATCCTTTGGAGGATGCATTATATTGTGTATTATGTATTATTACATACCCTGTGACTTGTGTAGTGGATGTTGATTAGGTAGTATACCTTATGGTATTAGATGTATATGTAATATTTTATTATGGGATGTATGTATTAATTTTAGATTATGTAATCTTTATGTTAGTTCTTATATTTGTTAATCATAGATTATTTCTCTTAATTAATTCTACGTCAAGGAACCCTTGAGAAATTTTATCTATGTATGAGTTGTATTTCATGTATGTCATGTACTTCATCGTGTTTCTTTCGCATTGTTATCATTATTGTTTGTAAACATTTTAAAAAAAAATGTTCCGTGAACTTAGTGTCATGTTTAGGGTTAGTTCTCTTGGGTTCCCCGGCGGGGCATTATAGAATGACCATGTGATTGCCCATGTCAGCCTAGTATGGTGAATTGCCCGGTCATTTTCTCTGAACTCTAGGTTTTGTATAATCCCAA
This sequence comes from Thuja plicata, assembly GCA_018584345.1. Taxonomy (NCBI): domain Eukaryota; kingdom Viridiplantae; phylum Streptophyta; class Pinopsida; order Cupressales; family Cupressaceae; genus Thuja; species Thuja plicata. The sequence goes on from MU215848.1 coordinate 112,488, forward strand.
ATCCTTCATCTCATTTACTGCATGAACCAAAATCCCCGGGACCCCTGAGTATTGATTAAATTCAAAGTAAGTTATTTTATTTATTGCATTTTTGGAATTTGATATAAGCTAACCTCTTCTCGAGGATAGCTGCAAAATGGTAAGGAAATCTCTGGAACCCAGGAATTTATTATATTTGATTATTTGTATTAACGTTTGTTCGGTCTTGCAGGCTCTAAATAACTCATCAAGCAACATGTCTAAAGTATTTTCCCCTCCCAGAATTATGGAACTCCCGTCCACTTCAATAAGGGTGACCACTAAGATAGGGAGCCATAATCAGCATTAATGAGGCATATGGTCTAAGTTATTGAGATAAGCAAGTTTCCTCTATCAGTACCATGGCTCTCTTCTGTAGGCTGATTTTTATAGATTTCTCCCCTTTCTTATTCTTCCATCTTGTCAGAACTTTGTACATCCTGAGATGATTGTAAGTGGTGCAAGTAGTATCGGCCAGGGATATTGTATTTTATTTAGAAAGGGTACATGTAGATTAGGTCAAGTCTATATATAAATAATAAGACTGGTGCCTTAACAAAGGTCAGCGAAATTGAGGATTTTGTTGTTCAGTAGTAATAGAAAATAGCATTTTTTAGGTTCATTGCAGTTAGAAGTTTACTTTTAGTCTATTCTCAGTAGCTTAATGCTCCCTTGGAGCTATGAATGTACTCACTAGTGATGCTTGAATCATTTCAATTTAATGAAAGAAGGAAGAACAACTTGTGGCCCTATGTTATTTTTTGTTCTAATCTCTGAAGTTAATGAACATCTTTTGTTCTATATGTATTCTTATGTCCTTTGCTCCGATGTTTTTAATTTAGTTAAATGATCTTATCTCCCTTTTCTATTGAATGCATATGAATTGTTGATTCCTTTTGTATCTGATATTTAGTGTTGTTTTCCTTCGTTGGAGTATTATTGATGTTTGAATATGTATTGCATGACTATAAGTAGAAGTATACACTAAATCCAATCTAGCTTTTGTGATTTCTTTGATAAATCTAAGATGCTTGCAGTAAATATCACCCCCTTTTGAAATCCCTAGAAGGGATGATTAAAAACCAGCTATCCCCTAAAACAATAGTCACCTACCCAACTTAGCTCCTCCGAACTGTCGAGACCTGACTAAAAGGTTCTTGGAGGCTAGGAGAATTCATTCTCCAGAAAACCTCTATAGGGGGAGTTGGCTGGTACTCCAGTACCGAGTGAAAACTTATCCCCTCTTGGCAGAGCCGGTCACAAAGTCCCATCAAAAAATGTCTCCACATAAACCTTTTCTTTATCTGCAACATCTCCTTCGATATCCTTGGGAGTGGAATCACCTTACTTCTCTTCTGCACCTTTTTCTTTCTTCTCTTTATCTGTTTCTTTTGGTTCTCCATCTATTACATTTTTCTCTCCATCTATATTATGTTCATCAGATGTGTTTTAAGTTCCTCTTCACCTTTATATCTGGGTATGCTTGCATCATACTTGGGTGAATTCTCCTTTTCTGAGATGATATTTATAGCATGTATAAATAGTTGTATTTGGCCTGGTATATTCACTTGTGTAGCATCTGTTTGTTGACGGGACTTTGTGACTGGGTCTGCCAATAGAGGTAAGTTGTCACCAGGTACTGGGGTACTAGCTAACTTTTCTTGTAAAGGTTGTCTAGGGAAATGAGATTCCCTGGGCCTCCAAGCACGTGAGAGTCAGGTCTCGACAGGGCAGGGCTCAGTTGGGAAATGTGACTATTTTGTTTGAGGGGAATAGCTGGTTATCTTAACTCATCTTCTCTAGGGATTTAGGTAAGTGGGGTTTCCTACAAGGGTGCATTTACTTAACAAATAAACTTCAAAAGATACTGTAAAGTTAGAAGTATTTCATCTACTTATAGTCATACTAAACATTCAAAACATCAATAATGCTCTAACACGCTAAACTAAATACTGAAAAAACATAGAACCATCAGCTCATATTTGATCAATAGAAAAGGAAAAGGAGGTCATTAATCTAATTAAAGTATCAGAGCAAAGGACATAAAGAACACAAAGCATAAAATACCGTTAACCAGAGATCATAATGCCAACAACTTCATTGATAGAACTCTTCCTTCTTCATTAACATGTATTCCAGAAAGCACTGGTGTGTGGTACAATGGTGGCTCCAGGGGAGTGTTTAACTACTGGAAGCTTATAAACTATGGAGCATTGAGCTCTGCAACTAAGAACTGAGAAAAACAAAATTTCTATTAACTATGGACTCCAAAATCATCAATTTTTCCGACCCTTGGAATGAGGCTGGACTTATCATTTATACACATCATTTTGACCTAAAACTTAACCTAACTTATTTTACACTTTATAATATAATATTATTTCTGGTGGCCAATACTACCTACACCACGCTATAAAAGACCTCAAGACAGAAAAGGTCTATCATGTCAAAAGAGTAAGACAAGAAGGGAGGAGTGGAAGAATCAACCTCAAGAAGAGAGCCGATAGAAGAGGAGAAGAAATTTGATCCCTCAGGGATCGAGGCTAAATGCCTCATAAATGGGAGGGTAGGTCACTGTCTCTGATGCGCCAGGTGTAATGTTAGGGTGACACCTTGGGAAGACCATCTGTCAAAACATTCTTGTCAAGCCAACGTGCCTTATTGCGGTTACCTACTTTTTGACAATATTTATTAACTACCTCAAAAGTGACCAGTCAGCCTTGGGAAGCAGGACATGGGTCACTTAAAGAATACAAAAACATAGGATCCAAAATTTTGGGATCTAGGACTTACACCCCAAAGAATGAATGAACACAGAAATTATATTCCCCATCTGATCATCTCCGGGATCCAGAGGAATTTATTATTGTTTGTTGTCATTGAAAGTCTGGAGGAGATGGGAGATCCCATCCTCATTGATGTCGTTAAGGTCGGCCCTTCGATACTTGGCCACCTCAAACTTCTCACCTAGGTCTGGGATATTTGCCTTAAATTCTTTGGCCATTTTTGTTGTGTCGTGACCTCTGAGCACCATGTGGGTTATTATTGTCATCTTTGCTCCATCTATCCCCTCTAGAGATTGGTATCTTGATTCTATTAATTCATCAAACTTCCCCAAAACATACTCCTCCAGAGTGCCTGTGTCAGTGCTAGACAGATCATCTCTGGAGACCTTTACAACAAAAGTCTTGTACAAATTGAAAGAATATTGGAGTGCACTGGCCTTATCATGTAGGGTCCCTACCAGTTGCTTGATTACCCCCAATGTGAGGTCAAGTCTAGAGTGTTGGGTCCTTACAAAATCAAATGACTCTTCTCCCAAAATTCTAGATTTGGAGACAATCTCCTCCCCAATGGCGAGGAATTCTCCCAACTCAACTTCCCATTCCTCATAGTTCTCAATATCTCCCTCCCAGATAGAGATAGTAGTCTCGACCTGGTACAAGACATGGTGGGCTGCATATAGGTCTGAGAGTGTGGACACTAAGAAATGTCAGACGTTTCTCACTTGCAAGGTAACCCATTCATCGACCACCTGGGCCTTTCTTTTCATCACCCATAGTGCATCTATGTCACCCTGAGGAAGTGGTGCATTAGATGTGGAGGCACCCAGGGGAATGACACTAATAGGCTAGGTTAGTTCTATTAACAACCCCATAAGATTTGCATTTTCCTCCTTTTTTGCCCTAAATTTCAGGGCCTCTTTCTCATAGCAAGCCTTCACTACCTTAGCTACTTATTTTAATAGGTCTAACTCACCCTATTTTCCTCTCTTCCCTAGTGATACCTCTGTGATATTGTAATCTCTGGCCTGGGCCGTTGCTTCATCCACATCTAGGGAAGGTGTCATGATTACTGCGACTATATCTCTGCTCGGCCTGGTCTAAAGAGTATGGAATTTTTGGGCTTTCTTAGCCTTTGGTGGGTTTTGCGCCTGTGCCATAATCTCAACCAAGGAGAGATGGGCTTTGGGTGTTGCTGGGGCCTTTCTCTTTTTAGATTCCACCAACCATTGTGGTGGTAGGGATGGCTTTGCCACAAAAATCTATTCTTGTGATTTCTCCCTAGGATCTTTTTGTGCCCCTTCAATAGTATGAGCCACTTCTGGCTCCTTTGTACCTTTTGGTTCTCCGGCGATACCTACTCTGGTGGTACCTATTTCTTCTACCCCAATGTCTGCATCCTTAGCAATATTAAGATCATCATTTGTTACCTCGGGGTTTTCTTCTTCATCCTTTTACTACTCTTTATCAACTTCTATTGCTAGGATGTCCTCCTCTACTGGTGTATCTTCTGGAGGTGGGGGAGGTGTCAGGATGAGATTTAGAGTTTACACTACTGTGATTACCTCCCCAAACGATACCTTTGGTGATGAAATCTGGAACATGACAGTTGGGGTCACGGTTGTTCCCATGGGTCCAGTTTCCCCAACTGATGCCATCTATTCATCTTGGGTCTGCCTACCTTCGAAGACATCTTCAACCTGTATTTTTGGGGCTTCAAAAACCTTCACCTATTCTTGCCCCTTTTCTTCTTCTTCCCAGGCTTCTTGTTCTTGCGCGGGCTCTTTATCTGGGAGCTCTTCTTGTGTGGTGATCTCGTCCGCTGATTGTATGATGTCCCCCTACAAGTTTCCAAACTTGTCAGCCCTAAACACATCATAAAACTCATCATGGGGTGGAGGATTTCAAGGGTATATTCCAGTTCTTTCTCTGGGTCTAGGGAGTTGGAAGAGACAATTTGTATTTCTGGTATGTTTGGCATCCCAAGTTCCAGCCCTTTCCTCAGCTTTGGATTGGCCTTCTTCTTTCACCTGGTCACCAAAAGAGGCCCCACATCCATTAGAGCTAACTTATCTTCTTCCACTCCACTTCCTGTTGCTCAAACCATTAATGTGGCTAGTGAAGGGGAAGAAGGAGGATGAACGGGCCCGATCATGAGGACTGGGGTGGCCAACTTTGTGATCAGTTTCTCCATCATCTTCTGGGAGGCCACCAATGTTTGTTGCATCTTTTCTTTGATGGGGGTTGCAGATGGGGCTCATAAAGGAGTCCCCATAATTCCTTTTCCTCTATCCTCTTCCTGCGAAGAGGTCCCGACATCGAGGGTCAATCTAAATACTTCCAGGCCAACTCAGCACGTACTCCCCAAGCATGCCCTCTTGAAATACTTGTGGCTTCACTTGACCACATCACGGGTGATATCTTCAATGGTTGGCCCCACTTGCATGTTCAAATTTATTGGAGGGAGGGCCATCTTATCTATTCCCCTTTCCTTGTATTGAAGGTTTACTATGGACCCGGTGTCCGAAAAGTCGCCCAAGAATTTTTGGAGCTTCAGCCTTTCCATCATCCCCATTGTCATCCAAATGAAGTGGTGGCTCCAGACTTCAAAGTCATCCTGGAAATCTTTCCAGAAGTCCTCCATGTGGAATCTATGGGGCTATGATGCCTGGGGAAGTGTTGTTGCAATCTTTCCTAGCAGATCAAATTTTTTCTACGCCAGATAGAATTCTTTTAACCCTAGGATTTTAAGTTCATTATCTACCTCTTTAGCTATGGCCAGACTACATGTGTAATTCCCACAAGTGATTGGGAATGAAACATTCACCACCTTCTTCATAGTGTACAAGGTGTGTAGCTCCATCATCTGTCGACAGTACTCTAGAAGGATTATTTTGTTCCCACAGTGTTTGGGCAACAAATAGGGTTTCCCAGAGAAGCTGGTAACCTGAATGCAAGTATGTTGCTAGAATTGGATATAATAATGGCCATAACTTCTAACCAAATCCATGGCCTCCTTGGAGAGATGGTACCTAGCATCCTGGGTAGGCGTGAGAAGATTGTAATAAATGAACGCGTCGTTAACCCAAAAGAAGCTGAGGAAGCTAGCCTCCCATTGGATTTGTGGGAAATAATCCCAAGGAGTATTTTTCCCCGGGCCAACTCCAAGTTCACATGATGTGAGTAGCCCATTTCTAATAGGGTGTTGTTGTGCTAAGGCCCAAATAACATAGGACGTCATATAAAAATTTGAGGTCCGAGACACCTAAAGAAATTGTGAGTCCACATGATTAGAAATGATGGCGGCCCAATCAAAATATTGCTCACTGGTGGAGATGCCGAGTAGGAAGTAGTACATCCACCCTAAGAATTCTTGGGCATGGGGTTGCTCAAAAATTATACACAATGCTATGATCCCCAATTGGATTCTTTCCTTAAATTTAGATTTGGGGATCTCCAACTTCATCCTCTTTGAATCTTTCTTTGGGGTCTTTAACCATTTATTATTCAGATATTGGCAGGCCATAACCTCCAACTATTGAAATTGTGCCAAGGCATCAGATCTGGTAATGATGGTTGGTTTGTTAGACTAGGGGATTCCCAATCCTGCCCAAAAATTTGCGGCATCAAGAGACACCATGAGAGTGGGATATCTGGTTGGGACCAGAGAAGAGAGCATGACGGCCCAGATGGAGGAGTTGTAATATGCCGCAAGGGTGAGAATGAGTTATGGGGCTTTCACAGAGCATGGGAAGCAAGTTGCCTTCAGGATTCTGAATTCCCTGATGTTGATGGCTAATTGGTCCCTGGCCTACTACTGAATGAACATCATCTTAACTAGGGCCTGCATCTCTGACCACATCCCGACACTGGTATCGGTGACCAATTGAACTTGGGATTCATTTTTTTATCCCACAATAGCATTTTATTTCAAATATTTCATGCTGAGGGGTAGTTTTTCCAAGGCCCTCTCAATCTTGGACCTGACGACTGCCCTGGTGACTGCCGTGGAGGGGAGCTCCAGGCTCTCTGGTGGTGAGGATGTGAAAGCTTCTAACATAGTGAAAGTGTGGTGCTTGAAAACCTGTGAAGCAAGGTGACTGTTATAATTCGTGAATAAACAATACTCTGGGATCTAAAGATCTTACCACCAAGGTATGTACTTCCCCTAAAAAGTTAGTTTAAGTAAAAATCCTAAATATATATATATATAATGCAGACTTAGGAAATTAACCACAATTTGGGCCCGGGTGTTCTAACATACTTGACAGAAGTAGGATGTAGGCTGGGTGAGGATGAAGGACCCAAGGTCTGGAAAACTAACCATTGGGAGATGTGACCAGAAAGTGAGCTATCAGGCCCACATGGGCGTCACATGGCTATGTAATAAATGAGAAGTTATGGCAGCGATGGTGCCAACTATCTAAACATGCACAAAGTGGAAGCCACTTGGGCAGTTTTGAATGCACACATGGGACATAAATTCACCATAAAGGCTAATTGACGATGGAGAGATAAAACTACCTGGTCAAAACCAGCAGAGAGTCGAGCTCCAACCAGCTGGTATTCTTTCATGGGGCGAGCTCACAAACTCAGATGGAATACAGGAAAGGGCATGGCGAGCTTGGTGTGAAACTGGAAGGATATACATGAAATATACAACCAATGTATAATAGAGCTAAAGGGTATATACATAAAGATATAGAGTACCAAAGGCCAAGACACATATGTACACAATATACAGAGCTTCCAAAATGTACAAATGAGAAACACCATGCAAAATCATGGAAACTCCCTACACTAAAACTGTGCAGAGGGAGGAAAAACCTCTACCAGTGCCAACCCACCAATGGGAGGTGACGAAAAACCAGTGCCACAAGACGCAGTGACAACAACAAGAAAAAAAAAATAGGAAACACAAACACCAAGCAAAAACAAGGCCAAAACCATAAAACCAAAAAGAACAACGAGACCAGAGCTGAGAGCTTACCTAAAAATGAACACAACAAAGGAGGTAGGCACAAAAGGCACATAGCAATGAGCTAACCTCAAGGATTAGTGCTGACAATTACTACCAAAGCACTGGCAAACCACCACAAAACACGGGAGGAAAAGCAGTATGAAATCACCTTAATTCACTTTGATTCACTCTAGATGCACAAGTGTTTAATCATGGTAACTATAAAAGTGTTGCATAATTTCTATTTATACCAGCAGTAAAAGCTAGTTACCCCCTTTTCCATGAACTCCAGAGTAGGCAGACCTCCAAACTCTGGGCCTGGGGATTCCATGCCACTATACCTTCTTGTAGGAAGAAGACATCGTGGTGAAGAATCCTGAAGTCTAGAATCTGGCACTAGAAAGAAAAACCAACTCTGAGAATGGGTCTCAGAGACATGAAATACAAAAGGCAAAAAAGAAAACAAACCTCCCCCGGGAGGGAAAACCTAGGAAAGAAAGAAAAGAGAACAAAGACAAAGAAAACAAGGCAAGAGCCAAAAGAGAAAAGAGGGGACCCAACATTTTTTACACTAAATTTAGGGATGGGTATGCAAGGCATAAAAAATGGTGACTATGTGGGACAAATGCCTTAGCACATTTGAGAACCGCAGAATCTCTGGTTAGCAAAACTGGAACAAATTGTTACTCAGAGCATCCTATTTGTAAGGTGCAAAGCTTCTGAAAAAATTTGGCTCATACATGATTCAATCCTTGGCCTTTTTTCAGCTGTGAAGTGTGTTATTTGAAAGAAAATCAAGCTTATAACCTCTAGGAGAATTAGAGAAGAGGCACTAAATATATCAATCCAAAGTCGTCAAATTTTCTCATTTCTCCCGGATACCAGAGTTTTCATCTCATGTTTTCTTTCCTTTTCATTTTATTCTTTTCTAGATGAGACGACAATACTTCTTTCACCATTAAGCTCAAGCTTAGCTCAATTTAATGGTGGTACTTCTTTCACCCTTCCATCAATCTTAATTTTATACATGGGGAAGAAAAACTCTGGACCGAAAAAAAAAATTTAAAATTTTAGACTTGGGCCAATAAACCAGTGTGACCGATCTACTCTCGGTGTGTCCGATTACTTGTTCCTTTTGGTTTTGGTTTAACTGATTGCTAGAATTTTGGGAATAAAATTGATGAAGATTGTTCATAGCTTGTTAACAAACTTACAAAATAACTCTGGAGACTGGACCAATTCCACCATGCTAACAATAGATTCCAAGTTCACCATAATACGAAAGGTATCATACCGAAGACTAGATTTTATGCGAAGCATACCGGTCTACAAAAAGGGGGACCAAAACATTGGGAACCTAGAAAGAAAACAAGGAAAGAAAAGAACAAAACAAAAGAATAGAACAGAAAACCAGGGCGGTTCTAGAGGACAGCCAACAACTATTTACAAGGCACCCCAAATAGGGTACCGGGAAAGAAATATTTACAAGCAAGAAGATTTACATATAATACAACTCTGGACAAACCTGCCTCATTCAAAATAATGTTTGAGAAATTTTCCATTGACAGGTAATGGGGCAGGTTCCCTGGTCATGGTATTGAGGTGATAGGTGTTTTCTCCACAGATCTCTAAGATCAAATATGGTCCGAGCTAGAGCCATTGGAATTTGGTGTGCTTTCCTTTCTTTTCTTGGGCCTTATCCCACAAGAGGACGAAGTCCAAAATATGAAAGGCCTTATACTGGGATCTCCAATAAAACAATCATTTCACTACTACTTGGTGACATGCAAAATTTTCAAGGGCCGCATCTCTTTGTTCTTCCATCTGTACTAGGTTTAGTAACCAAACCTCCATAATATTGTCCCGATTGCTGAATTCCTGCATAAACTATAAAACTAGGATCTATAAGTTAATGGAGAACACTGGATTCTAGCCATAAACCAGATGGAATGGGGATGTCCCCAAGGCAGCCTTAAAATTAATATGATCCACCTAGAGGGTGAATCTCAACTTTTGGTGTAAGTCCCAGTGATTGTATTCTAACATGTGTTTGATCACTTCAAGCAATTTTTTGTTGTTTGATTCGGCAACACCATTCCCCTGGGGGTAATAGTTGCTAGAAAAATTTAGAGTGATCTTCTGGTCATAGGTCCATTCAAGTAATTATGCCAAAGAAAATTCTAGACCATTGTCACATACTATAGCGAAGGGCATTCCAAATCTTGTGATGACATTTTCTTCTAGGAATTTTATAACTATGTCTGTCGTATTATTTTTGCAAGGTATCACTTCGGACCACCGGGTGCACTAATCAGTAGCTATCAAGATGTACTGGTGGTGGGTAGATGAGTTGGGGTTGATTTCCTTGATAAAGTCAAATTCCCATTGGGCAAAAGGTCTAGCTTCAAAAACTAGCTGTAAAGGCATATCCGGGTTACGCTCACAATATGTCATGGTTTGGAAAGTATGGCACTTTTGGATACGAGTATAGACGTCTTTGAAGATACAGGTCCAATAGTATCTGGCCTAGAGGATTTGATGGGAAGTGGCATCAGCTGAGCCATGCCTAGTCCCAAACTGCCCGTGAAATTCTTCGATTAATTTTGCATCTTGAACCCTATCGATGCACTAGAGGTATACTCCTTCATAGTTCCTGCAAAAAAAGTGTGGCATTCTTGATCATGAAGTGTGTTCTTTTCAACCATAGGGTGAAACATTTGTTTGGAGGTAATCCCTCCGGGCATCAATTATTCAACAACAAGTACACCAACTCTATGTACCATAGATCCTGAGTGATGGACTCCACTGTATATGTCTAACATTCAATGTGGGGAGTCTCTTCTGCCATCGCTCTACATAGTCGCTGACCTCAGACTATTTTCATGGGTTGCATTTATAAATTGTATTCCTGGAGGATTTCCATCCATTTCCTCTATCTCTCACCCATCTCACTCTGCATCAATAGAGATTTCACCGCCTGGCCTGAGATGATAGCATGCACCTTACTCCAGAGAATATAATGCCAAAATTTCTTCATGGCGTGAACAAGACAAAAGGCCTACTTTTCCAAGGATGAATACCCTATGTTAACATTCTTGAAAGGGGAGCTCATGAAATTTATTGGTCATTCTTCCCCTTTGACCTTTTGGGTCAATACTATCATGGCAGAATGTGGTGAAGCAAAGGAATAACTATAGAAAGGCAGGGAATAGTTCAGGCTAGCAAGAACTGGTGCCTCTATTATCATCTACTTAATCTAGGTGAATGCCCACTTTGCTTCAAGACCACTCAATTTTGGTGTCTTTCTTTATCATTTCATTGAGTGGTTTTATAATTTTGATGAATTCAGTGATGAACCACCGGACAAAGGTGATCTTTCCCAAGAAAGATCATATTTCCTTCTTGAGACCAGGAATTTGTAGTTTTAGCAACACTTCAACTCTCTCAGGGTCGATGGATATATCCTTCTCAGAGACAATATTCCCAAGAAACTTCCCTTTAGTAACCCCAAATATGCATTCTTGGAGTTGAGGGATATTCCATACCAATAACATTGCTCACAAATCTAGGCAAGGTGGGAAAAATGATCATGCCTGTCCTAGGAAAAGATGGTCAAATCATCCATGTAGATGATTATACAGTGGTTCACAAGGCCCTCAAATGCAATGTCCATAGCCTTTTTAAATGTGGCCCCTACGTTAATCAAAGCAAAGGGCATTCTCTGATATGAAAATGTTCCCCACTTGGTGGTAAATGCCAATTTGTCTCTATCTTCAAACTTGACCATGAATTGGTTATACCTAGAGTACCCATCCAAGAAGGACATCATTTGTGTTCCATTCATGATTTGTAATACCTCATCCAATGAGGGGAGAGGATGATTATCTTTCTTGGAGGCCTTGTTCAAATTTTAGAAATCCATGCAAAGGTGGATCTCACCGCTTTTCTTCCTTACGAGGACTAGGTTGGCCACCCATGTAGTATGCTAGATTAGGAAGATTATTTGGGTTGACAATAGTTTCTAAACTTTCTGGTGAAGTAGGGGCTCGATTAGTGGGTTGACCAGTCATTGATTTTTCCAGATAGGCTTAGCATCAGGTTTGAGTGGGATAGTATGAGTCATGATGGATGTATCATATGTATTCAGATCCTCATACCCCCACATGATCACATCAATGTATTCTCGGAGAACTGCAAGAATCTTCTACTTCTCCTCAGGGGAGCAGGATTTGCCAATGTGTATCATTTTCTCTTCACCGGGCTGGTTAATGTTCACCTTCTCAAATTTCCCTCCCTTAGAGGAGGATGATATCTCTTCTCGACCCCGAGGGTTTGAGTCAAAGATTTGTTCAAGTGCATCCATCCCCTTCAGAATGGTTTTGGTCAGTAGATCCATGATCCCATCATCTTCATCACCCTACCCAGTATCATCATGATCTCTTTCTTCCACTATCTGGTCCTCAAAGACACCAACATTGGCCATAAAGGCCAAGATATCATGATCATCCTCAAAGTCCTGAAAATGGGTGACATTGTTTAGAATGGACAGGGTGGGGATCATCTCAACAAAAAATCTCTGGAGTCGTAAGCCATTCATGGGCTCAATTGTGCTGGAAAAAATAGCAAGTACATCTAGGACATAGTTCCGTCTTCGAGGAATAAGATCAATGCCAAAGGCATCAAAATCCTCAATAAGGCTCCATGCCTGATTGTAGTATGTAGCTAGCCTCTTATTGTGATAGGTATACTAACTCTGGACCTATTTAATAATCAACTCTGAATCACCCAGGGACCAGAGGCGAGTGATTCCTTTCCTTAGTGCAAATAGGAGTCCAAGGACCAAGGCCTCATACTCTATGAAATTTTTTGTGCAGTTGAACTGCAGCCTATAGGATGCGAGGAAAGATTTCCCCCGTGGGTTGATTAATTCCACTCTGGCCCCACAGCCTTGTTTGGATCAGGACCCATCGACTTAAGGGTCCACAAGTCATTGTTTGTTGTCTAGGGCTAGGAAGATGAAGTGAGCTCTGGATTATTCTTGGGAGGATTTGTAGGAGTTTCCTCTGATGCTGATGGTATGTGGGTGAGGTTTTCCCCTAGAGGGATTTTTGGTTGGGATTCCCAGACATGTGGTATCGAAAAGGCACTCTCAGTGGGGGCATTGGGTCTTAGGGAATCAAGTGTATGTTCTTCCTCCTTGAGGGCATTGATATGCCGAGTAGCAGCGGCAAGCCAAGGTTCACATTCTAGATTTGAATGTTTTTGGTAGTGTACTCAGCACCAAGTGCTAGACAAGAGTGTGGCGGGGGTCACTGCAGTACCTTGAGAGTTAACCTCAACCTTTATTTTTTCTTCCAGGTCTTGGGTTCTTTGTAGAATTATGGGGTCCTCCCTGGGGGTGAAATTGAATGTTAAGATCTTGAGGGGTTGGTACACCATGGGGGAAGTCTCAAAGAATAGGACCTCATTTACCCTCCTAACTTTGATGATGGCCTGTCTCATCCAGGGCTCACTTTTAACCTAGATCTTGTTAGATTCTCCTTCCTAGGGGAGCCATAAGTGGGAGAAGTCAGTCAAAAAGTACCCGTTCAGGGATTTGGACCAATTCTAACTTAGTAGCATCCCATAAGTCTCTGGGATGTCCACCACTTGGATGTCAATTATGTTGGCTATCCTGGGGTCCTGGATGAGTTGAATACAAACATTCTTCAGTTCACCCACCATTTTTACTACAATCTTATCCAATTGGATCACTGCACCGTTAGATAGGGTGGGTCAAAATCCGAGCTTCTGGTATATGGATAAAGGCATGATGTTGCCCAAAGATATGGAATCTACTAGGCAATTGTATATATTCTTTCCTTGTATGTTCAAGCCTATCAAGAAGGGAGGAGCTTCAGTGTTTCCCTGGAAGACAAGCACGTTGGCATCCTCAAAAGAGACATTCTTGGGTGGGTGACTGACGGCTTCTAGGTTTCCCAAGAGCTTCAGAAGGGATTTATTCTACTCAAGATAGTTGAGTAAAACCTCCATCAAGGTCATGGAGGTGGTGGATTGTTCAACACCTTCGTGATGTCAAGCCTTCCTCTAGGGAACTGGTGGCTTCCCTCGGCTGGGTCCTTAGCTTGGTTAGAGCTAGAACCTTTTGGAGGGACAGACCAATCGGTCATGTTGTCTCAGGGAGGAGTGTGCTTGGGAGGTGTGGGCATGTAAACTGGTCCTTTACCAGCCTAACTCTGAGTGTTGTAGGGAGCCTGTGGTTTGGTGAAGGCATTGGCTTCAAAGGCCAGAATAGATTCATCAAAGATCCCCTGTAGTTCGGGTTCCTCTTCATCTTCTGCGACAATCCCAAAGAAGATGGTCTCATAGGAAAAGCCGCCGTGAGTGGGCTCTTGTATAGGAGGCTCTGGGGGAGTAGGATTAGAATCTTGTTGTCTATCTAGCTGGGAAATCATGATGAATTTCTCTAGCGTGGCATAGTTTACCTCATTGTGAGAGCCTGTGTCATGCAATCTACACTAGTTGGTCATGGGCTAGAAATCTATGACTGGCATGAAATGGGATAGTCCAGTACCACCCTGGTTGGTGTTTTGGTTTGGAGGAGGTCCTCTAGCATTGGCATTATTATTCCATTGTTGTTGGTTGGGCTGAGGCCTATTGTAGTTTCTTCCTCCAGCATTGTTGTTTCGTTGGCCGGAGAAAATATTCCCTCTCTGGGAATTGGAATTCTGGGGTGTGTAGGACCCTGCCTTTAGTTGACCCATGTCCATAGTGAGGGTGGAAAAAATTCTCTGAAGGGATTCAACCTCAGCGCTCAATTGGGTGTTTGTGTCATAGTGTGATGGTTGTTGTTGTTGGTTCCTTGGGAAAGCAACAATATTTTTTGGGGTCGAGGGTGGCAATCCTCCAACCGTATATGACTAGAAGAAAGGCACTCTAGGTGGTTGTGTCTGTGGTTGTTGCATTTTCTATGGATGGTTCCAAGGAAGAGATTCCAGACCTAGTATCGTCTAGGTCTGAGATGGATACACATACCAAGCATGTTGGTCAATCAGTGATGGTGGGGAATTCATGGCCATCATAGGGGATCCCATTGCCTAATTGGTGTTATATTCCTTGATGTAAGAATTTCCATCGGGTATCATGTTAAATAATGTGCTCTTCCCAATCTCACTCAGGGATTTTTTAAGGCCAAGGGACAGTTCTAAAGCTAGGTTGTAAACCTTCACCAAAGTATCTTGGTCACCGGGGGTGGTAGTTCTCCAGAGGAGAGTGGCAATGAAGGGGTCCATCACATTGAGATAGGTCTAGATAGTCACCTCCATGGATGGGATGAAGGGACCTATGCACCGCTTCAAGGCACATTGGAACCGGTGATTGAATGCTGCAAGGGGTTCATTTAGTTCCTTCTTGATAGAGATGAACTGGCTATAGGACCATGCTTGGTCCTCGTGTACACAAAAGGCAACAAGGAAAGAGTCCTCCCTATCCTACCAACTATTGATGGAGTTGGCAGGAAGGTTAAGGTACCATTTTAGTTTGTTCTATCCCAGGGACAGAGGGAACATCTAGGTCACAATGTCTTAATGTTGGATCTCATGTCAGTTCATGGCATCTTTGTATTCCTTCAGATGCTCTTCTATGGTTTGTGAGCCTAAGTGCTCATATTGGAGACAAATCTTTTCTGGGCGTGAAGGTAAATCATTGGTTGCACCTGGAAAAGTTCCCATTACGGACCCGGTATTTCCAAAATATGCAGCCATTGGGAGAGTTGGATTTTGACTGGGTTGAGCACTAGTGCCCGGGATTCTCTGGGGGACTTGGGTATTCTTTGGTATGCTATATCCCCAGACAATGGTGGTTGACTTGACTTTCAGGGATCATTTCTTTTGAGCAAGAGGCTCAAGTTTGACAAACCGTCCAGGATTGGGAGCTAATCTAAGGATCCTTTCGAACCTTTCCAGTGAAAATGATCCAATCCCACTGAAGGCTTGACTCCTAAAACTATGGTTTGGGGAACCTTTGGGTGGTGTAAAATTTGAATCCTCAGAGGGGGAAGAGTTCATGCCCTCCTTCTAGCTCCAGTTTCTATTGACAGGACTTTGTGACCGAGTCTGCCAATAGAGGTAAGTGGTCACCGGGTACCAGGGTACCGTCCAAATTTGCCTGTAAAGGTTGTCTGGGGAAATGAGATTCCCTGGGCCTCCAAGCATGTGAGAGTCAGGTCTTGATAGTATGGGTCTCAGTTGGGAAATATGACTATTTTGTTTGAGGGGGATAGCTGGTTATCTTAACTTATCTTCTTTGGGGATTTAGGTAAGTGGGATTTCCTGCAAGGGTGCATTTACTTAACAAATAAAATTCAAAAGAGACTGCAGAGTTAGAAGTATTTCATCTACCTATAGTCATACTAAACATTCAAAACATCAACAATTCTCTAACAGGATAAAATAAATACTAAAGAAACATAGAACCATCAGCTCATATTTGATCAATAGAAAAGGAAAAGGAGGTCGTTAATATACTTAAAGTATCAGAGCAAAGGATATAAAGAACACAAAGCATAAAATACCATTAACCAGAGATTAGAATGCCAACAACTTCATTGATAGAACTCTTCCTTCTTCATTAACATGTCTTCTAGCAAGCACTAGTGCATGGTACAATGGTGGCTCCAGGGGAGCACTTAACTACTGGAAGCTTAGAAATTATGGAGCATTGAGCTCTGCAACTAAGAACTGAGAAAGACCAAATTGCTATTAACTATGAAATGCAAAATTATCAATTTTGCCAACCCTTGGAATGAGGCTATACTTATCATTTATACACATCATTTTGACCTAAAACTTAGCCTAACTTATTTTACACTTTACAATATAATATTATTTCCAATGCCTGGTACTACCTGCACCACGCTACAAAAGACCTCGAGATAGAAAATTTTTGTCATGTTAGAAGAGCAAGACAAGAAGGGAGGAGTGGAAGAATCAGCCTTGAGAAGAGAGCTGGTAGAAGAGGAGAATAAATCTGATCCCCTGGGGATCGAGGTTAAATGCCTCATAAATGGGAGGGCAGCTCACTATCTCCGATGAGCCAGGTGTAACGTTGGGGCGGCGCCTTGGGAAGACCATCTGTCAGAACCTTCTTGTCGAGCAGACGTGCCTTGTTGCGGTTACCTTCTTTTTGAAAATCTTTATTAACTACCTTGAAAGTGACTGGTCAGCCTTGGGAAGTGGGAAATGGGTCACTTAAAGAATACAAAAACATAGGATCCCAAATTCTAGGATCTTGGACTTACGCCCCAAAGAATGAATGAACACATAAATTATATTCCCTGTCTAATCATCTCAAGGATCCAAAGGAATTTATTGTTGTTTTCTGTCATTAAAAGTCTAGAGGAGATGGGAGATCCCATCCTCATTGATGTCCTTAAGGCTGGCCCTTGAATACTTAGCCACCTCAAACTTCTCACCCAGGTCTGGGATATTTGCCTTAAATTCTTTGGTCATTTTTTCCATGTCATGACCTCTGAGCACCATGCGGGTTATTTTCATCATCCTTTCTCCATCTATCCCCTCCAGAGATTGGTATCTCAATTTCATTAATTCATCAAACTTCCCCAAAACATACTCTTCTGGAGTGCATGTGTCAGTGCTAAATGGATAAGCTGTGGAGACCTTTACAACAAAAGACTTGTAAAAATTGAAAGAATATTGGACTACATTGGCCTTATCATGTAGGGTCCCTACCAGTTTCTTGATTACCCCCAATGTGAGGTCAAGTCTAGAGTGCTAGGTCCTTACAAAATCAAATGAATCTTCTCCCAAAATTCTATATTTAGAGACAATCTCCTCCCCGATACCGAGGAGTTCTCCCAACTCGACTTTCCATGCCTCATAGTTCTCAATATCTTCCTCCTAGATGGAGATAGTAGTCTCAACCTAGTGCAAGACATGGCAGGCCCCATATAGGTCTAGGAGTGTGGACACTAAGAAATGCTAGACATTTCCCACTTGCAAGGTAACCCATTCATCGATTGCCTAGGCCTTTCTTTTCATTGCCCGTAGTGTGTCTATGTCATGATGAGGAAGTGGTGCATCGGATATGGAGGCACCCAGGGGAATGACACTAATAGGCTAGGCTAGTTCTATTAACAACCCCATAAGATTTTCATTTTTCTCCTTTTCTCCCTTGAATTTCTAGACCTCTTTCTCATAGCGAGCCTCCACTACCTTGGCTGCTTCTTTTAATAGGTCTAACTCACCATGTTTTCCTCTCTTCCCTAGTGATACCTCTATGACATTGTAATCTTTGGCCTAGGCCAGTGCTTCATCAACATTCAGGGAAGGTGTCACGATTACTGTGACTATATCTCCGCCCGGCCCAGTCCAAAGAGTATGGACCATCCAAGATTTTTTAGCGTTTGGAAGGTTTTGCGCCTACACCATCATCTCAGCCAAGGAGAGATGGGCTTTGGGTGTTGTCAGGGTCTTTATCTTTCAATATTCCACCAACTATTGTGGCGGTAGGGGTGGCTTTGCCACCAAAGTCTATTCCTGTGATTTCTCCCCAGGATCTTGTTGTGCCCCTTCAACAGTATGAGCCACTTTTGTCTCCTTCTCTATACCTTTTGGTTATCCAGCAATACCTTCTCTGGTGGCACCTATTTCTTCTACCCCAATGTCTTCATCCTTAGAAATATTAGGATCATCATTTTTTGCCCTGGGGTTTTCTTATTCATCCTATTGCTTCTCTTTATCAACTTCTGTTGCTGGGATATCCTCCTCTACTGGTGTACCTTCTAGAGGTGTGGGAGGTGTCAAGCTGAGATTTGGATTTTGGGCTACTGTGATTACCTCCTTGAATGATACCTTTGGTGGCAATGTCTGGAACATGATAGTTGGGGTCATGGTTGTTCCCATGGATCTGTTTTCCCCAACGGATGCCATCTATTCATCTTGGGTCTGCCTGCCTTCCAAGACCTCTTAAGCCTGTATTTCCAGAGCTTCAGAAACCTTCACCTATTCTTTCCCCTTTTCTTCTTCTGCTAGGGCTTCTTGTTCTTGTGTGAGATCTTTATCTGGGAGCTCTTCTTGTCTGGAAATCTCTTCTACTAATTGTATGATATCCCCCTACAAGATTCCACACTCGTCATCCCTAAACACATCATCAAACTCATCATGGGGTGGGGGATTTTTTTGGGTATGTTCTGGTTCTTTCTACTTTTCTAGGGAGTCAGAAGAGATAATTTGTATTTCTGGAATGTTTGGCATCCCATGTTCCAGCCCTATCCTTGAATTTGGATTGTCCTTCTTCTTTTTCCTGGTCACCAAAGGAGGCCCCACATCTATTAGAGCTACCTTCTCTTCTTCCACTCCACTTCCTGTTGCTCAAACCATTAATGCGGCCAGTGAAGGGGAAGAAGGAGGATGAACGGGCCCGGTCATGACGACCGGGGTGGCCAAATTTGTGATCAGTTTATCCTTCATCTACTAGGAGGCCACCAACATTTTTTGCATGTGTTATTTGATAGGGGCTGTAAATGGGGCTCATGAAGGAATCCCCATAATTCCTTTTTCTCTGTCCTCTCCCTGCAAAGAGGTCCCGACACTAGGGGTCAATCTTAATACTACCGGGCCAACTCGATGCGTACTCCCTAGGAATGCCCTCTTGAAATACTCATGGGTTCACTTGACCACATCGCAAGTGATATCTTCAATGGTTGGCCCCTCATTCACATTCCAATTTATTGGAGGGAGGGCCATCTTATTTATTCCCCTTTCCTTGTATTGAGGGTCTACTGTGGACCCGGTGTCTGAAAAGTCACCCAAGAATTTTTGGAGCTTTATCCTTTCCATCATCCCCATTTTTATCTAGATGAGGTGGCAGCTCTAGACTTCAAATTCATCTTAGCAATCTTCCCAGAAGTCCTCCATATGGAATCTTTGGGGATCTGATGCCCAGGGAAGTGTCGTTGCAATCTTGCCTAGCGGATCAATGTTTTTCCATGCCAAATAGAATTATGTTAGGCCTAGGATTTTAAGTTCATTATCTACCTCTTTATCTATGGCCAGACTACATGTGTAATTCCCACAAGTGATTGGGAATGGAACATTCACCACCTTCTTCATAGTGTACAAGGTGTGCAGCTCCAACATCTGTCGGCAGTATTCTAGAAGGATTATTTTGTTCCCATAGTGTTTGTGAAACAAATAGGGTTTCCAAGAGAAGATTGTCACCTGAATGTAAGTATGTTACTGGAAATGGATATAATAATGGCCATAACTTCTAAAAAAATCCATGGCCTCCTTGGAGAGATGGTACCTGACATCCTGGGTAGGTGTGAGAAGATTGTAATAAATGAAGGCATTGTTAACCTGACAGAAGCTGAGGAAGTTAGGATCCCATTGGATTTATGATAAATAATCCCAAGGAGTCTGTTGGTTGTATTTCTTGTTTTGGCAGTTTTCCTGGTTCCCTGCTTTTTTCTCTTTGATATGGTGTTTTTATTCAGCTATCTCTCATTCCTTTTTCTTTACCTGTGTCAAGTTTTCAGGTTTTCAAGTCTGAACCTGTCTCAATTTGGAAAAAACCCTGAAAACCCTTAACCTTCCAAGTATTAAAAGTTGAAAACAAACCCTAAGTCATGACGATTCTATTTTGCTGTTGCTTTTTTAGTTCACTTAAGTCATTTGTTCTATTGCAATCGCTTAGTCGCGTAACTTAAATCAGCATATTCCTTTTTATCCTTGACTTTGTGATTTGCCTGTGTCGCGTTGTCTTATTTAAAAACCAAATATTCCATGATCTTTCCTAGACTTTGTGATTCACTCTATGTCATGTAATCGCTAAATCTTTTGAACAGAGTGGTAATATGTCAGTGGGCCCACAGGTCAGTTGGGTGATCGCAAGATGTTTTCTGCAGTCAAGGAAATATTAAGAGACTTCACGATTACCTTTTGTCGTGTGATCACTGAATAAGTTTAAAGTAATATGTAATGCAAGGCCTTTAGTCACACAGTCTCCAGAAAAGAATCCGGTTAAGTTCAATATGCCGAGACTTGGTGACTAACCATCTGAGGTTTAGCACAAAGCATAGTCGGGTTGTCACAAGTTACAGAGTGATGACTCGGTTCTCCATTATGCAGTGAGAGAATGAATGATTTTGTGACATGTGTCATAAGGCGAGTGGATATTAAAGGTTTATCGCAAGGTCACCAGAAGGAGAAAATGGAATCAGCGAAAAAAAGACTAGGTGCTTTTCCTTTTGTCGCGATGTATGAAGAAGATTTAAAGGTATATGAGAACATTTGGTGATTAAGCGATGACCATCAGATAAAGAGATCAGAGATCTAACGGTGGTCGCAAAGTTTGAGAATAAAAGTGCCCGAGGGGAAAATTCCTCCCGACTTGGCGATTAAGGTTTGTCGCGCAGTCGTCAGATGAGAAAAGGGGCACATTTAACCTATCATGATACTCAGATTTTGTATTCTACGATCAGGTGACTAGGTATAGTCAAATAGTCTTGAAATGAAACAAAAACATTTGGCGACTCAGAGATAACCGTAAAGGGTTAAAGGTAACGGTTAGTCGCAAGGTCTTAGAAAAGATAATGAGTTAGTGTTAACTATGCATGACTATGATTTTAGCAGTGTTGTGTGACCGCCAGTAGTGACTTGGGTTAGCCAAAGGAAAGAAAGTTTTTTTTCACAATGTCTCGAGATAAACTATAGGTTAGTTATTGAGGTCTGCGACAAAGAGATAAAGTGTAGTCGCACAGTCGCCTGATCCCAAAATTTAAAAATGGCGCCAGTCTTAAATATGTCAGTATGGATATTTGGTGGCCAATCAAATCTCCAGATTTTGATTACTGTGCAGAAAAATGGTAGCTGAGACGTGTGACAGAGGGCCAATCCCACGTTGACATGTCAGCTCATTCAAATTTTATGAGGTTTAGATGAGGATTCAATTACAAATTTGATTTTCCTATCACGCTCATGCAACTACGGCTAGATTTTCATTCAAGTTCACAGTATGTCGAATTAAAGACAGAACTGATGTTTCCAAATTATGAGCTACATACTTTGAATGATGGCTATAAGAAGTTGATGGTGCATTCATTTTCATTCACCGAGTTTCCAGATTTCGGAGCCCAAGTGTTAAGTTTTCAGAGAGAAGAGGTATTTTTCTCAGTTTGCAGTGTTTTCAATCTTGATCAAAAGGTTCTGAGTTTCAGAAAATTGTGCACAAGATGGTTAGCCAATCTCAGAAATACATTTGTTTCAATATTAGTAAGGAGTAAGAGATTCAAGGCATTGCAAGTATGAGCGGGGCTCTTAGTGTTGCTTCGACAAGTGGAGGAAGTGAGGAAGAGAAAAAGGGAAAAGTGAACTACTCAGATGAATTCCTCCGTCTCCTGCCTGGTTCAACACAGAACAAGAAGGTTGATGCTAGTGTCCTCATTGACGAGTATAAAGATATTTGAGATGCTGTGACTCCAGGAACAATAGTTTTTTCCCTCTTCAATTATTTTTATAAGAATTTTGATAAGCCCATCCTAGTATCAAACCCTTGGACCTGTGGTTTAGCCAGGTTACTAGTTCCTGATGTATTCCTAGATGTAGACTTGTTCTTAGACCTAGCCAATCACTATGATTCTTTGTCTAAGACCATTAGGAGGGATGATTGCATTGCCCTATTGATTTTGAATAGAAATTCATTCATGCAAGCCTTCGGCTTATACAGCACCATGTCTACCAAAATTGACATGACAAAGCAAAAACAGAGGTATACTTTGAAGCCTGGGGTTGCTAGGAACCAATTGTTAAAACATATGCTGAAAGAAGTGAAAAAGTATTTAGATCCTATGTTAGGGGACAGCCCATATTATTACAAGGATCTACACTTCTATATCAAGTATGTTGCATATGCCCTGTGTAGAGTGTTGGGGATAGATGGTGATGCAGAGAAGATAGATGCAGGGATTTTGATGATGGTGTTGGACCTACAAGAGGTCCACTCTAATACCAGTTATGATTGTATTCAACACATCATAGATGAAATGCATGAGGGTTTCATTGCAACCCAGAAGAGAAGAAGAAGCCAGCAGTGGAGGAAGAAATTTTGGACGATGAGTAAGGATGAATACTTGGTACCTTACCATTGAAGACAAAGAGAACGGTTATTGCAAAAGGAGAATGTAGGTAAACCTGATGGCATGGTCATCCAGACTCGACATAACTACTACTATCTACTATGTACACTATTAGATCATGTGGATAGATCGGGAGGAGAACAAAGAATATCTGTTTCTATCTTTTTGACTTGGTCATTCCACCGCTTCTTCTCTCTCTTTCTTTTTGTCTCTCCTGTAGCTTTAGGGTTAGGTTTTCTTTGACCATCCAAAGCTTGTTGCATGCTAAATATCAAGGGATTCCAAGATGGTCAAAAACTTATATATAGCAAGAGAGTTGTAATTTGTAAGAGGTCTTTGAGGTTGGAATTTTTTGGAAAAGAGAAGAAATATATTGTAGAATTCAGATGTTCTGAACTTCTGTCTATCTTTTGAAGTTGCATAATCTTTCATGTATGCAAGCTGGATCATATAAATAAAATACGGTGCAATTTTACTCTCTTCAATTGCTATCTCTTTATTCTCTGTGTATGCTCTTTTATGTTTAAGTCTGCAAGGCATTCTGAAGCATTTTGGTTATAAGGTAACTATCTAATTGCTTGCAAGTTTCTTTTAAGGAAAGAACTAAGTTTTGTGAGTAGTTTCAGGGAGCAT
>MU215849.1:4452-14931 GCA_018584345.1 Thuja plicata
CTCTTCCACTAATAAAAGATTGTAATTAAGAGAAAGGGTGTTATAATAGAACATCATATCTTTGCGTCTTCTAAAATCTTTTGTAGGTATTTCAAATTATATTCGTTTTGTCAAACAATTTACTTATCAAATCTCTTATTTATAAAATTTCAAAATCTACTCATAGTTGCAAGTCATGTTTATTTAGAACTCATATAACATCATATACCTGATTGCTTGATTGCTTTTTACATTTAAGAAAATCTTTTCAAAAATAAGTATCATTCATGCTCCACTAAGAAGCTTATTTTGATTAACTTATTACAGAATCCCGCCCCGCTCCAATATAAGACCCTCTCCCCTAATTAGTACTCTTCATGTCTACTTACTTTTAGGAAATTAGCTCCAGCAAGGCTCTTAATAATATCAAAAATATATATATTAAAAAAAAAACTCCATTGTTATTTAAAGAGATTTCTATTCCTTGACTTCGATGTTCTTAATAAAGATTAGGACAAAATTTAAGTTCAAATAGTATGAAACGGCGAATGCAATATGGGCAGAGCTAGAATGAAATCATTCTTTTCTGACTGAATGTTCACTGAAGGAATGGCAAGTTTTATCTGAAACAGCCCGGCCAACACTTATTCTCCCTAAAGTAGAAAAAGAGGGCTGCCTGGAGGGCATGGACAGCCGAGCTCCTGGAAGTCTAGTGTTTCTGGTTCTTAAGAAACCCAAAAGAAAGACAACAAAAAGCACAGGAAGAGCTTAATCAAACTACACATTTGACCTGTTTACGTGGGGAGAGAGCAAAGAAACCACTTCTCCCCAAAAATATTATAAACGCGCTATGAGCTTTCTAATCTAGGTAGTCCATGTCAATCCTACTTTCAATAAAACGATGGCGACATAAGACAGAAAAAATAATGCTGTAAAGGGGAAAAAAGGCATACCCACAGTTGCAGAATGGAATGTAGTGTGATTGGTTCCTCTGACACTTCGACTGCCGGTAATCACAGTTTTCCCTTCGCCGTCTCCAATGAGCGTCAAAAAATGCTTCTTTTTATGAATCTCAACGTTCTCCTCATACACTCCAGCCTTCACATAGATCACAAATCTGCTCGTGCTCTTCTCCGGAGCAGCTTCCACTGCCGCCGAAACACTAGTATAATTTCCCGTCCCGTCNTGAGCAACCACAGCATTAACCATCATAGCACTTGTATTCACTTGCAAAAGCCGTCGATCTCCCGCCGACATCCACGACGGAAAACCTTCCTCATCACTCGCCACAAAATCCTGCGCCAAAAGGCGGCGTCGCCGATCGGCACCCGAATCCGCAATCCCCAGCACTTGCTTTGCTTTATCAGAAACGTTGCCCACCATGGCAAGCGAGTTGCTGACCAAATGCGAAACTTTATTGAGATTTCCTTTCAACTCCTGTTTGAGATTCCCTTTGCAGAGCGTGAAGCCCTCCATGCAAGTGTCCTGGTTTGTAATGGCGGCGCTCAGCAGAGTCTCCAGGTCGGCGGTGTGCTTCGGGATCGACAAAAACGTGGTGTTATGCAAATCGGAGAGCGTATCGTGGAGCTCGTCCAGCGTGTCATCGTACATCTCTATGCAGTCTCGCAGGGCTCCGCGTTGCCTGAACTCCAGATCGGGGCTGAAAAGGCTGCGGGTGCGTGCTTTCTCCTTCTTCACGGCTTCAATGGCGACCATCACAGCCGCCTCCAGGATCTCCATATGACCGGGGGCGCTGGCAAGTCCCCCATAGCTCGAAATACTGGAGACGCATAGTTCTGGATAGAGCGTGCTGCTGCACGCGACTTTCAGGGTATTTTGAGTCAATTTCCACCGTCTCACGTGATTTTTTACCACATTGTCGTCTCTTTTATTACTGATTCCCACTGCAAGAAAGATGACTGTAGCAACTACGAATGCAGAGGCCATTGCAGTAAAACAGGCTGTTTTGGTGATCTTCCGCCTGCTATGTTGATCTGTTCCGCCATTGAATCTTTCATAGCTTATGTTCAGAGAGCCCATTGAATTACAGAACCACTGCCCCGAGCTTCGTCAGTCAGAGCCGGAATAAGAAAAACACAGGCTAAGGTACGGCTGAACTCAGGGCAAGATGGGTATGGGCAAGATGGGTATGTTCGAATCGCTTTAAATTAAATCTTGGCTTGTCTTTAACACGTGATGGAAAGCTGCCAAGGTACGTTTGGACGCGTTTGTAAACTGGGGTGATGATGTTTTTTAATGATATCAAATTTCACAATCTTTTTATAATGTCCTAAAGCTGTCAAAGTATATTTGAAAGTGTTTGTAAATTGTGAAGGTATTGTCTTTTTACTGATATCAATTTTGTTTCTTACTATTCATGTTCTAATTACTGTTTATTAGAATTTGTTAATTAAAAGTTAATTACAAAATCAGTTTGTAGATTGTAGTGGTCTATTAGTGTAATTGTAACTAGAAAATAGTAATTAAATCAATTGTACATATGCATTGGATGAGATGTACAAATTTTGTGGTAGTTAAAATTAAGGATTAAAAAATCTATTGGATGAGATGCACTATTCATGTTCAATGAGATGTACTATTTATGTTTTAAGTACAGTTTATTGGAAATGGCTATGTAGCTGACATCTCCTACCTAATTGGACAATTTTATTGTATTTCTTAATTAAATTCAAATTTATAAGATATTAGTTTTTAGTTTTTAATTTAATTAATAAATGAATTAAAACTGTCCAATCAGGTAGGAAATGTCGGTTGCATAGCCATTTCCCAGTTTATTAGAATGTGTTAATTAAGAATTCAGTTAGTAGATTGTAGTGGTCTATTAGTTTAGTTTGTAGTGATCTATTAGTTTAGTTTGTAGTTAGAAAATAGTAATTAAATCAAGTGTACATATGCATGGATGCGATGTGCAAATTTTGTGGTGGTCAAAATGAATGATTCACGAGGCAATCAAGAATATGTATGGGACATGTCAATATGACATTTTTTTCACCCTTGCATGTATAATGAATCTCGCAATGTTCATTGTCACTACCTAGAAGTTAAAACAATAGTTATAATCACTTAAGTCACATACAAAGACAACAAAAAATAAATCATCAAGATTGAATGTACAATTTAGGAGTTTAAGGTGTGAAAAGTGAATTATAACAATTATCGGTATCCTTCCCCTAGAGGAAGACACCCGATTTGCATCATAATGGTCATTCACTCCTTTCTCACCCAACCTCACAATTACTAATTTTAAAGAAACCAAAAAGTTGATAATTAAAAGCCCATTAATATATTTCATATGTGTGAATAACTACCTACTTATACCCCTAGTGGTTAAAATATATAGACTTTAATTGGAATTGAGCAACTTTATTGGTACCTAGAGTGCACAACAAGTGAGGCATTTGTACATAAGTATTGGTAAAAAATGTTTTTGGAAGACAATATATGACTCTTAGAAGAATATGTATTGGATTAGTCATGCAAATTTTTGAAGTGGTTCTAGTGCACATTTATTAGGGCATCTTTAAGTAGGTATTGGTCCACACTTCTAAACAACCACTTTCTACTCTTGTGTGCATAACGAATCCCACAAAATTATTATTTTAGATCACATCATTAGATTGTGAGAGTTTTTTTATCATACACATTGTAATATAATATTTTATATCTTTTAATTCTCTATTATCTTGATAATAGATCATTGAATGTAAAACATTAAATGTTTCAAGTCATACTTTTGATCTTTTTTTTTTATCCTTTAAGTATTTTTTATTATCTTTCAATTCTACTTTGATCAACATATTGAACTTTTAAAATCGCGCTTCATAATCACTCACTTATTGTAACTTCATAATCACGCTTCTTGATAATAGAACACAAAATGTAGGAGAAAGGCAACAATAGTGGCTCGAGGTTCAATAACCACTCACTTATTGTTATAGTGACCCCCTAATAATCGTTCACTGAAATAATCTCTCATATACCAATAGTTGATCATTTGGGTATGTACTAGTAGTTCATCATTTTTTGTTTTTTAAAACTTTTTTGATTCATGATTGGCCCACTTGTGCACCACTAGTGGAGATTTGTGAACCACTACTAGGACATTTGTGCACCACTATTGGGACATTTGTCCACAAGTACTGGTGATTTTGAGTGAACGATTATTGGCACAATGGAGGTCATGTATTGATCAACACTTTGAGATGACCATTTTTTGACCCTTTCACACATAACAACTCCTACAACGTGCATCGTTAATATCGAGAAGCCGAAACATTAGTTTAAACAATTAAGTCGCATACAAAGACAACCAAATTTTTTTATCGAAATCCGATATACCTATTAGATGATATAAACACGCAAATTAACTATAGCCACTAATATAGCCACTAATCTGAACAGTAGTGAAAAAGCACAGCATCTAATTTGAAAAGAACAATTACAAATATAATTGTTTTCTTCATGAGTTGCTTCTATCTACTCGTGTTTGAATTTTTACCATATCCCCGCAGTTGTATGGACCTACTTATCTTTTTGAGGTCATTAGTTGAACATAATGTTCGCCCTCGATCAAGGGACGTAATTGTCAATGCGAGCACATGCAAATGTCCCAACCAATCCGATACACAATCGGTCGTGGACCCCTCTTCTTGTTCAGGCCTAAACTATTCTGCATCGTATTACTTTATTCTTTCTTTACTAAACACATGCACAAACCACACGCGTTTTTTGAGCATCATTTCACGCGCATCAGTCTATTTCTGTAATAGTTTGGAGTTTAGAGTGAATGAAGTGGGTGGCGTGTGGTGAGAAAATATTAGTGAGAGTAGGACCGAATCACAAAATATACAAATGATAACGTCAAACAGAGAATATTGAAATCTGATTTGACCACTCTTTTTTCTTTATTTGTATTCTCCAGATCCGCAATTCCTCACGTCCGACAACTTTGATCTCTATCTTTTCAGACTTCTCCAACACAAATTAAGCAAGATGTGGACAATGGGAAAAACTAGCGAACAATAGGCCTACATGTTGAATTTAAAAGAACTTTTTGCTTTCACAATTTCATATTTATTTTAAGAAACTACAATGGTCATTGTTGTATTTCAGTAAGTTTAATGCAAGTATAGGTATCTTTAGACAAATATGGGTAAAGTGTGTTCAATGATTCAATTTCATTATTACTTTTTTTTTTTTTTCAAATTTTATTTTAAATATTAAAAATAGTGTCAAAACAATAGACGTAATATATTTAAAAGTACTAGTACAAATTGTCAAATAATCAAAATAACAAAAATATAGAAGTTAACATCATGGAACAGTTGTCATGACATCATAAGAGTGTAAATATAACATCAAAAAAAGTTAATTCCAGACAACGACTGTCATTGGGCAATAACAATATTGTTGCATTTAACTTAATCACATTCACAAGTACCAAGCGGGGTAACAATAGCATTTAGGGGGACTATAACTTCCCACATGTTATGTTTCTTCTTCTTCTTTGAACCCTATTATCGGGTTTGGTAATCTTCTTTTCATTCATGTAATTATGGAGTAGTTGCAACTCTTCTTTGTTTAACTTGTTTCTTCCTTGAGGGATGAAATGAGTAGAAGTAATATTAGATTTATAGACCAAGGTCACTCCTTCCTTCAGAAGGATCATGAATCTATCCTTTGCGATCTCCATAGTAGAAAAAACCTACAACATAATGATCAAGAGAGTGAGTTCACTATTGAACTCAATAAGATGCCTCCTTTTGTCCTGAAAATACTCCTTGTTCCTCATTTTTTACATATAGAAAAAAATACAATTCGCTAGATACGCCAAAAACTATTTAAATCAACATTAAAAGCATCTACATAGCTAGCAAGAATCTCAAACCAAGAAAAATCAAAGTTATCGATCCAATTAATAGAGTGAATAAACTTCAAAGATCAAATGGCAATGTCATATTTACAATTAGAAAAAGGATGCTCAAAAGTCTTAGGCATATTACAAAAATCAAAATTCCTAGAAAACAATCCACAAGACTATAAGGCCTTGTCAACAACAAACTTCTTAAGAATCAACAACCACCTAAAATAGGTTTTCTTGGGATCGACATGCTTGAGCTAGAGGTGTTTCAAAAAAGATTGTCGTTTAGAATCAGACCAGTTTAATTTCCAAGCCTTATTCAACTACATATAAACATCTCTCGAGCCAACTAGCATAAGATACAACTTGTTGACCGAGACAACCTTGACTTGTGAGCCATCTTGCCGAATGAGTTTATTCATTAAATCTTCACCACTCATTAAATTTCTTGGGAAATTCTCACTTAGAGCATTAGAAAACATAGAATAAGTTTTCTTTTGAGTGGAAAGGTAATCCACACTTAGTGCTCAATTTCTCTTAAGAACCCAAATTACCATTAACCAAAATATCATGAAATTTACTAATGTACTAAGGGAAGCCAAACTTTAGCAAAAAACCCTTGCTATAATGCCAAGGGGTTTTCATTTCTCAATATATACCATCATAGTGTTAGGATTAAGTAATAATGAGAGTGGGGGTGAATCAGTATTATAGCACTTTAAACATGAACTTATTAAATTCCAACTTAACCAGATAACCGTTGAAATGAAAAGAACATAAACATAAAACACACAACTCATAACACCATGAATTTTTTGTCGAGGAAACCCTAGCCAATGGAAAACCCCGGTGGGGATGGTACCCACAAATATGTACTAAAAGTATTATGTCCCTTTTAGAAGACCTAGCACTGTTAGGAGCTGATTATTACATTAGCACATTTCCTTGTTAGAGGAATACAAACCCTATTAAAGGTATACTGAGCTCACTGCTCATACAATTAGAAATATGATTCTATTACAATGAATTCTCAATAGTGAACAATACAAGCATCTATTATGCTTAGGTAGTTCCAATTGTAGCTCGCATCACCATCTGTCTAATTCTGACATCATAATGCATTCATCTGTTCACATCCATACATTCCATCATTATAATTTTTCCGCTTCTCAAAAATCTCTTCCTATATATATATATATATATATATATATATCATTATATGTCCAGTCAACTTCCAATACATCACAAAATATAGTTAACACTTATACAATAAGTAAATATCAAGTTGGCGACCATATACTATCAAAACACAGGTAATCCTCAATCCGAATCCAACTAAGCATGTTTGGACTCTGCATTATACTCCCTTAATCATCACAACCTTTAGTCTGTCTTGTATCACTGTTACTCTGTCTTCGCATGTCTTCAACATACTGTAACTTACTGCAATCAACACCAAAACATAAGAAACCTTAACTAAAGGTCATATACATCCCAAAATAACTTCTCCTGATCTTGCATGCCTTCATTCGCCAAACACTGTGCTTGTTGACCAAAACTGTACTACTATACTCTGTAATTCTACTTTCTAGACTTAGTCATTTAGCAAGCTGTAACTTCAAAACTGTGTTTTACACCAAGCGACCATCCCTACCAGATGTGTTTCCATAAATGAAAACTCTAAAGTGATCCATAATATTCCTGAATGAACCACTTGCCAACAATCTCTCCCTTTGGCATTGATGACAACACTTGGCAAAAAATGACCAAGTGTCAATACCAAAAAGAATATGCATTGTACTTCTATAACTCCTTTACATATTACTCTATCTCTTATTTGTACATTTTTCATATCTTCTCTTCTCCCCCTTTGACATTAGTGGCAAAGGTATAAAAAAATGTAGAATAACAAAATTGCTTACCAAAAAGTTTATACCATCTTTAGCACATCTTGGAATGAGCTTTCTAAGATCTTCACTTCCTCTGACCAAGTTTTTACCAGTATCTGACTCACATGAATCAGTCCATTCAGTGCAAAAGAGTATGTCTCTATTGCCTTTAACTCAGTAGGCATGAATCCAGTGAGGGCCTGCTCTATTTTCTCCATGTATGAAAGGTGGATCTCAAGAATTGATAACTTAGGAGTAATTAAACTCTTCAACATACCAGATCTTCCCACAAATCTCCCTTTGTCTGTATTCAAAACACTCAATTTGTCCAATATCCTAGACACTTCTCTGTCTAACTCCAATATGGTATGTGAGGAGGTCTCACAACTATTTATCAACTTGTCCAGAGTTTGTCTGTCTTTTTCTATTATATCCTCAATGTTCATAATGTGTTTGATAGGATTTATACGGTAAAACTGTATAACTTTCTGTCATGCAAAACACAACTCTTTGCTTCATATATGGTTTTTCTTAGTATGCCTAAGTCCCAAGAAATAGACTTGCATACTTCCTCCAATTTCTTCGCAAGGTACTTCTTCTTTGCGTTCTCTTCAATGATCTTCTCTAAGGACTCATAATGAATGTTAAAGTCATCCAATACCTTGTTCAAATTATTTGTATTGTCCTTTGATTGGAAATAAAGAGGTATAGGTAGGCATTTGTTGACAGTATCAAATGCTCTTTCCATTACCTTTGACTTCTCCTCACCTTTCTTCTCAAATATCTCCTTCTCTTTTGCAAATGCGATGAAGGATAGCTTCGTCAACTCATCCTCATCCATACTCTCAACATCAGTGTTCAGAGTTCTATCTCCACTTGCCAATAATAAAGATGGAGAAATAGATGCACTTGAGTTTCTTGTTTCACTTCAACTTTATCTACTACTTCCTTTTCTATTTCAGCTTCGCTCACTTTCTTCTCTTCATTCTCTATCTTTGTTAGATCAATGATTCCTCCATCAATGTTAGTATTCTTCTCAAAAGGATCACTAACATCCTGTGAAGTGTCCAAAGACACAGACACACTAGAAACAAAGAAATTTGGTTGCTTCACAGTACTGATAAATTGGCTATTTTCTTCATCCTTTGGTGTATCAAGGTTTACATCAGCTATCCTTGATGACTCACCTTTTAGAATTTTAGGCTTAGTAGCCTTGGGAGGCAAGGACTTCTCAGGTTTAGTTCCCATCAAAACCTTAAAAACAACCTTCTGTATCTCCTCAATAACTTCCTCATACTTTCTCCCCATTATTTTCACCAATATTGACTTGGTTATCAACAAAGGTTTCAAAGCATTTAATATATTTTCCATTTCCTTGACTAAAACAATAGGTAGCATATACTCAACTGTTGGTACTCTGATTGCTTCATCTTCTATTTGAGCTAATTGTTTCCTTATTTCTAATTTCTCATAAAGTTCTTCTGGTATATTGCCTTCAATTTCTAACAAGTTCTTCTTAAAAGAAAGTAAATGATTTATTACCATGTCTTCAATCAAAATTTTATCAGATGCCTCATACTTCTCATAGTATCTAATCAACGAGATAAGCTTTCCCTGGTAAATTATTCTCTTCTCCAGTATTTTCAAGTTAGGCTTCCTGAGTTGTTTCACATCAGTGCTCTTCTCTTCAACTTTCTTCTCTTCTCCCTTCTTCTTTTCAATTTCTGCCCTCTGTTTCTTTGGTGGAGAGTCTTGTTTGGTAAACCTTGTGTTCCTTCTAGGAAATTCCTTGAGTTTCATTCCAATGATGTTCTCTTTGGTTGTGTAGGTGTGATTTCTGGTACATCAATCACAATAGGAGGTGGACTGATAACCTTCTCAACTTCTGGAGGTGGAAGGGTTGCAAGAGCAGTGCTCACCAATCTAGAAGCTCCTTCTGTTATCTTCATTCTTACCTCTTTCATCTCCTCCTTTGTTATACCAGCCTTGGCTGCTAGATCATCTACCACATTTTCTACTTATCTCTTTCTTGCAGCTCGAGTCTGGTCTTCCCTTATCTTCACATAATTTCCTTCATAGGTGCCCCATCTTTCTTTGTATGGATCAATTTATGAGGTGTTGGTTAACAGTTTGTCCTCTCTTAAGATTTTCAATCTTTGACTCTCTATACACCCAAGGTGAGAGAACAAAAGGATGTCCACCAACAAATGGAAGAGGACTCACATATAATGGGCATCATGACTTGATTAAATTTTGTTTCAAGACTGGAAAAATCTTCATTTATTTCTCTGTCTTGCTGCAGTACTTCATTAACATCTGATACCTCTTGTTCAAAATCTACTGTTGCATCAATTTCTTTATCAACATTTTTAGTAGGATGGTTGACAGAAAATATTTCAGCCTTTTTATTCACACATCTTTGATCAAGATCATTCAGCATTGTATTATCTTCAAAACAAAATATCTCTAATATGTGATCTTTATCAGCCATAATGAAAGAAGACTCAATACTATTATTCCCTTCAATAACATCAGAAACTTCATTTTTAAATAATCCATCAGCCTTGGGATGATTTTCAGACAAACATTTTGAAATATCACCCGCATTCTTTTCATCCATTTCACAAATTTCATCAACATCATGAAAAGGAAACAAAGATACATCTTCAATTTTGCTTACCTTTTCTTGATCTTCAAAAATTTCTACAGGCTGGAAACGTTCCTGTTGCT
>MU215850.1:3569-15804 GCA_018584345.1 Thuja plicata
CCCTTCTCCATGACTATGACCATATTCGCCATATGAATAGCCTGCAAAATCAAACAAGTATGCTAAACTTTGTAGTAATGAATTTGCTGGGACGAAAATTATATCTTACTATATTAGGAGCTGATGTCTGTGGTTGTGAACTAGAAAACAATATTTAAGATACCCAATTTATTGCTCTAAAATGCTAATAAGAAACTAATTAAGTGCAAAAGTTACCTGATAATTGATAGTAGTTGCTATCATGGCACATGTTGACAACACTAGAGTGATACCATAAAATTATACAAAATAAATTCAAATGAAGTATATAAAAGATGTAAAAAAGCTAAGAATACTTTTCTGATTGTATTGAGGAACATCAGTGTTACAAGAACTGGACTCGGCTCGGACTCAACAAGCCGATTTTTTATTCAGACTCGAACTCGGCAAATTGAAAAACCCAAGAAATTCAAAGACTTTTAAGGATTTAAAACTTGTTCCATGCATTATTTAACAAATTAACCTTAAAGACACAATAATCTCATCAAATAGAAGCTACTTTGAACATTGATCACATAGATATAAATGCAAATTTTAGGCTTTAGCTTAAGGAAAAAAGTTAAACTAAATAACACATTAGAAATATAAATAGGGTCAAATGTCTACAAAATTCATGAATATGAAATCCATGGAATCAAAAGTTCAAGACATAAATAAAAAAAAAGATAGAGCCAAGAAAACGAAAGCTCAGGGGAGCCTATATTAGTGACCACTCGACCCCGCAACCCTCCTACGTGCACGCCTAAGATAGGTCTTGGATGATTCTGCAACAAGAGACTCTATGAACTGCTATCATTGTGAAAGTTGAAACATTTAGCTTTAAGTTTTAAGTTTTACTTTTAACAATGAACATATCATAAACAAGTGTGAACAAAAATAAGGAAATGAAGGGTAAATGGGAACAAAAATATAAATGAAAATTTACCCGAACAATCTCCTTGGTTGGTTGCCAAAAGCTATGCTCATCAAAAACCTGATCAACCGTCTCAATCTCTACAGTGGTCTTTGCATATGATGATGTGGTCCACTCCTCACATACAAACATACGTTTCAAACTGGCCTTGGACTAAAGAAAGGATCGCAATGTGATAAAATTGGTTGCAAATCTAGTGATTCTTGGACGAGTCAACTCTTTCTTATTTGTGAAATTCGTCATAAGGTTGACGACCCAAGTATGATTACATATGAATTTATAAATATTCCTTGCGTTCTCTACACATGTTTTTATCTAGGGAAGTTTGCCAAGATAATCCAGTGTGAGGTCAAAGGAATGAGGAGCACAAGGGGTCCAAAACAAGGTGGGGTGTCTGTCCATAAGAAGTCTACCTGCAACAACACAATTTGCTGAATTATTTGTGATTATCTGTACAACATTCTCCTCACCCACCTCCTTCAACACTTCCTCCAAGACCTCACAAAAATACTCAACATTTTTCGTTTTTCCTAAAGTATCAGTTGACTTCAAGAATACCATGCCACCTAAGAAAGAAGAAAAAGTGATTTAGTAAAATAAAAATTTAAAAACTTAGTCACTGAGTCAATATACTTTATAGAGTAGTAAGTACAAACCAGTGTTCTACTTCTATCGGTCCAACCATCAGTCATGATAGTGCAACCCTTCCTCCTCCATACCTTGCACTGCTCAGCAATTGTGGCTTTGACATCAGCCACCTTTTGATTCAAACTAGGAACTTTCAGCTCCTCACCATTAGAGGCTTTAAACCCCACACTACAAACAGTAACGACATCTACCATAATTTACCAATAAGGAGACCTAAAACAAATTAAATAAACATAATAAGTATTAAGTTTTACTTTTAACTTTATAAATTAAAATAGTCAATGTGGCATACTCTTCAAAGCAAGAAAATCAAGACATAAAAATCAAAATAATAATGAATACCTCGCTGCATGAAATGGAAAGTTGTTGTAGAACCAAAAATCTCCAATTGCAATTTTTGCAGCGTCAAGCTTCTCTTATTCCAACCCATGGTCTCAAGCGATGGTTGGGCGCCTAAAGTGGTGTGTATGTAGTCGGTGTACAATGCCTATTGTTATGTTTGATAATATTGGTTATTTGTCAATGTATTAATTGTCCATTGGTTGTCACTCGGGTAGTTGTAAGTGTCAGTTGGTTGACGGTTGTGTCTCTCTTGGCAACTATCAGGGCCTTTAAATATGTTGTGTACTACCAAGGAAGGGAGTAGTGTATAGTCGAACGAAACGTAATCCTTGGCCGACTATCTTTGGTCCTCTTCTCTATAATGAATTCATAAGTGAATAAAGA
Organism: Thuja plicata; assembly: GCA_018584345.1. Lineage (NCBI taxonomy): Eukaryota > Viridiplantae > Streptophyta > Pinopsida > Cupressales > Cupressaceae > Thuja > Thuja plicata. Next base: position 5,896 of record MU215850.1, read on the forward strand.
TATATTTTACTCCTATATCTGGTACGCACTGCCATTTGTATTATTATTTCTTGTATGTAATTTACTAGGTAAAGCAGTAAACATTTGACATTGCTGCCTTAAAAGAAAGCGGGTCAGCATTGCATGATTCATGCCCTCGGATCCCAATAAAGGCGAGAAGAGGCCATAAGGTGGTCAAGACCAAGTCATCAAACGATCTCTAAGTATTATAGAACAAAGAGAACGGAGAAGAATATTACGAGAACTTACTAGAAACTTACCACTCCCTGACGAAACATACCTCACCGACCAAGCAAGACGACTGTCTATATAAATGCAGTCAGACGAGTACGAACAAAGAAATCTTAAATTGACAAACATACTCCTTTGCATTGAGAATCTTTCCATCCCAAGGGAACTTAGAATTGGAGGATCCAAACCGAAGACCCTCGGGCTGAGGGAGTACAAGTGCAAGTCAAAGCTTGAAACTACTAGAGATGTTGGGGATACTAGATGTGGAAAAGTAGAGGACGCATGCATGGTTGAGAGTGCAGGGAAAGCATTGGAACGTAGCGATTAGAATAGTCCACCCAAGTCTCACACACAAGGGAGCAAGAAGGCGAAAAAGATGGTGACTCCTTCGACAAGTCCAAATGTGGATCCGCAGAAACTGCCGAAGTTCACAAGGAACGGGTAAGAAGATCCTACACGAGGCATTGGAAGTCGTGCGAGACTTTGGGCAGGAAATGGCTAGGGTGACAAGGACTATTGGTTGAGAGTGTTTCCAGTAGCGCTAAAGGATACAGCCATTGACTGGTTCCCAGAACTAGATGCTTCATTCATAGCCTCTTTGGATGCGCTTCGGAGGGCGTTAGAGGCCGAGTTTGAACTACTATGAGATGACAATGAGATTGTCTCCAAAATTTATAATATCAAACAAAGGAAGAATGAGAATGTACGAGCTTACAATCATAGGCTCAAAATATTGCTAGCCAAGTTACAGAATTAGCCAACCGACGGGTTGAAGAAGAGATGGTTCATTGAGGAGCCGATTCCCTTGTTGTGCAAAAAGATGGATATGGTGTCTCCATCCTCATACGCAGATGCTTACTGTAAGAACTCCGTCGGTTCTGTCTCCATCCTCATACGCAGATGCTTACTGTAAGAACTCCGTCGGTTCTAACTCTGACAAACACTGAATTGCTTACTTTTCAGATGTTTGACATTTTGTCAAACACTTTGCATGCAAGCTCCATCTTACTGTCTTTTATTTGCAGATGGCCTTCGCTTGCTTGGAATGGTTTCAAATGAAGTTTAAATGCTTGCAAATGATTACTAAGATATCTAGGCAAAGAACTAAAATGCAAATGCAATCCTTTCTGTCTTTTTAAATGCATACATATGATTTCTACATGTAAAATGTGCACCTACAGCCAATGGACATTTTCACAAACACTTGACATGCATCCTTTCAATTTCCCAAACTAATTACAATGAATCAATTGGCAATTTATGAATACTTCAAACTATCAAGCAAATAATATAAAAAATTGGTAAGCAAGGGTTGTGTTATTTCTTCAACATTCATAGAATTGTCTCCATACAAATAACAATCCCTTCAAATGCACACAACTGAAGATATTAGAGGCCCAATCAAATTCCCTTTATTGCTCACATCACTTTTTGAAACCCTCGTGGAAACAATAAATAACCTACGGCTAGTATAATTCAGGTACGGTTGCTAACTGAAATGCTAATCTTAGCCACTATGAGCCACGTCTCCTAATGCTGGGTATTTATTATCAATAATCTGTTGTTGCTGATAAAAAGCACAAATTTGAAGTAATTCCACACCAATCTCATCCAAGAAAGCTCAATGATAACTCCTGGTTGATGCCATTCTAATTGCACAATTTATTGGGTGTTTCACCAATTCACTATGCTGAAATAACTTGGAAGAATTCACAATTCTTCAAACTCGAAATTTGAAATCCTTTTTTCAATTTCTTCTCCACACAAACTAAAGCAAATGCACAAGTCATGAATGAATCAATTTACTCATGTGAAGGATTTTTATAACTCACCAAATGCAATGAGCCCAATCCGGCTCTTACTCAAATTCTCTAACAATTTCAATGTCTTTGCCAATTTCAAAGTGATTTTCGCACGAAGATACAATTTGTAACAAGAAACTCCTTTATTTAACATATTCAGTTTCAATTTAGTGTTTCTCAGCATACACAATTATTTCGAATTGCCTATTTGATAAATTCTGGAAATGGTATTCGATGATTTTTATTCAAGCATAAACGAATTTGCCATATTTTAAATCAAATACAAAATGGAGGTATCCGCAAAATACCATTCTACCCATGCGCGTCGTTAATCTCCAGCAGTGGCTAACGCCATATTAAACCCCCACGTGAATGCTTAGCTGCACCCGCAGCAGCTTGTTCTCACCCGCAGTTGATGGCTAACGCCACGCAGCACCAAATCCTCACCCACAACTGGTGACAAACACACCTGCAGCTGCTAACAAACACACCCGTAGCCCAGCTTGATCACGCGGCTACCTTTCTTGCCTGCGGTTATTCTAGAATGGCATCCAACCCCATTCGTTGCTAATCAATACTTCAGCGTGGGATATAAATCGCAAATCAGTCCCACAATGTACAGTATCAAGGCGTTATGAATTGGCAATTCTTCTACATATGTATTCGATTCCAACCCTTGATCTCTTCATAGCTATAATGAAATCGATCTCTTCTGCAGGTCACAGTTCAAACCAGAATTCAATTTCCAGTAATTAATTCTTCCTCCAAGTTACAGGCACAAAGTCGAAGGAAGTATAATTGGTTATACTTCAGCAACCAATAAGAGATTAACTTCAGAAGAATCAGTCTTCCAAAAGCCAATTTGACCCTTAGACTTCAGCAAGGGCACCGATCAGAAACTTCTCCTCAGAGGAAACAAACAAAATATAATATATTCAAACAATGATGAATGTATGCCTTGCTTATTTCTTTTATAATTAAAAAGTGTCTTCTCTCACACACTTTTCACTTGAAGCACTTTTATACTTAGGCACATATTGAGTAATATAATTTATTAACTCATTTGGCTCTAAAAATGACCTTTTAATCAATATCATGAATTATGACACGCAAGGCCCCTGTTTCTTGTGCCCAAGATTTAAAACTTTTCATCTCGGTTCCGACGAGCTATAACACTAAGGTGCCCAACATATAATACCAACAATAATGCCAATCTTAGCAAATTTAATTAAATAATAATAATAATTCACCCCTTGTGAAAATAACTGAAGAAGCATCATAATTGAAATATGTCTGCACTGGAGTGATTCTGATGATAAAAGATGATGAACGAACCTGACGGGGTGACTTACTAAAAATAGACGCTCTCTCCAAGATTCTTGGAGCCCAAACCGAAAGCCAGAAATGAAAATTCAGAGCATCATTCACTCCTCTAACTCATCTGAGCTCATCGGAACTATCCATTGACTTACTATAAATAGTAAATTCACACCAATGACCCTCAAAACACCTCGCCAGACCACGAGAATCATAATAATGACCTGGCACCATCCATTCAATGACCCTACTAAAAAGGGGGTCATCACACCAAATACAAATTGAGCTTGAAGCTTCAAGCTTACACCTCGCATAACTTAAAGAACAAGTGTGCTTTTGTTGCATTATATTTCCCTCCATTTGGTGCACAACAAAATAATATAAAGTATATCTTAATAAACAGTTATATCTCCCTTTAAATTTGCGCTTTACGTTATTCCTCATATGCACTTTATAATTATTAAATAATCCCTTTTAATGATAAAGTCAAATAACATTTAATGAAGTGCACTTTTTAATTAATTATTAATAAAGTATTACTTTATTAATAATTAAAATGTAATAACTCCAAAAATACTCATTATTGCTCAATTCTGACAGAACTAGATCCACCATTGTCCCCACTACGCATCCAACTGCCTTACTAAAAATAGTAAGGGTCCACCTCTATCAACCCCTGATTTGCTATAATTAGCAAATCCTTGAATACCTGACCAACTAAGATGCCAAGGGTCATCACTGCAACTGAGGCCGGTCCAGGTGCCCTGCCAAATATAGAAATGTCGGATAAATGACATAGTAAGTGTACCAAACTGACCCAAATGAAGAGCAATCCTGAACACCTCTAACCTCCAGAAAGGAATTGGCCCACTGAACTGCCAACCTGGATCCTCTAACCAACTGACTTAGCCTACGAGGGCCATTGATAGGCTAATTCAAACCACCAACTGTGGTGAGCTAAAACAGGAACATTACACTTGCAATCGGGTGATGGACATCGAGAGCGAAAACAAGACATCCTTCTGAGGGAAGAGGAAGACAGATGATGATGAGGGAATAGAGTGTAGTAGTGATGATGAATCGACAATAGTCCAAGCCCTCCGATAGAATATGATGAGAAAGATGAAAGAATTGAAAGTTGAGAAAGGAACCAATAAAGAAAGTAATGAATTATGGTGAATCGAGTACAAAATTGAAGGGCACATGAAAGGTAATTGTCCTAAAACGATGTTTTGTGAGATTTGTTAGGTGATGGGTCACTCAATAAAGGAGTGTCCATATAATTTGAAGACTAGAAGCACACAAGTACTCTTCACACAGGAAGAGTCGGCTGGATCGGAACAACAAAATGTATCACCAGGAGGTTATGGAAATCAATGGCGGAATCTAATATAGTACAACTTTAGAGGACGTTCTATCATATAGTGTCGCAGGTGCAACAAGTGTGGTCACTTCACGTGAGATTGTCAGAGTGGACAGAACAATGGGAGTTTGTTGTGCAAGCAGTATGGTCCTGGGAACCATGACGACACCAATTGCCCAAAATAAAAGGGAGTGAACAGGCTGGACGTAAAGGAGCCAAATGAGGAAGTATTGGTGATCACCAAACTCCAAACTAAAAAGGCAGTATATCTCGACCTCTCTATGGAGCAAGAAAAACTTTGGGAAGTGAAGGCAGTATATCTCGACCTCTATATGGAGAAGGAAAAACTTTAGGAAGTGAAGGCAGATGTTGAACAGGAGATGGAGGAGAGAAGAGCCTCGAATGATGCTGTTAGTACTCCACTGCAGTCGGAGTCGAAGAAAACTATCATGAGACAGATGTTGCAAGCCATTGTACCTATACGGGTATACACCTACAAACCATGCCAAAACTAAAGATGGCCATCACCTAAACCATTTCCAAGGATGTTCTCGACCTAATCTTTTCTTATGCAACGCATTCTCCATGTTGCCTAAATGTAGAGGATAGAGGGTAGACTTCCAACAAAAACCCTCCAAACACAGAGAATGACATACATAACACGACCCTAAACTAACCTAAGGACCTAAAAACAAATTTGGGGGTCCTTGTCTACAACAAGATTTGTGTGTGGGGCACAACACCAGTCTTCCTCCAACTCTTTTGTCTTTGCCGCTTGTTACTGGGCTTGTTCCTCCTTTCTTTTTGCTTGGCTTCTTTGTCGATATTGTGGGCCACATACCCAAACTACACTCCTTTCTATAGCGCTTTGCACACCAAGTGCACCAATTCCCATAGTGGAGGTGTGCCAAAGTAGATGTAATGAGCCAACCTGGCTCTTGCTAAAAATAAATTGATTTTTGCAATCACAAATAGTAAATCTTGCCAGACGGTATTATAATCAATTTTACAGTGTAATTTTCAATCCACGAACATAAATATTTCCAGCATATATATATTATTGTAAACTTCTGGTCTTTCACTAATTTCCAAATTCACATGCACTTCTCACAATCTATCTTTACTTCGATAAAAATAAAATATACTCTTTGGTATTTTATCAAGTAGAAGATTATTAAACTCAATAACATTAATTAATGTCTACTCTGCGAAATTCTAGAAACTAAATACATATTTGGGTGTGATTGTGAATATCGTCTTATTAACATAAGTAATGAAGTGGTAAAAAAGACCTGATATTGGCTATATCATAAGACCATTGTAGTAATGGCGGCCAGCTCCAGCAACCACGTCTTCACAAATGCTAGCAGCTCAGAGCGTAATTGCTGCAAAATAGTTACGCAACCTTCCTTATTGTCAGCGCCCGCAAGTCCATGCACGCGATGCTAAATCCTCCACACGTGAGCAGCTGCCCCACGCACAGTCAACTATAACACTTCTCGCGCAGCCCAGTATCACGCGGCTTTAGTCACTATGACAGCCAATAAATACAATCCAGCTGCCAATAGAAAAATAGGATAAATCCCTCCTGATCACCACACGCGGCAAGGGTAAAACACCTCCAGCTATCAGCCTTCGACAATTAGAGTGATGATACCAACCTCTTGATGCAGGTCATAGTTCAAGAAATAATCCAGAATTCAGAATTACTATCTTTCCTCCAAGTTACAGACAAACAATATGAAGGAAGATGAAATTGGTTATACAACAACAACCAATTATAGCTTAGCTCCAGAAGAATCAGTCTTCCAAAGGCTAAATCAATTCAGTATCAAACCCTTATACCTCAGTAAGGGATTTGATTTACAAATCAGAACTTCTCCCCAGAGAAAACAAACAAACAATAATATAATTAATCGATGCCAATCCCCATGAATGAGCCCATATTTATAATACCTTTTGAAGCCACAGTTTCCCAAAAGAGCATTAGTTAACAACTCTCTTTTTAACAACTTCTAAATTGGTATTATAATAATAAAGTATTATTATAATAACGTGGCTTTATTAATTAATAACTAGTATTAATTAATAAATATGAACTCATGCGATAAATTCCGCATCCGCTACTGGTGATGACCGACTACCATAGCCACCCAGTGCACTACCAAAAATGGCAACTGCCAAAAATAGACTTACTAAAAATAGTAAGTCCCCAACCAAAGAACTGCATACTCTGAGCATAGTCTGAAGTTTTGATCACTGCCAATACTGCCCTTTCAAAGATCAACACTGACCAACTAAATTACGAAAAATAGTAAGTCCGGACTTACAAAAAATAGCAAGTTCGCCAACTGGGACCCTCAAGACCAGGCGTCAACTCACGAGGGTCGCGATGATGAGCTGACAAAGCCACTGCCAATACCTGCTAAAATTGGGGACATCACAGTCCTCCCTCCCCAAAATTGCTTGTCCTCAAGCAATCGAGTATCTCGCTAAAACCTCCACAAGGATCCCATAAGAAACACGTGATATCCCTGCTATCTCAAAACAAACTGTAAACCCATGATATAAGCAGCACTAGTAACATAACCTGTATCATAACCCCAAGTGCCTGTGCTGATGAAGTGGAGATCTGGACATTAACAGGCGATGACTCAACAGGAGAACTCATCATACCAAACTTCACTGACTCTCCCCAGTTATCTTGAAACCAATCCGTCTTAGGCAAAAACCATCTCTGCACCTGATGTAAATCCCGAACATGTGAGTCAAACATGAGGCTATAAACACTCAACACAGTATAGACTCGATCCCCAGTAGGATCATCGTTGCCCTCATCCTCATGCTGTTGCGAAGACTCCTCAATCTCATCTGTGTAAACCCACATGCTGCAGTTCACTGCCCCCTTTGGCCTCAGAGCACAAGTATGTCCTTTAGAGAAAGGCCCCTTGCACCAAAAGCAAAGTTGTCTCCTCCTTAGGTCTTCTCTGGAAGCATCATCAAATCTTCTCGTTGACTTGCCCTGGTCCTCAACAACTGGCGAGGACTCCTCATCAAAAGGTGGAGAACCAGATGACTTCGGGGCACCCTTGCGCCGAGATGATGCCTCAAGATCCCGGGCCTTCTTCGTCGCCTCCTGTAAAGTGGGTGGGTCCAAAGACTTAACCCATCCACGGAGTGGCTGTGCTAACCCCTCCAAAAATAACATCACTCTCCTCCGCTCTGATATATCTTACACCATGACGGATATGCGCTGAAACTCGCTGATGAAGCCCTCTAGACTAGCTGTCTGCCTCAACTGAGCCAATTCTCTGAAATAAACCTCTGGGTCTTTTCTGTCGAAGCGCTCGATCAGCCTGTCTACAAGCTCCTGATAGTCAGTAATCTGGTCATGATGTAGCGATCTCAATCCATGGTACCACCAGTCATGTGCAGTCCCATCTAAATGCAAAATTGCAAATCTAATGGCGTCCTCCTCAGTCATCGGACGCAAGGCGAGGTAGGTGTCAAGCTTGTGGATCCAAGCTCTAGTAGTGACCCTACCGCTGCCATCAAAATGTGCTAGCATCATCTTGCTAGCTACCTGTCTTAAATCATTCAGCCCCATCCTCTGTCTATCTTGTGTCGGTCTTCGCCTCGAATGCTCCCATTTCTGTGTCAAATATTTGTCATAGTTAAAATTTTGCTTCAGGGTTGGAGGAAGGGCATCCCATTCAACATAAGGAGAGACTATATCATTAGCAAAAGGGACACTCAGCATCAGCACTGGCTGCATCAGTCTCTGGTCTCATAAATCTGGGGCCCTGGGGTCTGAACTGATCTCCCCTGTCACCTGCCCTATCTGCTCTGTCATCTCTCTGGGCTCTATGCTCATAATCCTTGTGCCTGTCATCAATCCGCAATCTATGTGACGTGACAGAAGCATCACGTGACCTCTCCCTACTCTGATCCCTCGGGATTACGATCCATCGCAAGGTGTCAGAAAACTCATGTAATACATCAGCTACATGATGCTGGCCTGATGCTAGGTTCCTGAAGGTTTCCCTAGCCTCTCTGTCTATATCTACTTCAGCAGCAGCTGCAGGTCTTGCAGAACCTGCTGAACCGCCTGGATTATTATCATCACCACCAAGCATTGTGCCAAACTGAATATCTACATCTTCATTTCGTGGGGGTGACTGACCTCTCCGGTAGTAATGCCTACCGGGAATAAATCTCCTATCGTCTACTATGATTGAATTCCCAAATAATAATATTAAAAATGAACCCGATTTCCCTGCAAGCTGGCAAGAAACCGCTCTGATACCACTGTAATGAGCCAACCTGGCTCTTGCTAAAAATAAATTGATTTTTGCAATCACAAACAGTAAATCTTGCCAGACAGTATTATAATCAATTTTATAGTGTAATTTTCAATCCACGAGCATAATTATTTCCAACATATATATATTATTGTAAAGTTCTGGTCTTTCACTGATTTCCAAATTCACATGCACTTCTCACAATCTATCTTTACTTTGATAAAAATAAAATATACTCTTTGGTATTTTATCGAGTAGAAGATTATTAAACTCAATAACATTAATTAATGTCTACTCTGCGAAATTCTGGAAACCAAATACAGATTTGGATGTGATTGTGAATATCGTCTTATTAACATAAGTAATGAAGTGGTAAAAAAGACCTGATATTGGCTATATCGTAAGACCACTGTAGTAATGGCGGCCAGCTCTAGCAACCACATCTTCACAAATGTTGGCAGCTTAGAGCGTAATTGCTGCAAAATGGTTACGAAGCCTTCCTTATTGTCAGCGCCCGCTAGTCCATGCATGCGATGCTAAATCCTCCACGCATGAGCAGCTGCCCCACGCACAGTCAACAATAACACTTCTCGCGCAACCCAGATATCACGCGGCTTTAGTCACTATGACAGCCAATAAATACGATCCAACTGCCAATAGAAAAATAGGAGAAATCCCTCCTGATCACCACACGCGGCAAGGGTAAAACACCTCCAGCTATCAGCCTTCGACAATGAGAGTGATGATACCAACCTCTTGATGCAGGTCACAATTCAAGAAATAATCCAGAATTCAGAATTACTATCTTTCCTCCAAGTTACAGACAAACAGTATGACGGAAGACGAAATTGGTTATACAACAACAACCAATTATAGCTTAGCTCCAGAAGAATCA
>JAGRRI010064165.1:0-12726 GCA_018584345.1 Thuja plicata
TTTGTCTATTATTTCATGTTTTATATCTCATTTTGCGTATATATACTCTGAAATCCAATTATATTTGTTTATTTAAATTCCTTAAATATTAAGCTTCTCGCTTACTCTATTGTTTAACATTCTGTTAAACTGCAATTCACTTTGCATTTCTTTAATTTATTTACTATTACATCTCCCTTTTGTTCAAATCAAATTTATTTTGTTTCAAATTGTTAATTATAACTTTACTTAACTATAAACTTTACTATTCTGTTTACTCATTAATCTGGGTATTTTCAATTATATACGATCCAATAATTAATGTTCTATAGACTATCTCAATTTAGTTCTCATGTTCACCTTCAATGGAGGTTTCTAACTGCTATCCATATCCGTAATGTTGCTCTTCATTTTTCTCTTTGTTATCTTCAATTATTCAGGATTATGAGCTTATCTTACACTATTGCCTTCATGAGTATCAAAACTGATTGTATTTATGAGCTTGATTCAATCTATTTTGTACATAGTTGCAATTTATGCTTTTAGAGCATCTCTTCATGCACATAGTTTCATTTTATGGTTTTATACCATTCATTAATATTCATTTTACTACATTTTGTAACTTGCACTGGGATGCACTTACTTCAGTTGATGTTGATCAACTTGTTCCATTTGTAGGTTGCACTGGGATGCACTTACTTCAGTTGATGTTGATCAACTTGTTCCATTTATAAGTTGCACTGGGATGCACTTACTTCAGTTGATGTTGATCAACTTGTTCCATTTGTAAGTTGCACTGGGATGCACTTACTTCAGTTGATGTTGATCAACTTGTTCCATTTATAAGTTGCACTGGGTTGCACTTACTTTAGTTGATGTTGATCAACTTGTTCCATTTCTTATTTTTCTCTCGGTGAGAGGATGGTTCTTTATTTTGTTACTCAGTGTGAGGATAACTTTTCATGGTTTTCCCTATAGTTTCACACTTACTTAAAGGCAATATGTTATTACTTCTCATAATCCTGTCTTATGGTTCACACCGATACACATGCTTGGAAAATCAGGATCTTGACTTAATTTGGTGCTTGAGTCACATATTCTACTGATTTATCTTTGTCTCTCTCATATTTATTTATATACTAACATGATAATGCACTGCATTCTTCATTGCTTAGATCGTGGGTCATGTAGGTGATGGAGTCAAGATCCATTCACTTGTAGTGGGATGACTCATTAGTGGATTGTCTATGTCCATGTGATTGACACAATGTTGATGCGGGTTTTCATTAGTTGACCTTGTATGTGGTCATTTGTGTATTAGTATATTTCTTTCATGAGAGCATTGATTAATTCTTTCGTACCTAACTTTTTCATTTTGAAACTTTGAGCATTTATTCTATCTTGATATCATGCTAGCTCCATTGCATTTTGGTGAACAATTACATTTATCTTTATCTGTAACTCAGTTTTCACTATGAGAGTTTCCTTAAAATTATACTTTGATGTTACAAATTTCAAAAGATATACCAACTTGAATATGAGATTGAATTCTACTTGTGGATAATTGCCATGTTTTCTTGTTCTATGTTTCAGGTGACCATCAAGGCCCATTAAAGACATCAATTCATTTCCACATGTCCTATGTATCACAAGACTACTTGAAGATATGCATATACTTCCACTTGAACACATTTTAAGGACTCGTCCACTTCTCTTGGCTCTACCAAAACTTCTTGTACATCATGTTTCCAGAAGACCACTTGCAAACTTGAAGACAATACAATTTCTTCCTTAGATTGAAGATCAAGTTGTAGATTTTTGTAAAAATTGGGTTTCATACCCCTTGTTGTAAACACCCCAAGTAAAGATTAAAGGGGGGTGTTATAATGTCTAATCTTTACTTGTATTTTAATTAGGAGATTCCTATAGAATCCCTACATGTATTTTGTCCTCTAGTGGGAGGACAACTCTTTTTATGTAACTCCTTTAATTAGGAAATTAGTGTATTCCCCCTTAAGAGGATATTGACACATGTCACACACACTTATGAATGGTGTCATTCATAGACTTGGGAGTTACATTCTAACTCCTATCTCTCATATCTATTTAAGAGATGCTTCTTTCTCATTTCACGCAATGCAAGGATGAATAATGATCTAGGATGAAGTTATTTTAATGTGCATCTTGCTCTCTTTCTCTCTCTCTCTCTCTCTCTCTCTCTTTTCTCTCTTTAGGCTATGGCCTCATTCATAATATCACAAAGGGGTTTTTCTTTTCTTTTCCCCTTATAAAATATCTTGTCTCCTTTTCCTTTGGCTCTTTTGATGAATGCTCTTGGATTTGATTTTCTCATGGTAACATTTCTCCCTTACCTAGAGCTCTTGGATTGTTTAAGTTCTTTTGCTCTTCAATTATTATTTCTTACATGAATCCTAAAAGTAACACCATCTTTTTGAAATGCATATGAATTCTTCTCCCCATCATGGATTGCCTTCCTACCATATTGCCATGACCTACCCAATAGTAGGTGGAAGGCATCCATTGGTAACACATCACAAATAACTTTATCTTTATACCCTCCTATGGCAAACTCTACCCATGCTTGCTCATTGACTAATACATGCCAACCCTTTTTGAGCCAAGTGACTCTATAGGGACTACTATGAGAGATCCTAAGCAATTTCAACTTCATCACAACTTCATCAGATATTATATTGTCTATTGAACCAGAATCTATATTAACTACTTTACATACCTTGCCCATGATTTTGCAATTGATCCTAAATAGAGACCTTCTTTGGGTAGCTTCCTCCTTCACTAGTTCTTTGATCAAAATTCTTCTCACCATGAGGTTCTACAGTTTGGGTCTGAATCATTTGGAGAAAACTCCCCTCCAAATGAGAGATGAAAACATACAATGCTCTCAATAATGAATGAAGGAGATGAAGAGAGACCATGAAGCCCCCCCCATCCCCCCAATGTTGAATCTCCTACTAAGATTGTTCAAGATGACAACCAATACTCCTCCATATGAAGAAAATAGACTCATTGTTGCACCAAGAATGTCAAAATGTGACAAAACCAGGTACCAATGTCACTGAAGAACTAATGATGAATCACCCATTGCAACATGATAGAGACTAGGCATTGAGACACATGCTTGAGCATTAACTGAATACTCACAAATGATAGGTTGGTATAATCAAAGTCTCAACTGAAGCCATGCACTACCAATGACTAATTGAGGCATTATAATCTCCTCATGCACTAAGTCTCACAAGATACTTCCTAATCTATTGAGTATAGGAGGATTATATCAAATATGTCATCAATGACAAAGTACAAAGAAAGATGACACTCTATATTAGTGTGTGTACACCAAAGCTCATGCAAGAGAATACAACATCACATGACAAATGTACAAAACTAGAAACATGAAAATGATGTCATCAAGAATGGTCTCGTTGAATACTGCAGAAAATGTGCCCTCTGATTGGATGATGTTGCCAAGAAAAAATAGAGGAAGCAAAATGGCCCCCACCCTTGGCTGCCAGTTGGAAGATGCTACAAGACAGGTATGAGGTGACAAGAATTTTTTTTTATCCCAATTTCGCTTATTATGTGCAAATTTTCTTTTTACAAAAACTTAATTGAAAGTTTAAGAAAAAGAATTTATTACAAAAGCACACCAAAAAACTTTATTAAAAATTAATAAAGAAAAATTAGATTTTTTTTAAAATTTTTGAGATAAGAACATTAAAAATAATATTGAAGAAAAAACCATTTTTAATGAAAACTTTATTGAAATATTTAATAAAGAAAATGATTTTTTAATTTTTTTTAATACTAAAAATTTATATAAAACTAAAACTAATTAAAAAATAAACAAAGTTTTTTATTAAAAATGTAAAACTAAATAAAATTAATGTTAAAAAACTAAATACCCCCACGAGTCGTAGGTACCTTTCTGTACGCAAGACCTGCAGTTGCAGGTACACTTGTATTCTTGCAGGTGCCTGCAGGTCGCAAGTAACATGTGTTACCCGTAGGGACATTACAGGGTCATAGGTACCTACAAATATATATATATATATATATATAACAAAGAAAATGTACCCCTAGCCTTTTTTAATCTTTTTATTTGATTTTTTAAAAATAAAAAACAATAATGAATTTTTTAATTAACTATTTTTTCTTCATATAAGTGCTTGGGTAAACTTTTTAGCGTGACTGCTGATGCTAGCATGACACGCCCTCTGGCTCCACGTGAAACACTTTTGACCTTGAGCTATGAACCGATGAGGCCACAAATGGGGGACCTCATCCCGTTATTATAAAGCTGAGGCCCAAACCTACGATCACAATGGCCCAACAGAGGTTTGAACCTGGGTGTAGACAACAACAACACCACCAGTTAACCAACACACTAAGTGGTGAACCCTAAATTTTTAATTTAAAAAAAAGTACTTTCTTGCAAGATTTTTCAAGCTTTGGACTCAACTTTCACCCAATATATGCGAATTTATAGTCAAAATTTATAAAAACAACCCCTCGAATGCAATGACGAGCTCTGTGCTAGTGTAGAGTGCTCCTAGAAATTTTTGGTCCTTAGCTCTGCAAGGATGCCAACCATGAATGTATGAAGGTCTCTCTAAGATGATTGTGCAATGGTGCTCCAATAACTCTAATACCATGTAAGAATTTACCTATAGCAACAACCCAAGATCTAGATGTCAATGTGAGAGAGAGAGAGAGACAGAGAGAGAGAGAGAGAGAGAGAGAGAGTTTTATTCTTTTCAAGATGCAAAATACTCTATTGAACTACAATAGATTAAAAAATAAGAGATTACATCATAGTACAATGTAGATGTGCCTGCTTATATAGGAAATGCAATAGGATAACATGATATGATCCAGGATATAACTTATCACCGACATAAGGTGGAACCACATGTCCACCAAAGGTGGATCATCTTCCATTGTGCAATGAAGTATGTGCAAACATGTGCAATAATGTAGTTGATGATAAAGTGATAAGTGCACTAAAGGTGGAAACAACACATAAAGTAGAATGTGATAACTCCTATAACCACTTAAAGTGGAATTTCTCCTACACCACGTGCAACTAAATAGGAAAACTCCTAATTATTTCAAATGCAAACTACTATGTATGCATTATCCTAAGTAAGCTTAAGTAAAGTGTAATTAGGTGAATATTTAATTACACCAACAAGATGCTTTTTGATTAAGGTAACATCAGGTATTGAAGGGGCCCTGAAACACTTTAACAAAGATATAAAAGATAAGTATAAAAGACCAAAACAACAACATGCTGTTAGAGAAGACAAAATACCAAAAAAGGGCTTAACCCCAGATTACACAACATAGTTCAAAACATATCAAAAAGACAGACTACGATAAACTTCCAGCAAAATAGCAGCGACAAAAACTCCCAGCAACCAAAACAGTCCAACAATACTTATCACTTCTCAATTGCATCCATCTGTTCTTCCATGATCTGGATTTCTTCCATCTGAGATTCCATGTTCTGGATTGAGTCCCGCAGATTTGTGATGTCTTTAATTTGCACCTCATATCTCTTTCTGGTGCTTGATCTGGTTCTGGAACCCGGGCCTGAAATTTGAGCTTCATGTTTGCCATCTTCCTCCTGCTTTACTCTATCATTATAATTCCCTTCCAGCAGGGTATGCAGCGCTTTCAGATTATCCATAGAATTTTGCATTCCCATTTTGATAATCGTAGTCAGCTTTCTCAACATCACATTGTTTTTGTTTGCCTTCTCACTAATATTTTTCATCATTTTGTCAATCATAGTGCTTAACTTTTCTTCCAGAGTAGAATTTTTATTGTTTACCTTTTCAAAAACATCTTTCCCTTGCTGGTACATAGCCGCATCATTTCACACTTTATCCACAATCTCCTCCAATAGAGAGTTTCTATCTTCAAGGTCCTTGCATTTGGCCTGAAGCTCCTTCATATCATCCTGCATCCATTTATCAATGTTATACCCATACATTGCTTTGTTTCTTGCTGCTTGGAGGAAAGAGATATTAACAACTCTTTTAACTTTGAAGTCTTTATCCCAGAGTTCTTTTTCCAAACTCCTCTGGTTCTATTCGTTCTTCTCCTATTCTTCACCAATCAAACTCTCAGGGGGGTAGAATTGATTTCACAGTAGTTATACTCCTTTTGGACCTCCTCCTCAAGGTCGGATCATCATTGTTGTCTTTGTGGGCCTTTTCAGTTTCATCCTCTGCAACCGTTTCCTCCTCCTTATTATCAGTCTTACCCTTTTCATTTTTATTCTCCTCAATATCCCCAGAATCCATATTCATTATATTCTCCAAAGACTCTTGGATATTATGCTCCTCCTTATCATTATTATTGTTATGTTGGCCATCAATATAGGTATCCACCAGATTATCAATCTTTTCAGTTATTTCTTCCACGATAGTGTTGTTCATCTTTTGGGTATCCTCAATTTCCCCTTTCTCGCCCCTAGGCTCAGTAATAATAGGGATATTCATCTCGATCTCTTCTCTGTTTCTCTGCTCCCCAACAAAACTCTCATCTTCAGAAGACTCCTCTTCATGCTCATATTTTGTTCTCATGCCTTCAATGTCATCATAGATTGACAACATGGTACTACTTCAACAGGGCCTTTGCGACTTTTTTTGTTAGAAGTTTTTCTTGTTTTCTTGTCTGTAGACATCTCCAAATTCTTGCATTTCACATTGTTAATTTTCTTTGGAATCGGGTCAGGAATGTGATTTTTAACATATTCCGTAATCAGAAGGATTAACCCCTCATGCAGAATAGGGGATGATTTAACTCTGTGATCTATAATAGTCTGATTGAGCAAACTTAACATATAATAGGGGAAAGAAACCCTAATCTCGTGTTGGAAATGATTTACAAGCACAAAGTGGTAGTTATAGACCTTAGAATACCTACCGTCAAGAGTGAAATACTCCATGATCGCTCTGATGAAAAACGCCCAAATGTGCTTGATATTGGACAATATAACATAATCCAAATCACCTTTGACAAGCATAGCATGTTCCTCATCTGTCTTTGGGAATGTTTTGTAGGCTTTATTACCCTCTTTCTTATCTTTGGAAGACTGCATTCCCTCCAAAGAGAGACCAATGATTTCAGCAAGACGGTCTAAAGTTAGGGTAAGGGATTTACCCAGAATGTTCACTTTCTCGTTCTCCCAACCTGCCACAAATACCTTCGTAACCTCCTTATTATTTCCATGAAGACGTTTGAGGTATCTGTGCACTTTGCCCTTTTGGAGCTTTCTCCAAAATTATTTTTCCTTCCTCCATTTACATACAATAGGTTCTTCTCTTTTTAGGTCACCACCCATATCTTCATTCTCCTCTATTTTGTTATACTCACTATCAATCTTTGACTAAACAAAATTCAACACAATGTGCAGACAGAGCTTCAAATGACCAGACTGTTTCTTGATACCCCAAAAAGATTTGGCGGCTTAACATCATAATTTTTATGACACTTCACATGGCACATCACCTTCGTCGTACCCCAAATCCATATCACATTAAATTATATGATTAATATTTTTAATATCATTTGCCTTGTTATTAACTCTGTCATGATTGAGTAATGAATTTATTTCATCATTAATCTTTGCAACTCCATGCCACTTGCAAGTGACATCATTTTTCACTCCAAGATTAGCAAGACCATCCACCACTTGGTTAGTTTCTCAAAAATTATGGGTGAGATGGAAAGCAGTGAATTTTGAAGTCACAACCTTAATTTTATCAATAATTTGCTCGATTGTCCAAGATGCCTTGGACACCAACAAGATGTTATATTGGGATATGATATTGCAATTATCTAATATTGGGAAAATATATCTAATGAAGTGTAAACTTAGTACCCAATATTAAATAAGGGGTCAATGGTATTGTGCTCATATGGTTTTGTGACACATGATTTTATCTACCACTAGTTGTATTTTGTGTGAGCTCGTGTCTATAAAAGCAAACATATGTTAGTGGTTTGGGTTGGCTGGTTGAGTGGGCTGCCATTATTGAGTCTTTTTGAAGGTTGCATTTGTGAAGCATGTCATGGGATGTGTGGATACATTCTTGGACATTAGGGAATGCATTTGAGGGCTTGATGTTTCAGAGATATTTATTGTAATTCCGTAAGTGCTTTCTATTGCTTTATGACTGAATAGTACAATGACATATGGATGATTTTGGAGGATTAATTTTTCCCTCATGAGGATTTTACTAGGATATATCTTATGTTATCTTGTGGTTTGTCTATTTTATCTCATTATAATGGTGATTTTATAAGCTAGTATGCATGATTGTCTCTAATGGTTTTGTAGGAAATGGATTAAATGTAATTAGGCATTGAGAAAATTAATTCCCAACAATTCCTTCAAGTTATATACCAACATGATTATTTCATTTATTTTCTTGGATTGATGGATCCCTCAATTGATGACTAGGGGGTCTCCATAGGTTTGGTGTTTATTTTTGTTTATGTTGGAAATTTCTGGATGGGTTCTTCGTGGAACGTGTCTCCCCCTAAGCGATTCTGGGAAATAAGTGATCTCCATGAATGTGAGGAAAAAAATGTGTCAGGTCTTCTCCATTCACCATGTTCTGTTTGAAATGACCATTAAAATGGTTATCGAGTGTGACTAGATTGTGTTGAATTTGGGTACCTTGTTTTTAAAAGGGTATTCATTTTCTTAACAAATTGCATGGACTTCTTGTTGGATAAGCTTATCGTTCTCACCTTGGTTGACAACTATATTCAACCTTTTATGTTCTAATTTCTCTCATCCTTGGATATTTATTTGGATAAATTTTGTTTGGATTTAAGTTTGACTCCTATTGGCTTACTTATTGAGATGATGGATTCGATTTCAAACTTTGATTGTACTTAAATGTTGTCCACTATTCACTCTAGTTTATTTTGTAATTCTCCTATGGACACAATTATTCATCTCGATTATCTTTGTCCTAGTCTTGGAGATCATCTTATAATCAAGGTGGTGAATATTTCTACTTCTCTTCATTTCCTTCTTAAGCATTTGGAGGTGGGTCCTCATCTTCCTATTTTCTAAGTCTCTTCTTTTTTGGATTTGACCAACTCAAATGGAGTTTGTTCAAGCTGAAATTTTGTATTTTCATTTAGGGTGTTTTGGTGTGTTCTCTTTCAATATTTTGCTTTGTATTGGCCCATTTTGGTTTTTGGAGTTCATTTGGTTTATATTTATTGACATTCTTTAGGTTATAATTCTTATTGTATTTTTTACTATACTTGTTCTTAACCAAATCTTTCTTGATTCTTCGATCCTCACATGTGTAACTCTTTGTATTATTAATATATTATAGATGACTTTATTCTCTTCATCTAACAAATTTTTTATATGAAGATTACTTGACTTTAAAGATAATTAGTTAAATAATTATTTTATTTAATTAATTCAAAAAGAAGTAAAATTAAGACGTGAAATATCTTCTACCTATTTCACTCTTAGAATGCATAAATAATTTAATCATCATGATGTAGATTGATTTTTTGTTAATAGTTTGTGGATTATGTTAATATTTAAACAACCAGTAGTTCAATGCTAGATCATAGCACCACCTCGACAATGCCTATCCACTATCCAACACAATAATCATAAACTATAAATTATAAAATTCAAAATTCCTTAATTTCGCACATGTTGCACCTCCACTTGAGCAAAAATAGATATAAATTTAAATTGTGCATGCGCCAATCAAGATCCTAATAACCCTTATTTACTTAATTCTACACTTGCCTAGATTATATTTACTTGTATGTGCAGGGCCTTTAACATTTTTTAGAGAACTTGTCCTTATCTCTTCAATGTGCAAGTTGCAACAGTACGACATATTCCTCTTGTTGGACCTGTGTATTTTACTAGCAATTACACCCAAACAAGGTGCAATGGTTACACTGATAGGAGGATATACCCGAGATATATATTAAAGGGGGAGAAAATTTAGAGTAATTTATAATGGTAATATTGAGTACATTTTCTTTCCAAAAATATCACTCCAGAAACAAAACATCTCACACAAATTTAGCCAACAATGTAAGGTGTAAAATCATTTCAGAAATAGCTAAATATCTCACCAAATTAACCTAATAATATATTATGTAAATTAATTCTAGAAACCCCCAAAAATCACTTAGATAACCTAGAAATACATATTGCTATTTCTTTCTAGAAACGTCACACTCAACAAACAAAATATCTCACACAAATCTAGCCAATAATATAAGGTGTAGATTCATTTTAGAAACAATCATATATCTCACCAAAAAACCAAATAATCTATGATGAAAATTAACTCTAGGAACCCCCAAAAATCAAGCTTATGGAGTGCCATTTCTTTCCAAAAATACCCAAACATCTCACCCAAATAGCTCAAAATGTAAGGTGTAGATGCATTCTAGAATTTTATTTCATAAACCGTCAAAAGATCTCAGGAAAATAACCTAACAACTATAAAATCACACACAGAGTGTGATTTCTTTCAAAAAACATCTCACTCCAATAACACCCAAACATCTCACTCTAGTAACACCAAAACATATCACCCAAATAACCTAATAGTATAAGGTATAGATTCATTCTTGTAACATCAAAATAACCCAACAATTTGTGTTGTATATTGATTCTAGAAACACCCAATAATAATTCTCAAATAACTTGACAAGATGGAGTGTGATTAATTTTTTAGAATACACCACTCACAAATATTTTAGAGTGCTACTAACTCGAGCCAAGATCTCTAAAGTAAAATTTATTAAATAAAATTTTAGGCTTGAAAGGCACACATGGTACAAAATATAGATCTATGAAGCCCCTAAGAAGACCCCTTATTTCCTTAAAGGCTAAACAATACAAAAATATTTTATAAGTACCACTAAGCAAAGTGACCAGTCATGACCATATAATCAACAATCATACCAACCATAAAATCTCACACACAAATACAAACTAGACAAACCATGTGTAATAATAGAGCCATCAAATTAACCCTCCTGGTATTAGAAATAATATTTAGTGGAAAACAAGCTAGAAATAAAATAAGTGATCCCACAGATCCAACCACCAAAGATGGTGGCTCCGCCAAATAAGAAATTCTCATATTAAAAAAAATGGTTGGGAGCATCTGCCTCCATAGTGAAGACTGATGGTATCATGATTACCAACATTATCAAAGCCAAGTGTAGGGCATAAATGCTATTATGTGCTACTACTACCATCTCCACACCCACTACATCACAAATCACAATGAAAATATATGCAACTTTGGATGATATCCAAATAGCTAAATACAACCTCCGTGAATATAAACCACATATTGATTCAAGCAATTTAGGATTTAAGAAAGTAAACAACAGAAAAATCCCCATAAACATGACATATTCAAATAGAGCTTTCAAACCCCCAAGAAAAAATCACAATATTTCAACAAAGAAAACTTAAAATTAGGAGGCCCACCCTATTATTTTAAGTATTTTAGGGTATCAAAAATTAAATAAAATAATATTCCCCTGTAAATATTACAAATTAAAACCTTGAAACCCTAAGAGAGCCTAAAATACCCTAACATTGGTATCCATAACAAAACTTGTGGACGAACATAATTTTTTATCAAAATTTGGCCATAAATCCTTGACTACAGCTCACTGATTCATGGGTATAAACTGTGAGATAATCAAACCTCCACACATCGTTCCCCTTCATTATAGATCTCTATAATGTTTGAATCTGCAACCTCTTGAAACACATATGCAATTTAATTGAAATGAAATGAAATAGAAAGTCAAATGCAAGGATGGATTATATCAAGGAAAATTATTGGAGTTAGGAAGCATTAATTACACTCCAAACTTTATTGTTGGAAGGATTAATAACTTATGAAGACATCTACCCATACATCTAATGCCTAGATAGTTCATTGGAAGAGGTCACCCCACCTTGGTATACCAATCTATGTTGGGCAAGAACTCAAAGTGCTCAATTGGTGATTGTTTTTCATGTATAATGATGAGAAAGGGTAAATGTTGTGTATCAGGTCATGTGAAGGTGTATATTATCGATGAAAGTGTAACAAACTATATTTAATTATCATTTTTCATGTCCTATAGATCTATTTGGATTTTGTTGATATCTATGTAAAACAAAACAACTATAGACCTACAAAACAAAGAGAGAGTTTTACATAGGCTATTTTTTATTCAACTCTTTAGAGTCCCTTGATGGTTGTTTCTTGTATTTTTAATGTAAAAGTAAAGAAGGTATATAATCTATGTTTACCAAGTGTTGATATAAAAAAATTAAGGTAAAGATATGCCCTTATTACATTATTGATCTATTGGTAAAAATGTAGCTGTGAACAGAGGTAATACATATGTTCAAACAATTATGTTATTTGAATGTTCTCTCTCTTGGGAGATTTAATACACCACCTCTGGTTGAACCACGAGGTAGTTTCTATTTTTAACGATTCTGTTTATTATTCATCCTAGAATCTATGCTTATTCCCTCTCTAGCTACTTTAGACAATTATTGTATCCTGTTGTCATATCGACACCCAAAACAAAACAAAAATACAAAAAAATAGCCAACATTATCAAGAATGAGACACTAGTAAATTTGACTTCAAATTTCGACGAAAATTGGTC
>MU215854.1:1822-13184 GCA_018584345.1 Thuja plicata
AATCCACAAAAATTATACAAATTGACACATATATTTTTAACGTGAAAACCCTGCTAAGGGAAAAAACCACCTAGGACCGGTAACCCAAAATATTTCACTCTTCTGAAGTGAGCTCAGTTAAGAGCCAACCCTGTTAAAGGTTACAATGCACACTGTTAAATGTGACCTGGTTAGAGGATTTAAACTAATAGTTCTCTCTTGACCAATAATTCACTATGGGGTCATCAAGAAAAGACTCAACATTCATTAGAATGTCATAATAAAGACTTTCACGTCCTACTCGATTAAGAGATTTATCTGTAACAATGGTTAAACTGATACAGTAATGATCTGATTCAAATACAACTCTGATTTGCAGATTTTTGGATCTATGATAAGTACATAATACCTCTGATCAATTTTTTCCCTTCAGTTCATCTAATTCTCCATACTATATTCTTCTCGGTTAATGCTCTTTCCTTTGTCGCTCGGTGTTCTTTGTAGAAATGCTCGGTTCTGTCTTTAACCAGTTTGATCAGTCATGCATAAACTTTGCATGTATGTGCATCAAGTGTTATTCAAAATGAATCGCTTGTCTCTTATATAGACATGATAACTCATTTAATTTCCATCCTTTAGATTTTGTTACTTAATCTTCATCGTTGATTTTTCCGCTTAAACCTTCCTCGGCAGTTGTGTTAAAAAAACGTTTCAATCTTTGTCATCTGATATTCCTTCAATATTCATAACCATTTGATCAACATAAAAAAATCCATATTTTACCTTGAAATCATCAATTTCTAGCTCAACATCTTAGTCGGCCTCGGTTTGATATAATTTCTCAGTCAATACCATGATACAAAACTCAGTGTATACAAAACTCTTCATTTACCGACCACATAAACTTTGTTTGCTCCATATCTTCAATCCACAGAACATGTTTTTTATCATAATGGTAACCAAATAAGTTGACATCAATGAAAATACATTAACTCATAATGTTAATCATCACATCTGTAACTCGGTTGATTAACAAGAAATGACTTCAAACATAGAATCAGTTTTAGTTCATCATATGATACAAGTACAAAATTGGATTAGAAGGTTGTTGCTCCCTAAGGAACCTTTCTCTAGAGTCTTGGAAACAATACCTCCTTCGGTTTGAGTTGAGTTGTGAAGGCCTACTTTTGAGGGTAATACCCCTATGCTCCTCAACAAAGGTATTTTTTATATTTATCGCCACCAACTTGATTTGAATAATTTTGTTTGAATTATTCTCAATCATGAAGCACCTTTAAGTTACTCCTAAGTGTACGCTCTATTATACGAGTTATTTCACCCTAGCACCATTGAAAAATGAGTCTTGCGTTGCTCAATTCACCATATAAGGAAGTTATCCATGGACTCACATTTCTTTGTATTGATAACTATACAAATTTGGCTTCAAAAGGGAAATTGTTTTGAAGTTTTAAGTTACTCGTTCTATGGGTACACTCTAGGTTAAAATTTATTTTTCCCAACCACTATTGAAAAATGAGGTCACCATTCCATTGGTTGCTTGTTTCTTTAGTTGTTTGTTCCTTTCAAGTTTGGAATTGTTCTATAAAGTGGTCAAACTATCAATTTGTTTGGGTTTTTGTATATTTGGTGAGTTATGTGCCCTTTCAATTCAATCTTTTGAATTTTACTCATTTTTCTATGGGTTCATAGATACCCTTAGCAAATTTATACAATATATATTAAAATAATAATAATTCAAATAATAATCACATAATAAATATATGTAAAAATAATATTAGAATTAGTTTCGACCCCATGATGTAAACTAATGTGTGTTGCTGAAAGAAACATCACAAGTGTAGTAAAGCCCTCCCACAAAAAGTTATAGTGACACTTCACCTGTAACAATTCATAGCAAGACTCAAAAAAAACAAAAGACAAAAGATAAGTAAAAAGGATTCACCCACCCCTAAGGAGTTTTCAGAATCAAATTTGTCAACACAACTAGGGGAAATCTAGATCCATCAAGAGCTAGTTGAGTTATTAGCTCAAAGGCTTTCTTTTTAGCATCTTCAATTAAAATTAAAATTCAAACTAGTAATGAGGCTTAAGTCAAAGCATCTACCACCTTAAGTCTTCATATACACTAGAAAAATGGCTTTCACAAATTTGTGTGGAGGGTATTTTTAATAATTACCAAGGTGATTATCTGTAAATCATTGTGAAACAAACAAAATTGTTGGTTCTCTAGATAGTCAAGATATAGTAACAAAGAGTCAATCAAAGAAAACTTAGTGAGACAATGGTTGGGTTTAGGTGGAACTGTAGATATGAAACATCTGTAGATAATTTCTTCCCATTTGAAATTGAATTGTGATCTCCTTTCATATTAATCAAAGCATCATTGGCAACATATCCTTTATGATCTTGACAGTGAACAAGTTCTTTGTATTTGGCTGATGTCTACATGTTCTAAAATTGACTTGTAATGACCCATTAGGGTTGTTTATCCCCAAAAGAACCTTTTTAGAAGAAAGGATGTGTGATCTAAGTGTTTTGTTGAAAGATTTTATTGATGACCAGTCTGACTGTCATGAATATTACAATACAACCATAAACAAACTTGTTTGTTTTTGACCCTGTGGTATTGGCTATGGAATGAATGGACAAATAAGATTGGATACAATTTGTGAAACTTTCTTTGATGAGTGCTTATTACACCGAGTCCTCCCATAGTAGAAAAATTCAACCACAAGCTATAAATCTGGTGCTTGTTACACCCATAGACAAGTTTGAAACTAGGGCACAACATTGGAAAACAAATAAGAATGCACTGCACAAAACGTGTGCCACAACAATGGAAAATTTATTAAAAATAGTGTAGAATCAAAAAATAATTCCCCAAATGCCAAAAATGGGTAGAGAAATAAAAGACTTGAGTTTAGAAAGATAAAACATAGATCTTTGTAGTCATTTAAATTCAAATGCATATCCTATTAAACTCACCTAGCATGTGTGGCTTTGTGTCGACTCTGCCTTCGTCCAATTTTTTGAATGTGCCCTCGTATTAAAATGAACCATCGTACATTAGTTTTTTTTTAAGTTTTTTCTGTCGTCGAAATTATGATGAACACAAGCAATGTTTTAAAAAAAATCAAAATTTCCTTGTAAAATTTGACAAAGCAAAAGAAATCCCATAGCTCGTAAGAAATGTTCATCGAAAAATGCACCCAAATGATTTAGTGGAAGCAGTTGCAAGAAGAACAAGATAAAATAATTATAACACTTATGGAGTTGTAGACCTACTTAGCTCCCACCATAGATTTTATGCAACATAATGTGCGAGATGGAGAAACCACACTAAGTCTACCAAAGGTGAGTACTTTGAATGATATGGAGGGGTTACCATCGGTAATACATGGGTAGATTCTATCTATGGAGTGCTTACCAAAGTCATGGGAAAATTCATTGGATTCAACAAAGACAAACTTCAAGGATGTATTTGACAAAATGTAATTTTGGTTTGTACTTATGATCCTTTGTCACTGTTGACAAAAAGGGGGAGATATATGAGTATGGGTAGAGAAAGATAGAGTATGTATAGAGTAGGGGGGGGTATGAGTTTAATGAGTTGAAGTATGTACCCATACAGTGCAGGTCAATAATTTCAGGGTTATGCATGGCAGATTTTTGTCATCAATGCCAAAGGGGGAGATTGTTGGCATTATGGTAGTTTTTGGAGGAGATACGAAGATCGGTCATTTGAAGATACATAATTGGTTTTCATTGATGGCAACATGATAAGGTAATATGATTGGAGTGACCGGTAAGTTTCGTACATGATCGGTAAACGGAGAAATAATTAACTATGTTGATCGGTGGATAAGAGGTGTATAGGAAGAACAATTTCAGTTAGTTTAATTGGTGGCGGTCGAGTTACAGAGAAAATTAGACGATGTGATCATAAATGATATATTCATATGGTATGAGGAATCTATGGTTGTGACTGTGCCAGCTAATTCAAATTTTTGAGTGAATTATTTTTTTGATGTGGATGACAGTTTACCTATTGGGTCACTGATCATAATTTCATGATGAATCAGTTAAGGCGGTGGATCTGAGGTTGGCTATTATTTATGAATATGTATATTACATTTGGGGATGACATTTTAGGTATGATTGACACTGATTTTGAGGAAGTTGGTAAATATTTTGTGTCGACTTTGATGGAAAGTTTTTAGGTCTTAAGCCACTTAAGAACACATTATATAAGGATATCTAAATTGTGTGATTTAGGGTTGCGATCGTATTTTCAAGTGCACCAATTAGAGATTGAAGAAGTAGATATCAGAATAATGTCAAAAAGCAAAGGAGCATAAAAGATTAGGTAGGCAAGAAGTGACATTCTACAGATCATCATTGTTGTTGTTTCCTAATAGTTGCAGCAGGGTAATTCCCTTAACATGGTAGATCCTAACAAGTCTTTATTGTAAATCCTTTAACATGGTAACTTCTTAACTGAAGGTTGAAATCCTCTATTGAGGTAGACTCTAAAAATTCTTTTGGTACATCTAGCAAGGTAATGATCACTTTTAACATGGTGAACCCTAGAAAGGGTATTGTAGCTCCTAACAAGGCAAATATTTTTACTGCAGTAAGGTGATTTGTGGGTGTCATATGTGATGCTTTTGTGGATGCTTGATGTTGTTTACTTCTATTTGATATTATCAATTGCATGTTTCATTATTTGGAAGTTGCTGATTAGCTTTGTTAGATCGATGGTGAAATTTCTTAAGTACTTGTTTATTCTTGTTTACACTTATTCACCCCCCCTGAGTGCTTGTGCATACTAATAGTTTTCTCAAGGAGGTTACCGTGAGTTTCATATCTTCATTAGATCTAATTTTAGCATGTTGTTATGTAATGCAATTGAGAAGTATTGGTCATGAGCCATACAAACATTCACGTGCATGTAATTAATTTCAAAGATTAAAGGAGTGGTTAAAACTTCTCACTAAAACTGGTTAAGACTTTAAATCGTAAGCTTCAAATCAGATATTCGGTTTTCTATGTAAAATCTATATGAGCCATCCTATGTAATAGATAGAGGCAATCCTCAAATAATATAATACCACTATTATTATCATATGTTGAGCTAGTCTACAAGTTCTTTTGTTGGGAGGAAGGGCGCCCACTCTTTTGTTGTCGGATTAGTTTATACGTTTTATTTTGTAAGGTGTGTGATTTCAATTTTGTTCTACATTATTTTAATTATGTATTCTGGTTGTCATAATTTTGTAATTAATTCTTGTAAATAGTTTTAATTAATTTTAACTATCTATTCATTCAGATTAAATTAGTTGTAATAATTTTTTTGAGAATTAAATATGTTGTCAAATTGAGTTTTATTCTTTCACTTTGGATTTTATGAATTTGGTAATTGGTGTTTTATTTTAGAATTTGTTGTGTATGCAAATCTTGTCATTAGGGAGTGACAATTCATGTCACCGGTTTTTATTTTGATTTATTGAAGGTTTATTTTCATAGGTTGCATTCATAGCTACTTATCTCGCGACTCTTGACCCTTGTGTAGATTTCTACAATGTCTTTCATTAGCTTACGATCATCGGATTGACACATATAAGAAATACTAAAATTCATTACTAAACATTGAATCCATTCTACTTTTTGCCCCAGTTTTGACCTATTACAACATTGCATATTTAAAAGAGTTTTGTCTTTATTCATGAATGACAAATGAAATGGAGTCACACACAAGCCATGGGAATGACTACTATAATGCATTATAAAAGGAAATGATGCATATAAAAATGAAAGTATAGACAAAGACAAGGGATCCGCCATTGCCTTGTAATGACAAACCCCACATTTGAGCAACTTCGTCTTTAGCTCCTTCATAGAGGTCGCCCAGCTACTCCAAAATCCCTGTAAAGAGATAAGATAAATTTGTGTTAAAGCTTGGAATACCAAATATTTACATATCCATAATCAATACATGCACAACTTACTCCTATAATGCATTATATCAATTTACAGTGATCATATATATCAGAAGAAAGCAAAGAACAAATATGAAATTCATGTTTTTGTTTAATAAGTGTGTTCAAGTATGCAGATATAGGTATCATATTTATTCAAAACATGTGAGGTGAAATGGGCTCCCACAAGGGTTGAGGAGAGAATGTTGGTCAATAATGGTAGTACATAGCATGGAAGCATCAAGTCAACCTACAAGATACCTACAATTATAGATAGACACATGTTAATTGGAAACTATGTAGAAAAGCAGTGCCACACAAATAAAAGGAGCATCAAAAGGTACAATGAAAGAGGACAATCAAAGAGTCATGATCCTACTATAGGGTGGAAAACAATTAATAATGAGGTGTGTCTTTTTATTTTATACCTTGTTCTTCAATATTGTTAGGAGATGAATAGAGGAGTGGTTGCATATGTCTTTGAGTGATTGTAAAAGATCATTTTCAGTTTCAAGAGTTCTTAAGTTTTCCTTTCATCTTTCTACAAGGGTTTTATGTGTTGTCATAGAAAGTATGAATGTGGATTCAACAAAGAGTTATGACTGTATCAAGGTATTCATTATTGTGAGAAGAAGTATATTCATAGTTATGCAAGGAATTCACAAATATTCCAACCTTTCACTTTACTTCAAGTTCTAATGGTTGTTCTTAAATGTTTTTCTAGTTTTCTTTAAAGGTTGCATTGAATATTCTTTGTTGTTATTACTATTTTTCAGAAAGAATTTGTTGAACTCAGAGGTTCCATGTTTCTCTATTGGAGAGGTAGTGATTTTTTTTAGCATGAAAAACTTGTTTTTACAAACATCTATTTGTTTCCCCTTTGAAGAGCATGAGTTTCAAGACAAGAGGATGGGTATTGTTCAGAAAGATCCACATGTTTCAAAGATTAATAACAACAAGAATGAAATCAAGAGTGCAGATTTATAGTAGAGGAGCAACACTACAATGTGAAAAATAAAAGTTCTCAAATAGGATCACAACATCAATAACAACAGTATCATGTCATGGGAAAAATAATATTATTTGATGATCGTGACCATGAAATAGAAAGATCATTGTTATATATTAAACAAAGAATTTCCTTGATGTTTGGAATCAAGGTTTGAAGAAGGAACGCAGTCTTAAATGAAAAAGAAGCAACTTTGTTACAAGAACTGTAAGCTTCAACACAAAGAGAAAAAATCAAATCAAATAAAGAGAAGAAATAACAAGGCAAGGATAATATTTTCATTAATGAGAGGAGGTTTTTATGAAGGTGCAGGTTTGATGGAAGGAATATTTCACGAAGAGAAGTATATGTTCTCATAAAAAAGGGACCAAAACTTTGTGAACAATAGAACATGGGTTGAATACAGATATCAATCAAAGTGGACAATGATTCATTAAAATAGCTCCAATATCATTAAGTAAAGCTTGCTAAAGCTAATGTTTATTTTCTTTCTTTTGTGGTTTCCTTCATAGGGAGTTTCTTTTTCCATTTCAAGGTTTCCTTTAATTGTTTCATGAGAGATTTTTCCACCCTTTGAGGAGTTTATTCATTTCTAGATCAAAGAGCATTGTCTTCTATGAAGACGTGCTCACTATTCTAAAGAGAGGATCATCTATTCAAGAGATCATTCATTGTCATTTCAAGCGGTCACCTATTGTTCTTCTCAGATATAAAATTTATCTTGACAATAAAGGACATTTACAAGTTGTATTCAAAGAGATTTCATTGCTCCTACCAAAGTCATCCTTTTGTCCTATGATTTGTCTTCTTGTTCTATTAAGAGTATGACTATATTTCAGCGATCTTTGGACTATTACAAGGGATGCACATATCAAACTAGTTATAGTGGGAATGAGGATCAGTGATAGACACTTAGATAGACACCAAATTATTATGCAATAGTGCAAAAATGATGTATTTTGTCAAGGGCATGATATTGAGAGGCATTGATCAATATCAAAGATGGTAATTTGTTTAACCTGAAAATAGTGCCATGTTAAGTAAGCACCAAAGAGTTGTGATCAAGAAAAGGTCAATATTACATAGATGATATCTCGTTACCATAGACACAAAGCATGAAAAACACTAGCAGAAACATGTATCGAACAATGAAGAGGAGTCTTTTCAGCAATAAGATTATGGTGGTTCATGGGAGTTCATGAATTCTTGGTCAAATAATTCACATAATGGTTGTGGTTATATTATGCATTTTAGACATATTGATATCCTTGATTTATGGGAAAAGGGAAATAAAGGAGGCGGTGTTTTAGTTATCAGAGTGATGGAGAGAATTTTATTTCAGCTTAGCCTCATATTGTATCACAGTTCAGTCCTTGAAAATTAGTAACATTGTATGATCAACACTATGGTTAGGGACAAGATGAATCATGTCAGCAGATAATCAGAGATTGGGAGTTTTGTGTTAACATTTAATTCACCCACATTACAGGCCCTATGTTTTGCCTTACATTGTGACAAGGTATGCAGAACTAGCCTTGTATAACAACATGCATCTTTTTTCAATATCGTGTACATGTGGAATACCTGTAGATGTTTTCTTGATTATGTCTTATCAATAATATGGAGTATGAAAGACTACTCAAAGATTGGGTGTGTGCTAACCATCACCTTAAATCCACATCATGTGCAAAGAAAGGAAGTGAAAAATGAAACATATACAAACGCAAAATAGAAGAAAAGGGAGCATATAGCAGCAATTAAGAACCAATGTGGTCAATTCCATGTACAATGATAACAAAAGGCAACCGATGTTAGATTATCAAGAAAGAACATCAAGACATCCATTCATTGTTGTAGAGTTTTACCAGAATAGAGGAATTCTTCAATTTTGGAGATCATCATAGTATACATGAAGGGACAATATAATGATAATCAATGAATAACAAACAATGCACCTTTACTAACTGATAAATGTAGGGACAGATCAAGCTTTGAGGTGAAAATGTATTGTTATCACATAATGATGTGTAGAGATAACACTATCATGTTTAAAGTAGACCATGGACTTCCAGAAGAACACGAGGATATAGCTGTAATAAAGCCCATAATGGTCCAGAATCTCAAACTATGATTTTCTTTGTGTACTGAAACCCTCGAGTGGAAGATAAACCCTTCAAAGTATCAAATCAATGTTTCGTAGGATGTTAGAGGTTATGGAGATATAAAGCACTCTAAATTTACAGAAGTGTGGAGCGCAAATGTACACAAAAAATAAGGCATGTCCATCATTTTTAACAAATGTAGAAATGAGTCAGGGTATTTGAAAGCATAATTTGCAAGAATACAAAACCCTTGCATTCATAGATATTTTTTTCTCTATTGATCATCATTGAAGCACCTTACATCACTTAGCATGTAATAGACACAGTTCGATCATAAAATTAAAATTACATCTCATACTGTCTTTGTTGTGATCCATTTCTAGTCCCTGAGCAGCTAATCAAGGTCACTGATTTCAAACCATGTTGTCCAGCCATCTTGACCTTCCATCCATTTATGTTCTTTGTCACAGTTGGCTGGGAGAAAAATTTCTTCAGCAGTAGGTACAACAATAGCATCAGCATCATTCAACCCACTACCTTCCACCTGTGCACCTTCCAATATCCTCCTCTGATCCTCCATTTATGAAATGAAGTTATGAAAACTAATCTCAAAAGGTTATCTTTCCATTGACTATCTTCCCATGTGAAGACATTCACTGTACCATCCTGCAACAACATTTCAATTTTCTTTGTGATAACCTGATGGTGACCATAACCTACCAAGAAACATCATGAAAAATGAGTCTCCTTAGACACTCAGTAAGCACTCTAATCCGTTCATTGAATATATCATCATTCATATACTTCTAGATGAACCATAGAATTTAACTTGAGATTAGAGACCAAAAGATACTGCTATATTTTTAAAGCCCATTGGTTTTTCCACTAGTTGCCTCAAAGGAATTAAAATTCTTGTTAATACTCAACCCAAAAATTTGTCAAATCTCTTTAGCAGATAAACAGTCAAAAAATATATGTTTTACACTCTCAGGAACTCTACATATCTTACAAATAGATACATCATCTTTAGTTCTATGAATAGGAAGTTTTCCAAGAAGAAGACACCATAAAAAGATTTTTTTCTTTGGTTCAATGGGCTTGGCTCAAAGGCTGCTAAGAAGGGAGTGACAAGATTTAGAATCACATCCCGTAGAACAGAAATTACTCAAATAGGTGAGAATATCAGGATTATCAACCAAATGGATCTTTTCACTATCATCTTGAGTCATAAATGATAACATATGGAGAGATATCACTTGTAAGGAGTTGTCAAGGAAGCCCTTAGATTCTTACAAGGATAACATTGGTATCAAAGAAAGAAAATTTATATACCAGGTACAGTTTGAGGGTTTTATCCCCATCTCTGCATTTATTATAATCAAGTATGGAGTCGATACAGTGAGTGTTGGAATGATTATGGAAAGTTGGGACTGAGAGAGGAGGGGTGAATCAGTACCACAAAATTTTTTATAACTAAAACTGCCTATAACCATATACTGCTATTTTTTACCGAATTCAATAACTTGAAATGAAACTAATATAAAGCTTATAAAATATATCATCAAAACATTCAAGTAAAATAACTCATAACTCCATGATTTTGTTTATGCATAAATCCTTGGTTAGAGGACAAAACCGCAGTGGGGATGATACCCACAACCTTCACTAACTGTAGTATAAAGGGTGCTTGGTTAGAGATTACAATGTTTAGCCATTTTGATAGCTTGCCCGGTTAAGAGTATACAAAGGCTTGTTAGGTCTACTTGGTTAGAGGATTTTACAATCTCTACACTTAGAGATGTACCCTGTTAAAGGTTTTACAAATATCAGATCGGCTAAGATCTACCCAGTATTGGGATTTCTAGCTCTCAATACAATAGTATTAACAACTTAACAATGTCTGCTATATTGCATCAAAAAAATGTTGATCAGACTCTATGTGCTCTCAAATTTGTGTTACGTCTATTACCAAACTGCAACACTGCTCGGATTTGCTCTGCTATAGCTAAATAACTCCTTTTACTTTCACTAACAATATCAACCTTCTCTGTGTCATCACTCTATTTTTCTCTATAAATCATCCATTAAATATAAGATTTATTGCCTCTTAATCTTATGCATTAGGTACGCTGTGATTTGTTTTAACCATTAGATCTTCTTTTCCGTTCGGTGATTGTGTCACTTTTACCTCGGTACTTGGTATTTTTCTTGGAAATAACAAACTTTCGTTAACCTCTTAATCTTCTCCTAAGATCTTCTCTTTGAATTAATTC
>MU215860.1:17958-38568 GCA_018584345.1 Thuja plicata
CTTTCACAAATTTAATATAATTTAATTTATTAAATATTTAAATATAAATTATTTTTATTTAAAAATGTAACTATATTTACGTTTAATTTTATTAGCGGATAGGCTTTCTTAAATTTGGTTGTGCTTATACCTCTTAATATTAAAGTTAAAAATTTTAGCTTTCACAAATTTAATATAATTTAATTCATTAAATATTTAAATATAAATTATTTTTATTTAAAAATTGACTATATTTACGTTTAATTTTATTAGCCGATAGGCTTTCTTTCGAGAAAAACCCTTGATCAGATCTGAAAAATATTTTTCCCGGCCAATATGACGTATGGAACCATTTCCGGTAGCATTATTTCTGGAAGAACCAGACCGAGCTATGCGAATGGTACACAGGGCTGCTGAGATATTCCCCAACTCAGACCATGACAATCCAGCGCTTGGGCGGCACAAGAATAGTTGTGACGGCCAATCCAGAGAATGTAGGACACATACTGAAGACCCGATTCGAGAACTACCCAAAAGGCAAGATCTTTAACGAGATTCTGAACGATCTGTTGGGCAATGGCATCTTCAACGCTGACGGAGAGGCGTGGAGAATCGAGAGAAAGATCGCGAGCTACGAATTCAGTACGAAGTCTATGAGAAATTTCATCGTGGACTGCGTGCAACCGGAGACCACGGATCGTTTGATCCCCGTGCTTGAACAGGCCTGTAAAAGAGGGATTTTTATTGATTTGCAAGACGTTCTGCGCCGATTTTCATTCGACAACATCTGCAAAGTGGCGTTTGGGACAGACCCAAATTTCCTCGATCTCAGCCTCCCAAGATCGGAATTTGTAAACGCCTTGGATTTGGCTTGCCAGCTGAGTTCGAAAAGAGCGAGGGTTGTGATTAGTCTGGAGTGGAAATTCAAGAGGGCTCTGAAATTGGGCTCAAAAAAAGATGTCGCCAATGCAATTCATGTCGTGGATGAGTTTGCCGGCGAGATTATAAAGAGAAGAAGTGCCGAAATTGGGATTTTGGGTGCCCAATTCAAACCAGACCTGCTTTCAAGATTTCTTCTGCTCATTGAAGAAACCTTCGACCACAAACATTTGAGAGACATTGTTGTGATTTTTGTTCTAGCAGGAAGAGATACAACTGCTTCTGCTCTGACGTGGTTTTTCTGGCTCATTTCTTTGCATCCCGAGGTGGAGGAAGAAATTCTGAGGGAAGTGGGTGAAAGAAAGGAGGGTTTTTTGTCATATGACGATGTGAAAGGGATGGAATATCTTCATGCTTCGATCGCTGAGTCGATGAGATTGTATCCTCCTGTTCGATACGATTCAAAACATGCTTTGGAAGATGATTGTCTTCCAGATGGGAGTTTTGTTAAAAAGGGCAGCTGGGTGACTTATCATCCCTACGCAATGGGGAGAATGGAGAGCATTTGAGGCAAGGATTGCATGGATTTTAAGCCTGGGAGATGGATTCAAGATGGGATTTTTATTCCGCAGAGCCCATTTAAGTACGTTGTTTTTCAGGCTGGTCCTCGTGTTTGTTTGGGGAAAGAAATGGCTTTTATTCAGATGAAGTATATTGCTGCTTCTGTGATTCTTGGGTTTCGATTGAGGGTTGATCCTTTGCATAGGGAAGATTCTATTCTGAGCTTGACTTCGACTATGAAAAATGGGCTGCCTGTTCTTGTGCAGAAACGAGCTGCATGATTGTCATGTGAAGGAAGTTATCTTTGGCTATAGTGTTTTATTTTCTTTAGAAAAGTCATAATATGTAGATGTTTTCAATTTTGCTTTTATATAGAGGATTACAATATTGTGAGTAGGTACATATTTTTGGTTTGTTTGCATTCATATTATTTGTCATTGTATATAATATGTATATTTTGTATAGTTGGTATATCGAAACAAGTAATACATGTATGTTGGTATCTTTGTCTTTATATAGTGAATTGCAATGTTTTGTGTAAGCATATATTTAAACTACAAGCCTTGTGATTGTGATTTATATATCTATTTGGAGCTTGATTTCGACTATGAAGAATGACCTACCAATTCTTGAGCTTCGTGATGGTGATTCAAACGAAGATATCTTTGGTTTGTACAAAATAGCTATAGCATTTTTTTTTTTAACAAGTTTGAATAAATAGACGTAGACATATTTATCTCTATATAAAAGATTACAATACTTTGACCAAGCATACATCTAAATAACAAGCTTCATGCTTGTGATTTCAAAGAAGATACCTTTGATATGTTTGCAGTCAATTTTAGTACCACTTGTCGATGTACATAATAGGTTTTAGCATGTCTTTGAAAGCACATTCACTCAAATATGTATATTTTGTCCTTCAATGTTTTATTTAAGTATTACTTAAGAATTAAATCCCATTGTGTCTGATAGACCAACACTTGCTAACATGATAACTAAAATATCTAAGATATGTGATTCAAGTTTTTAAATAATCAAACAGTTAGTATATGTTACTATCGGCTAAACCCTTGCACCTCATTTGGTGCAAGCGCTAGTAATATTCTTTAATACAAGTCCACCGTGAGAGAAAACTTCTCTTCTTTTATTATGCGTGTGGTCTCAACTTCCCTCTCTCCTCATTCATGCGTTATTCAACTCACCCACTTCAAAGCTTTTGACGAATTTCAATTGATAAGTGAAAACATTTTATGTGATGTTTGGGTAATACTATATTGAGATTGACTCGCTCAAATATAATTGCAAGTCTATATATAGCAATTATTCACTATATAACTATATAAGTAAAGTAATTGCAAGTCAATATATAACTATAAAGTATTTAAAACCTTATTGTATTTCATTTGTTGAGTTACATTTACACATAAGAAAGTCAAAATACATAGATAAAACATAATACATATATATTACGCTCTTTGATTTATCTAATTTATAAAAAGGGGAATGATAAAATTAATTTATATTTAAACATTCATTTATATAAATACTTTGTTTAATATATTTATGAAATAACTAACAATAATATTGTGCAAATTTCATATGAATTTATATCTTTAAATATACATTATTATACTTATCGTTAAAAGTCTAAAATTTCTTTGTTCTGCAACTTTAAGGAGATCTTCCACCATATTGTCAATATTATATGCTTGTATAAATTGTTTGAATTCTGATTTAATCAGCTTAAAATTTTGGAAATTGGAATCCTTCTTTTTGGTCAATTTGGAAATCTATTGAATACCTTGATTTGTGGATACCCTTGGTGCAAATTTTCAAAATATCAAAGTTAGATAAATATCCCTTGACTATAGGAAAAAAAATGTCGTTTGATACATGTGAAGAATTTAGGCTCCCTTGTATTTAAGTGATGTCCTTTAAATAACTTTTTTCTGGAGATGTATCATACTCTCTAAATATAATCAATTCATGTACTTGAGGAGAATCATTTGTAATTGGAGGATGACCAATACAACCATAGGTTAAATCATTATCAAAAGGAATATTAGATGAGGGATATGCCAAGACTGAATGGACCTTTGTAACTTGGTCACGTATAATAGAGCTTGTCCCATGTTCTCCAACAAACTTGGGGCACTAAAGTAAATGATTATATTTGTGTTTCCTGTATGGGAGACATTCAAACTTTTCATTGGAAAAAATTTTCTTAGCTGCCAATTCCTCAGGCTCAAAAAAGTTCACTTTTGGAAATCCTCAAATAAAGGAGGATTTTCCTTACATCAAAATCTTATTTGTTAATAAGAACTCTAAAAAAGTTAGGTTAATATACAATCAAACAAGGTTATACATCTTTAATGTATAAATGAGCGTCTAAAAATCCATGGCCTACTTTTTTTTTATGGATGATTTTGTTCTTCTCAAGGTAGGGGCATTCACATGGTTGGTTCTTAACAAAATAATCCTAACCAGTTCAATGTGACAGAACTTGGCATGACTCAAGGTTTCAATTGTGTTCTGTGTAAACAAATTCAAGAAACAACAGATCATCTTTTTATCAACTATTCTTTCTTTTAGGCTTGTTGGAAATAGTTACATAATAAACTCAATTGGTAGCTCCTCTTTCGAATTTCATTCATGCTTTGTTACAAGAATGACCCCTTCTTTGCTACGATTCTTTCTATGTAATTTTATGGAGAGTATATCCTCTAATATTATTGTGGAGCTTTTGGTGGGAGAAAACATTCATATTTTAGAAATCAAGAGAATTCTAGTCTTCAAAGAGTCATAGAGAAGATTGAAACCTCAATTTCAAAAAATCTCGAAGCCTACACAGATAGACATAAGTCTTTATCTTCTTTACTCACATCATCATATTCATAAAACATGTCACATGGCCTCAAATAACCTTACCCTTTAAGGTTAGTCTCTTATTACACGCTTCTATAAAGCCTTATAGGGATGACATTAAATGACACCCTCTAGAAATTATTTTTTACAAAATTAATTTTGTTGGTTCATCGAGAGGGAACCCAAGTGAATTAGAGGTATGATGTTTAATTTGAGATCATAAAGGTAAATTCATAATAGGGCCATGGCATCTAAACTTCTAGCATGTATGAAAATTTTAGGTGAATCGCAAGCCCTTCAGAATGACATTAGATTGGCACTGGCTCATAAGGTAGAAAAATTCATGTTGAAGGTGACTCACAACTAATTATCAATGCTTTGGTCTCAAGGAAGGCGTGTAACTGGAAATTGAGATTAAGTCTTCTTAGAGGTTCGTAACCTTCTCTCAAAGTTTTCAAATTTTAGAGTAAGTAACTGCTATAGAGAAGCTAATGACATGGTCAATAAATTGCCAACTATTACAGTTGACAACTTTAGGAAGAGTATCTTTTTTCATTAGAAGAATTTCTTAGATACACACAAGTCTCCAATGAGCTCAATAGTTTTTTATTAGATTAGTAGGCAAAGGGCCTTGATTCTTTACAGTAGATGGAACAACATTGATAGTACAACTAAAAACAACAAAAATAGTAAGGGGTCACCCATCATTGGAAAAAATAGATACACCAAAATATTACAAGTTTATAATACAACAATGAAACAAGATTAGACTATTTAACTTTCTATAACTATACATCCTAAAATAATAGTCTTGTTAACAGTAACTCCTATACTATCTATCATATCAACAAAATTCATAAAATAAGTAACTTTTAATAAAGTACTATCAATCCCATAAGTCCTTAGATGTAAAAATAGATTCCACCATAAGCCGCCAGCTAAAAAAAGGTTAAAACATAAGAAAAAATTTATTTTGAACTATAATGAGTCTCAATTAGGATCCAAACTTTCTCCAGCTCCCAAAGTGCCTCCAACCAAGTGTCCAGCTTCGAAGATTGATGGTGCCCACAAGTAGCTCTAGCATTGTATCTCACCTTCTTGATTTGTCTCCTTATCTTAGATTTTGCTATGGGGATTCCCATGACCACTCTATTCATGATGTCATTTGTGATCCTAATGAGAGAATTAAGGATATTAACGAGAAGGGTTCGCATATCCTGCTCATTCGTAAACTCTTTATATTTAAATGGAATACACCAAGGAGTAACATAAGAAAAATGGACTGTAGGTTGAAATCACGAACAACATACAATCATTAGGCATTAGACATTAATATCAGCATATGTGTAGTCTTATAACTGTCCATTTACAATTCTTCATGAACGCATGTATATTTGATGCCAACGAAAAATTTAGGTGTTGGAGCAATGTACAAAATCTATACAAGTTGGAGTAGTAATTTCAAAAACTACTCCAGCTTGTATTTTTTGTAAATTGCTACAAAAAGTTAAACCTCTTTATATGAAATACACAAAAAATGTACAAGTTGGTCTAGTAATTTCAAAAACTACATCTACTCTATATATGAAAAAAAATTTGTAAAATACCTATCTTTCTTAGTATCATAATAGTTCAACTATGTATATGAAATAATAGTAAAAACTATATCTTCTCTATATATGAAATACACAAAATTTGGGTAGAGCAGCCATATGAGAACTGTCAGAACAGTTCTGAAGAATTAGAAATGTACAGTTCTAGTACTTTGCAATAGAACAACATAATTTATCACTATAATTGATCTTCATCATGTGGTACTCCTTGGTGTATTCGATTTAAATTTTCTTATGCAATACGAATAAAAAAGTCAAGAGGTATACAATCATCATGTATATCTACATATTACATACTTTTCCATTAAAACACATAATTTGAGTATCAGTAATAGGACAATACAATTGAACAGTTTAAAATCATTTGGCATGTTTCAACTAACTCTACATTAAATAATTTAAATCATGAACAATATACAATCATGTGGCATTAGACATTAATATGATCATATCCATTTTTAAGTGATCATGAATGCATGTATATATATGATGCCAATCCAAATAGTAGGTGTTGGAGAAATCTACAAAAATTTTACAAGTTGGAATAGTAATTTAATCATTAATGGTGATTTGG
The DNA here is from genome assembly GCA_018584345.1 of Thuja plicata. Taxonomy (NCBI): domain Eukaryota; kingdom Viridiplantae; phylum Streptophyta; class Pinopsida; order Cupressales; family Cupressaceae; genus Thuja; species Thuja plicata. Next base: position 24,433 of record MU215860.1, read on the forward strand.
GTAGAGAGTAGCCATATGTGAACTATGAAAACACATGATTTGAGTATCAACATTAGAAGAGTATGTAAATATTGTAAAAACAAAATTATGTCAAACTCTAATATCAACTGTATGTTGGTGATATAACAAGTATGTTGGCTACCTTGCCAATGTTTAGATACCAAGACTTAAACTGAAACATAATAAACTAGAGATCTCCAAACTTCATTTAAATATACTCAACTCTCTCATCTTCATTCATTCTCAAGAACCCTTTGGCTCTTTCAAGTTCAACCATAAAAGTGTCATATGGCTGAACAACATAGTAACTTAGCTCAAATTAGGGATGGCTTTGAGGGCCTCATACACAATATCTAAAATAATATATAAATTAGATTTATCCACTTTGATAATTTGAGGTATAGTGAGACCGTCTTACATTTTTATGACAGTTTCACAAATCGTAGCCAACAAACCAGTCATGCTTTCCTTCCTCCTCTTTCCCCTCCTTGATGACGGTGTTGAAGGATTTTGCCTACCACTTGCACTAGATTGATTAGAATGTTAAAATTCATCATCCAAATTAGCTATAATCTCAATTGGTGTAGTGATAGGGATATCCTCATCACAATCCATTTTTCCCCCTCATCCATATGATGCCCTTCTTCTGCACTTGAGCTGGTGTAGCTATGGTACCTTCAACTATGTCATTATCCACAATAAAGGCTAAATCATTGTATTATTGGAAGGGTTGTCTCTTATACACTTTGGCATTTTTGAATTCTTTTCTCTACATGTTGGCAATATGAATGAATTAGATCTCTATATTTAATTACCAACTTAATAAGAAGGAAATATTACTTAGATCAACATATTTGAAAGAGCGTGTTACCTTCAAAAGCTCATCATAGATCCCGTCATCAACATCCATATATTGAGTACTCTCATTACATGTAAAACCAATCATACTCCTGAACTCTCTCATAACTCTAAAACCTTGCTTCCACATTTTCAGCTTGTTGTTGAAATTTTCGTTTGACAGATTGGGGTTCATCTCCCCATTGAATCTCCTCGCAATGATGGTCCATGCTTCTTTTTTGAAGCCCCCTTGACCTTTTCTTCCTAGCTAAACTTTCTCATGGAGAAAATCTAGGAGCTTTCATTCCATTTCTCTTGTCCACATAACCTTCTTGGAAAAAGAAGATACCTAGCTTACTTGAACCTCACCATCCATGCTCATCATGAATTATGTGAATGCCATCTCCTACACTAGCTGTTAAATGCAAATATCGACAAAATGCAAATATCAACATAATTCAGGTGAATTGTTTTGCAATATTCAAAACTTATCTTCATAATAGTCTCACAAGTTAGCAAGGATGATAGGGTATATGCACAAATATGGGGGACCAAAAAGGTGCCAAATTCATTTTTGGTCCCAAAAATACATAGTGTGTACGGGCTATAGTGTACACATGCTATAAAGTGCATGTGCTATGGCTTGGATTTCCCAACCCTTAGGCTTGGGCAATTAAAACCATAGCATGTGTACTCTATAGCACACACACGCTATTAGGTTTTATTTAAAGTTTGGATAGCCACAAAAGTGGCTCATTTTACTCCTTCAAACCCGTGGCTCAGCAAAGAGACCAACTCTAGAGCACATGCACATTACATTTTGGATATTTTCTTTATCAAATCAAAGCAAAAATGGCTCCACAACATCATCAATGTCAAACCGGAAGAAGAGGTAAGTAATTATACAACCTATTCCTCTTATTTGTATTGAAATTTAAGTTTAATTTTCAGTTTTCAATCAAATTTAATTGTCAAAGTTTCTTTTCTTAAATTTTAAGTTTAATTAGGCTTTTAAAATAGATTTTGTTTTAATTTCCAGGAAGGAACAAGCTCACAAAATAAAACCCTCAACCAAACCCTCCATCTTCTCCTCATGAACAAATGAATGTTGAAAATAACCAAGAAAATGAACCCCAACCACCTCCACCAATCAAGAAACCTCCTCCTGGAACACATGAAAATTTGATTAACCAAATAGAAATAGGAAAAATATAAATAAATCTTCAACTAGGAGGTTAAAATATTCTATTGATACAAATCCCAGAAGGGAAACACTTTCAAAATCATTAGAATTAATCTTGGCCCATGTAGGTTCAGTTAGTGGGCAACTTAATTTATGGCATGACAAAAGAGAAGATAAAAAATGATATTATGAAAATAAATTATCATATGAGGCATAAAAAAGAAAGAAATCACAAAAGATGACATTTGCAAACTCCTTAAAAAGCCAAGGGAAACTGATACTCTTAAAACTACAACAAAGAGGTTCCCAATTCATTGGTTCTTGAATGAAGATATAAAAATAAACTTTTGGGATGGATGGTGGATGGTCTCTGATTCCCCTCCCTGTAACAATCATGAGGTTCCTATCTTTTTCCTGAGGAAACTCTATTGTGAGTTTGTCCTGAAGGAGGTGCCAATTTTTTTTTACTTTCTAGAATCTTAGGGTAGAGATGGGGGTCATCATTTGATAGACCTATGGCATGTAATGACCCTAATGCACCTAGGTTGTCCAGTGGCAAGCCATAGGTGGATCATATTAGTATTCCTTCCATTGTGAAGGAACATGTGGAGGTGGACACACTAGGAACGATTAGTTATCTGAAACAAACTCTCATTCAGTGTGCGACTCCTCTAGTAGAGGGTGACCATGGTCGGTTTACAAGGGGTCATATTATTCATTATTGTGGATCCCTATGCACATTTGCTACTGCTGACAGAGAGGAAGAGGGTGATGGACTAATGGCTGATAATTTTCTCAATTCAACATTTGACATTGATACACAGGTAAATATTTGCAAGTTCATTGAATCTATTTAATCATATTTCATTTTTAAATGAATGAATAATTGAATTAGTATCTATTGATTATGGTGAAAATTCAGGGAAAGAGTGGCGGTTGTTGATGCAGTCAAGCTTGGAGGATCCAAGAATGGACTTTCCAAACTTACAGCAACATCAGAATAACACAGTGGAATAACACACAACTTCAGATATAACAATATCAAATTTATATTATCTCAGTAATTCACTTACATACAACATTCCAGGTTTTAAGGCCTTCCCAATTAGGGCCAATTACATTAACAAATTAATAAGATCTCGCAGGATCCAACTATCTATCCTATAGCTAAGTGGAAGAAACTAGACCTAAACTTGTGCTCGCAAGCCACCAAGCAATCTAAAATCTCTTTCTACCCACTTACAACCATCTACAATAGCTTACAATCCTTCAACTTATTCGCTTCTCCTCTACTAGCCCCCCAAAACTACTGCTAAACTAAGAACAATGAAAGAAATATATATAAGAGTTCACCAAAGAAGTCGGTGCTCAAAACCATAAGAGAGACCCAGATTTAGGTCCACACAGATCCCAATGAGAGATCCCAAATCAATTAAACCATCAAAATTAAACTGAGAAGTCAGCCACCATATCCAACTCCAAAATAAGCATCTTAGGCAAAGCATGACCAAGCAACAGAGTGACTCGGGCAAAGAACACCCCAAGCAACAGGAAACAAAACCCAAGTGTCAGAAGACATGCCCGAGCGACAGTCCCGAGCAACAGAAACCAAGCATACCCCAAGAGACAGAACCTAAACAATAGAGATAGGCATGCCCAAGCAACAGAACCCGAGCGACAAAGAACAAATTAAAGAACTATAAGAAAAAAGTGCAGGATTTCCAATGACCCAAGATGCTCCTGCACATAACACCCCAGGTATGTAAAGATGTTCTCAGAAGATGGATGAACATCTATTGGGATTCAACACATATATCCCAAAAAATTTCTTTTCCTTTAAGTCCTTGACTGACACATTCTTCCCTTGGTTCTTCTTTCGCTTCCATTTACCACTAGCACTTGTTGATTTACCTTCACATCTCTGCACACTTACATCTGCACCATCTACTACAATCATTTTAGATCTACTACAAATGCTCAAGTTCCTCTTACCAAGCTCTCCATCCTTTAAAGGAATCAAAATAGACTTCTTTCCATCCTTCAGTATAGTAAAGGAATTTATTTTACAGTCATGAATAGCCTCTATATCATATTGCCAAGATCTACCAAGTAAAACATGACAAGAACTCATCTCCACAATGTCACATAATACTTTATCTTCATAAGTGCCAATATGAAAACTCACCATGCACTCCTCTCTCACCTCTACTGCATGACCATCTTGTAACCAGCTTATCCTATAAGGACAAGGATGCTTCAACCTCTTCAAAATAAGTTTCTGAACCATTTCCTCAGCAACTAGGTTATTAGTACTTCCTCCATCAACAATCACCTTACAACATTTACCACCAAACATGCACATAGTTCTGAACAAATTCTTCCTTTCATAAGAATCATCTTGCTTTGCGGACAACAAAGTTATCCTAAGCAAAAGATTCACATTTTCCCCCTCAGGTTCATTCTCAGCAACTTCATTCACCACTGCATTTCGGTGACTACCAACTTCTTATCTGCATGGGAACATTCATATGACCGATGTCCTTATTCTCCAGAGTTGTAACAAGTACCTCTGAATAAATCTCTACCTGTCTTTCTCCTTGGTTCAATAGGTTTTGGTTCATCTTCAACTTTCAGTTTATCCTTTACCGATGGCTCTTGTTTCTCTTTCCCTTGAGAATCACCATAATGTCTTGTTTTCAACTTATCTTCTGCCTTCAATGCATACTGATAAGCATCCTCCATAGATTAAATCTTCAACATACCAAGCTCATCTTGGATATTGAATCTCAGGTTGTTAACATACCTTGTCACCTTTTCCTTAGAGAGTTCTCTATGCCCTGACCAAATTGTCAACTTGTAGAACTCCTTAATCTTCCACAGTCATCTCCTTCTGTTTCAGATTCTACAATTTCTTAAACAACTCAAGTTCATAGTCAAAAGGAATGAACTTGGCCTTTAGCTTTTCCACCATCAACCTCCACTGACTGATCTTCCTCTCACCTTCTTCTTCTCGGTCCCTCTGTAATTATTTTTACCATAGAGTAGCATGTCCTTTCAACTTAGTTTGTGCCAACTTTACTCTAAGTGAATCTTCAATGTCTTCCAGCTCAAAGTAGTCTTCCAACTCACCGATCCAATCAATCAAGTGCTTAGGCTTCAATGTACCTGAGAAATTAGAAACCTCCATTCGATAATTTGTACTCAACCTAGCACCAGATCTCTGCAACTAACCATATCTGTCTCCTCCAAATCTTCCCATCCGACCAGTTTTGTCATCTCTACTAGATCCATTAGCTTCAAAATGTTCAACAGCTTCTTCATAGCCATCATTGGTTCTAGGACCTCTATATAATCCAACATTTCTGATACCTTCCATGATTTCATTCTTCATTGCCACCATTTCAAATCTAAATCTTTCTGTTATTCGCGTTTCCACTTCCTTAGAAAGATCTTCAATTTCCATAGGGTCCAATCTTCTCAGAGGCATCTCTCTAGATCTTTGAAAACCCTAAGCTCCATAAGAAATGAACTAGCAGCTCTGATACCACCTGATGCAATCAAGCTTGGAGGATCCAAGGATGGACTGTCCAAACTTGCAACATCACCAAAATAACACAGCGGAATAACACACAACTCCAGATATAACAATATCAACTTTATATTATCTCACTAATTCAATTAAAAAAAACATGTTGGGTTGTAAGGCCTTCCTAGTTAGGGCCAATTACATTAACAAATTAATAAGATCTTGCAGGATCCAAATATCTATCCTATAGCTAAGTGGAAGAAACCAGATATGAACTTGTGCTCGCAAGCCACCAAGCAATCTGCAATCTCTGTCTACCCACTTACAACCATCTGCAATATCTTACCATCCTTCAACTTATTCGCTTCTCCTCTACTAGCCCCCCAAAACTACTTCTAAACTAAGAAAAATGAAACAAATATATACAAGAGTCCACCAAAGAAGTCGGTGCTCAAAACCATAAGAGAGACCCAAATTTAGGTCCACATAGATCCCAATGAGAGATCCCAAATCAATTAAACTATCAAAATTAAACTGAGAAGTTGGTCACCAGATCCAACTCCCAAATAAACATCTTAGGCAAAGCATGACCGAGCAATAGAGTGACTCGGGAAAACAACACCCCGAGAAACAGGAAACAAAACATGAGCATCAAAAGACCGAGCGACAGTCCTGAGCAACAGAAACCAAGCATGCTCAAGAGACAGAACCCAAGCAACAGAGATAGGCATGCCCAAGAAGCAGAACATGAGCGATAGAGAATAAATTAAAGAACTATAAGCAAAAATATTTTTGCTTTTGCAGGATTTCCAATGACCCAAGAAGCTCTTGCATCAGTTGTAGTGGTAACGCAAGTATGTGTCGAATAAAATTTTTTAACTAATACATTTGATTATTCTATAATTATGTGGATGTTTGTCTCATAACTTATTATGCATGTACATTAGTTCACTGCTGGACCATCGACGTTCACATTAGATAGTGAAGGGAATCATTCACATTTCCTTGAGGTATGTTTATTTTCATGTTAAATTGATTTACTTGAATATATTTAATTAATAAATGAATGAATAACTAAATCAATAGACAAATTATGATCAAAATCCAAAGTCAAAGTGGTCATGGTAGTGATCACATTCCTTCACCTAGCTTTGTGACGATATCATTTAGTCCATAGGTATATATGTAATAATGCATTATAATTAACAAGTTAGTGGTGCATTCTTATATAAATAGTTTTCTTATAAATTACCATACATGTGCACTATTTTAAAGCTAGAGGTATGACATCGACACCACACACTGAAGGATGTGGTGGCACCTTCATAGAGGTACCATTTATTCATTAATGGGGTTATAAAATTTTATAGGTATTCTTAATAACTACATAATACTCTTTTTGTTTCATTTTCAGTTATTGACAGCATAGACTCCTCTTGTTGTTCACGATACTTTAGATCATGGTGTAGCTATAGCTATAGCTAGTTCTGAAGCATTGACCGAGGTATGAAAGAGATTACTTAATTATAATTTTTATTTTAATATTTTTTATTAAAATTTTTAATGATATTCATCTATGTATTTTAAATTTTATTTTGATCATTGTTGTAGGGACTCATTACTCCAGATCGTCAGTGTGCCCCTTCGGTGGATGTACATAAAGACTATTTGGTAGTGGTAAGAAAATATTCTATTTTAGGTCATTATATAATTGAATTATGATGTATATTAGTTATTGATGTTTATACTTGTTATTTTATCAGCTTGAGTTGCAGAAGACTCTAGACAGGAGGACTAGTGAGAGTACATGGAAGAGTACTGCATCTCCATCAATGCGATGAGCGAAGACACCCTGAGATTTATTTTCTTCCCCTTCTGAGAAATGAATAGATTAGGGATAATCATTGTACACCAATATGGAATCACTAGACATATTTTTGTATATTGTATAAGTGACATGTTCTATATCCGTTTGGCTTTCATGAAGCCAATTTAACTGTATTGGATATATTTGATTGATGACATTATTGGACTTATATATTTGTCTGAACATGCTCTACGAATATATATAGTTTATATTTTAAGTATGAAATTTATGTGTCATGTGTATTGATTTAGACTAATTTATGTTTATGTGTATGTCTTATGCTTTGTAAATTGTGTATGCCTTATATTTATGCTTGTACGTGTATCTATGTATATTGTTAGTGAATGATTCATACTTTATGAGAATATGCATGTTTCATTTCATAAACCTAGACTCAAAATTTCCATTCCAACACCTTTAAAAAGTTATAATAGGTCATATAAAATAAAAATATCAATCCTACCCAAATTTAGTCCTATTGGAGCATTTTGACCACCTCGACCTATTTAGGGCACTACAAGAATGTTAAGGGATGCACTAGTACATTGTGGTCCTAAATGTTTGAATGAGTTGTGAAGCCTAACAAGGTTATTCGTAACATTTACTCTTCAAATTGAAGGTGTTGGCCTCTGTGACACGGTCCAATAGCACCTGATGGTTTTTTGGTACCCATTACAAGCTCTGAGAAACTGATGTCTAAAGATCGCCAATTTTGTTGTTGAGTGCACCTTCAGGGACACTTGGCTCCAGAGTGGTCAAAAATTTTTGAGTCACTTGGTGAGAGAAATGGGGTCATTCCTAGCATTCACCTAGCATACCAGAGCTTTTGGTGGAGATAGTTCGATGTCACAATGAGAAGTTTGAAAGATATGCAATGTTGCAGCTTTCAACTACGCAACATTGAAAGTTTTTGCATCAACCGAGATCGGGTCTGCAAATGAAAAGGAAAGTGAATCTCCAAAAATTAAGATAGGTTATCGTAGGCCTCTATGACAGGGTCCCATAGCACCTAATTTTTTTTCAGTACCTCTCATGAGCTCTGATAAATTAACATCTAAAGATCACCAATTTTATTGTTGAGTGCACCATCAGGGACACTTGGCTCCAAAGTGGTCAGAAACATTCGATCCAATTGGTGATAAAAATGGGGTCATTCCTAGAATTCACCTAACATATTGGAGCTATTGGCAGAGATAGTTTGATGCCACAATGAGCAGTTTGAAAGATATGCAATGTTGCATCTTTCAACTGCGCAACATTGCAAGTTTTTGCATCAACCGAGATCGGGTCAGAAAATGAAAAAGAAAGTGAATCTCCAAAAAATGAGATAGGTTATCATAGGTGCCTCCATGAACCAGTTGCCTAGTACCTGAAAATTTTTAGTACCCCTCACGAGCTCCAAGAAAATGACATCTGAAGATCACTAATTTTGTTGCTGAGTGCACCTTCAGGGACACTTGGCTCCAGAGTGGTCAAAAATGTTTGAGCCACATGGTGAGTTAAAGGAGGATTCATATCATTCACCTAGAATAACAGAGCTATTGGTGGAGATAGTTTGATGCCATGATGAGTGCTTTGAAAGATATGCAATGTTGGAGCTTTCAACTGTGAAACATTGCAAGTTTTTGCATCAACCGAGATTGGGTCAGAAAATGAAAATGAGAGTGAATATCTAAAAAATGAGATAGGTTATTGTAGGTCTCGGTCATGCGGTCCTGTAGCACCTAATGGTTCATTGGTACCCCTCATGAACTCTGAGAAAATGATGTCTGAAGATCGCCAATTTTGTTGTTGAGTGCACATTCAGGGACACTTGGCTCTAGAGTGGTTGACAATGTTCGAGCCACTTNAAATGAGATAGGTTATTGTAGGTCTCGGTCATGCGGTCCTGTAGCACCTAATGGTTCATTGGTACCCCTCATGAACTCTGAGAAAATGATGTCTGAAGATTGCCAATTTTGTTGTTGAGTGCACATTCAGGGACACTTGGCTCTAGAGTGGTTGACAATGTTCGAGCCACTTGGTGAGTAAAATAGGGCCATCCCTAGTAGTCACCTAACATACTAGAGTTTTTGGTAGAGACATTTTTATACCACGATGAGTGGTTTGAAAGATATGCAATGTTGCAGCTTTCAACTGCACAACATTGCAAATTTTTACATCAACCAAGATTGGGTCAGAAAATGAAAATGAGAGTGAATCTCCAAAAAACAAGATAGGTTATCATATGCCTATGGGACATGGTCCTATAGCACCTAAAAATTTTTTGATACCCTAGATGAGCTCCAAGAAATTGACGTCTGAAGATCGCCAATTTTGTTACTGAGTACACCTTCAGGGACACTTGGCTCCAGAGTGGTTGGCAATGTTTGAGCCACTTGGTGAGTGTAACAAGGTCATTCCTAGAATTCACCCAGCATATTGGAGCTATTGGCAGAGATGGTTTGATAAAATGATGAGCGGTTTGAAAGATATGCAATCTTGCAGCTTTTAACTGCGCAACATTGCAAGTTTTTGCATTAATCGAGACTGGGCCAGCAAATGAAAACAAGAATGAATCTCCAAAAATGAGATATGTTATTGTAGGCCTCCATGAAAAAGTACCACAACACCTTATAGTTCTTCAGAACCCCTCACAAGCTCTGAAAAACTGACTTCTGAAGATCACCAATTTTGTTGTTGAGTGCACCTGCAGGGACACTTGGCTCCAGAGTGGTCGACAATGTTCGAGCCACTTGGTGAGAGAAATGGTGTCATTCATAGAATTCACCTAGAATATAAGAGTTGTTGGTAGAGATGGTTCGATGCCACAAGGAGCGGTTTGAAAGATACACAATGTTGCATCTTTAAACTACACAACATTGCAAGTTTTTGCATCAACTGAGATTGGGTCAGAAAATGAAAATGAGATTGAATCTCCAAAAACTGAGATAGTTTATCGTAGGCCTCCATGACATGGTCATGTAGAACCTAACAGTTTTTGGTACCCCTCACGAGCTCCAAGAAACTAACATCTGAAGATTTCCAATTTTGTTGTTGAGTGCACCTTTAGGGACACTTGGCTCCAGAGTGGTTGACAATGTTTAAGCCACTTGGTGAGAGAAACAGGGTCATTCCTACCATTCAACTTCCATATCAGAGCTATTGGTGGAGATAGTTTGATGTCACAACGAGCGATTTGAAATATATGCAATTTTTTAGCTTTCAACTACACATTGCAAGTTTTTGCATCAACCGAGATTGGGTTGGAAAATGAAAATGAGAGTGAATCTTCAAAAACCAAGATAGGTTATTGTAGGCCTCTATAACACGGTCTTGTAGAAACTAACAGTTTTTCAGTACCCCTCACAATCTCTAAGAAACTGACATCTGAAGATCGTCAATTTTTTGTTGAGTGCACTTTCAGGGAAACTTGGCTCCAAAGTGGTCGGCAACGTTCAAGCCACTTGGTGAGAAAAAAGGGGTCATTCCTAGCATTCACCTAACATACCAGAGCTGTTGGTGGAGATGGTTTGATGCCAAGATGAGCGTTTTGAAAGACATACAATGCTACATCTTTCAACTATGCAACATTGCAAGTTTTTGCATCAACTGATATTTGGTTGGAAAATGAAAATGAGAGTGAATATCCAGAAACTGAGATAGGTTATTGTGGGCCTTTATGACTCAGCCCCATAACACTTGATGATTTGTTGGTACCCCTCACGAGATCTGAGAAACTAATGTCTGAAGATCACCAATTTTTTTGTTGAGTGCACCTTCAAGGACACTTGGCTCCAAAGTGCTCGACAAAGTTTGAGCCACTTGGTGAGATAAATGAGGTAATTTCTAGGATTCACCCAGCATATCAAAGCTGTTTGTGGAGATGGTTCAATGCCACAATTAGCGATTTCAAAAGATATGCAATGTTGAAGCTTTCAACTGGGCATAATTGCAAGTTTTTATATCAACTGAGATCGGGTTGGTAAATGAAAATGAGAGTGAATATCCAAAAAATGAGATAGGTTATCATAGACCTCCGTGACATGGTCCTGTAGATCTTAATGGTTTGTTGGTACCCCTCACGAGCTCCAATAAACTAAGGTCTGAAGATCGTAAACTTTGTTCTTGAGTGCACCTTTAGGGACACTTGGCTCCAGAGTGGTTAGAAATTTTCAAGCCACTTGGTGAGAAAAATGAGGTCATTCCTCACATTCAACCAGCATGCCAGAGCTATTGGCAGAGACAGTTTGATGCCATGACGAGAAGTTTGAAAGACATGCAATGTTGCAGCTTTCAACTATGCAACATTCTAGGTCTTTGCATGAATCAAGATTGGGTCAGAAAATGATCTAGCATGTATCATATGAAGCTAACATCAAGTTTTAGGAAGAGTGAAGTTTTGGGTGATGCCAATGAAGTTGTGGTGTTAGAAGGACACTAAAATGGGTGCAAGGGTGTAGCAGCAGCAACTCTATCCATTGGAGGGATATATTTTATGATGGAATGTGTTCTCACATGTCAAGGGGAAGGTGAATCCATCATTGGTTGTTTTAGAAAGTTCTTTGAGCGCCGAGATTGAGAAAGCCCTAGTTTTTAGGGGGTTTTAGGAGTGAATGGGGGATTTTGGGTATAGGAAGCTTGTATAACCAAATTGGTTGCATATTCCTCTAATTGGGATCATATTAACACTCTATGAAAAGTGGAAAGATTGGGTGTTGAGTCTGGGATAGGTTTCCTTTGTAAAAGTGACCTATTAGGTCTAGGAAGGAAAGGGGAACAATAATTTTTGACCCTTGTGTTCCAAAGTACCTCTACCTATTTCTGGTATATTTTGTAAACCCTAAAAGTTTATTGAATCTATAATTAGTTTTTTTAGTTGTTTGGGAGTGCTACAAATGAGTTACAAATACTCTTGTATCTAAGAGCCAAATGAGTTACCAAAGAACCATATGAGTTACAAATACTCTTTAGGGTGTTTGGGCTTAAGTACTCAAGAGGGGGTCTTGGTAATATAATCACATTGGGGTCACCCTTTGCAATTTCAACTTATGGTAAAAAATTGACTTCTATCTATAAAGGGAAAGACCATTCTTATGTCTCTTATCAAAGAACTTACAAAAATTGATTTCATAACCATACCCACATTGGGACATAAGGAAAATAAATTAAAAACTAGGACTAGAAAAAGATCCAAATCATCACCAATGAAGAGACCACATTCTCCTTGAATCTATCTTTAATTTCTTTATCAAGAAAAGACATGATCAACTATTTTCTCCACACATGTATTCCTAGATGAGGTTTTATTCATACCATTAAAGGAAATACAAAACTATAGTTTATATGATTTTTTTGTTGATATAACATATTTACAAAGAATGTGCTAGTATGAAACAGGACAATAAGCTTAACATATATTTGTACAATTCATTTGGTGAGCATATTTTTTATAATTAATGATGAAAAATATGTTTACAACTCAGCTCATTAGGAGCACTAGGAGGAAAGAGCTAAGAAGAGAAAACCTCTGGTATTGCCCCAAAAAATATAAGAGAAAATTTGTTATTTAATCTTACAAAATTCTCATTATACATACAGGGTAATGCATAAGCAATTTATAGTCCACCCAATGTAGATTCAAGAGAATTACTTCCTTTACAAATATACATGTTATATGCACATGCATTCAACTAGATTTGACATTACAACATTTGGATTCACTTTTAGTCTAATGAGCCAGCCGGATCTTCCCTACCCTTTATTGTCTCAAGTATTACCTCGTGGTCTGACTCGTGAACCTTCCAAAGAGTTTTATTATGTGGTTTTCCTCCATATATGGTCAAATTGACATTTGATGCAATGACAAGGTTGGAATAATGAAGAATCTTCCTGTGTGTCTCCCAATCTTCGAACAACCACAACCTAGGGTTCTTCATACAATACTATCTAATCCATGTACCAGTTACAACCACTACCCCTATAGGGTATTCTAATCTTTCACCATTTGTAAGCGAATGATACAATTTATTTTTAGCCTCAAAACAATGACACAAATAATAATTCATCCCTTTTTCATTGTCTTCAGGTGCAATAACAACACAAACATGGTCTACAATGATGGAAACAAAATTGGGAGATTAATTTAATGAATACCTAGGATAAAGTACTAAATTTGAGACTATTTGTACATTGACAATTTACCCTGTTGCACTAGATCATGTTGGACTTAATGGGAAGTAGTACTGAGAGGGGAGGGGTGAATTAGTACCTCTAAAACTTTTAACACTTTACTCAATTTTTCATTAATGATCATTCAACTCTGATTTACCAACCATTACTGTTATTCTTTCTTATGCATCTAATGTTTGTTCACAATATTTACAATCATCCATAGAAACATTCATGAAATTGACAAACACATAACACAAGATATGGTATCGCATAAAACTCCTGTTAGGAAGTAAAAAGTGCGGTGGGGATGGCACCCACAAAACTTCACCATCTACAGAATGGAAGGGAGTTGGTTAAGACTTACAATTTGATCACTTCTGATGATCTACCCTGTTAAGAGTATTAAGGTGGAGACCTATTAAGATCTACTATGTTAAGAGCTTTAGCAACACTGATTTAAGTATGCACTCAGTTATGAGATTTACAATAGGACGGTTAAGCCCACCTTTCTTGAAAGGATATCATTAGTGTACTACACTTGTTAGAATGAGTACAAATGTTGATCTAACT
>MU215860.1:98322-129641 GCA_018584345.1 Thuja plicata
CTACAATCTAGCTCTTGTTTTATTTTGGAATTGTTTGTGTAGGTTTGTACTCATCATATAACTGAATGGGTGGATGGTAGATTATTATATTTTTGTGAGCTTCATTCATGTTTTTGAAACTTCAATTGGTAGTCAACATCACTCTCCCTCCCTCTTTTGATTATACTTTCTTATTTTCTCTAAGGAAAGAGGTTTACGTTTTGGTTGTCCTATAGCATTTGGACCATGCTTTTGTGGTGGAAAAAAATAAAGGTTGTTCTTCTTTATCCTATGCTTATTTTATGATTTGAAAGGACTAAATATGCATAGGATGAAGAAGCACAACCTTGATTTCGTTCCACCACAAAAGTGTGGTCCAAATGCTACAGGAGGAGAACCAAAATATAAATCTCTTTCCTCATAGAGAACAATAAAGTATAGTCAAAAGAGGGAGAGTGATGTTCACTACCAATTGAAGTTGCGGTATGATATGCAAAGAAAATGTGTAATTGAACATAAATGAAAAATACACGATGTAAAAAATTATGAGGAACTCCCTAACAAAGAAAATAAAGAGGTTGAAGCTAAGATGCAATCTTATAATAGTGCTAAGAAGGAGGAGGAAAGAAGAAATAGAATAATATTACTGAACAAGAGAAAGAAAATTCATCGAAAGGTAATTTGCAATTGTACTCTTAAATCATATTGTTTGATTAGTTTACTTTTATTTGTATGCATGTGAATTTGATCTAATTGAAGACACATTTGTCCATTAGTATGAAAGGAAAAATAATTTTGAACCATCGATAACACCACACCGAAAGTCAGGTTTTGTGCAACTTGACAGACAAGTTCAAGCAAACTTGACGACACAGTGCAACTCAAAAATGTTACAAGGGAACCAGATAGAATAACCCAAAAGAGAAAACCTGACAGAGGAACCTGACAAGTAGAGTATAGTGCAACCTAATAGAACAGATGACAGAGGAACCCGACAGACTAAAGAGCATCCCAAGAAATAGTCTACCAAGAGACAATTAGAATCCCAAGAAATGTGGATCTGACTTCCACGTCAGATAAAACACTTGTGTTTTATATTTAGCTTTTCTATTAGCTTTAAATCCATTTTTTGAGGGACAAGCAATGTAATTATAATTGTTTTAATCAGTCTAACTTATTAGAAACATACAAACTAGGAGATCAAGGTCAAGTTGTATACCTCTGATCATAGAGTTATCATTGTAATACATGAAACTCATTTAGGTCAAATTCATTCTATAAATAGATATGTAATCTATCAAAACACATGTGTGTGATGATGATTGTAGCCAAGGATCACATCTATGGATCAGACTAAGATTTTTATGCAGAAGAATAGCCAACGATGAAATCAGTTATCAAGAACAAGAACTAAGGATACCGAGAAAAATAGAGCTATTGATCAATCACAGTAGGTGAAAGATATAGATGTAATATTTATTGGATCTGTAATAAAAAATTGTAGATTGCACATACTCAGGTCATTGAATATTTTTTACTACATTCTAACAAGTGCAGAAAATAGAAGAAATCCCCGTGAAAGGTGGATTTAACAATCCTCTGTAACTCTCTTAACTGAGTGCACACTAAACAATGTTGCTAAATCTCTTAACAGAGTAGACCTTAACTAGTCTCTACATAATACTCCTAACAGGGTAGATCATCAGAAGTGATCACAATTGTAAGCCTTAACTAGCCCCTTCCATTCTGTAGATAGTGAAGCTTTATGGGTTTCATCCCCACCACAGCTTTTACCTTCTACAGGGGTTTTCTGTGTTACCAAATCTTGTGTCATGTGTCTATACATTTCATGAATGTTTCTATGAATGTTTTACATGCTAAATGAATAATAATTTGATATAACATACACAAAGATAAGATAGCATAATATGGTTGGTAATACAATTGATTAATAAAAGGATTAAGGTTAAGTGATAAAAGTTTTGAGGGTACTGATTCACCCCTCCCCTCTCAGTACACACCATTCCATTATTTCCAACAATTGGCATCAAAGATAGATATCTTATTTGGAAATGTTTAAAGACTTAAGAGAAAAGATCATACAATGGAAAGGTACAAGTTAGACAAGAGTATTGATAATCAGAAGTTAGAGATACAGATCTTCTATGAGAAATATAAAGAAGCTAGAATCAAGATGTGACAGTTACTGGATGAAAGAAAGATTATGACATCTCCCTGTAATGAAACAAACTATCATGAAGAAGAGATACCTGATTTATTTGAGTCTTTAGGATCTACATCAAGCAACACATCAGACACACTGAAGGAAGCATTACAAGCCTAAATGAAATCAATCAACATCTGGCTGGAGAAGTGAAATCACTACAAATCGGTCAAGAGACACAAATTGTAAGAATGATTGAGGTTATAAATAATGCTAAACAAGCTGAGCAAGAAAGAACATTAGAAATTGATGACAAGAGGAAGATTACTGAAAAGCTACAAGAGAAAGAGTTAGAAATACAAATACTTATAGAACATCATCATGAGATCACCAATCAGATTATTCTTATGAGTCAGGAAGAAAACTAAATGAACATAGAACTAAATGGAAAGCTGAAAGCTATTGGTGAGCTAAGAGAAGAAAATGAAAGACTGAAGCATGAAGTGAGAATTCAGAAACAACACAATGACATGATCAAGAGAGCTGAAGAAAGAACCAAAAGGATGGATGATTTTATGGATGGACAAAGAAGAGTCAACAACAATACTGGACTAGGTTATACTAAGAATGGAGAATCACCATACCATGCTGATCCAAATAATGTCTACACAAAACCAACACCAAGAAGGCTATCATGCAATCACCATGGAAAATCAGGCCACACATCAAATTTTTGCAGCAACACAATAAAAGGTAATCCTAAATTCACATCTTCATTCATAGGAAATTGTTAAAAATATAACAAGAAAGGACATAAAGCATATGAATGTAAATCTAAGGTGAAACAACTAAAGAAGGAAACCTACATGGACAAATAATGTCCTACTTGCAAGATGCATGGGCACACATCTCTTGAATGTAGGAAGAAGAAAAAATAAGCATGGAAGCCTAAAAATAAAGAAAATGCTTATCAACCAAAAAGAGTCGATAACTCATATGTTTGGGATTACAATACATGGGCTAGCTGCATAACATGTGGAATATTTGGACACATAGCTACAAACTGCATGAGAAAAGGGATGAGAAAGTCTAGGAGTTGGACTTACTCCAAAATGGCATGTTTACACTATCATAAAGTTGGTCATCTAAGAAAGGACTGCAGAGATCGAGTGACAGAGACAAGCACCTTTGCCAATGGAAATACCATTGAAGACATTAGGGAGATGAGAAACAAAATGTGGAGGAAAGCTACAAACACTGATGATGCTGGACCAAGAAATGAAAATGGTGACACCTTATCCAATGGATCTTGTGACATCACCACCCCCACCTAAGATGAACAAGTATGGAACTACACTATACCAAGTTATAATTTACATCAATTCTATTATACATAGTTAAAACTCCAAACCAACATGATTAAAGATGTACTATGGTATTACTTGTTATGATTCTATGAATTCAATCTCGTCAGTTAATACACACCAAAAAGCATCGGTCATACAAAAGCTAAGTTTCCAAAGCATACCGAGAATCATCAGTGTACATGTGAAAACCAAGTTAATCAATGTACCTTGAGACTCGTTGGTAATCAAGTAAAAAATATTGTTGTTTTCGTCACTTTTCGAGCACCATTGGTAAACCTGTGAAAGGTTAAGTAATTTATCACTTATCATGAGCCGAAAGTTTGTGTGTAACCTAAGAAACTCTATCTTTGACACCCAACAAGTGGGTAGAGCATTAATTTCTCCATATAATGCCCCACCAGTGAACCCATGAGAACTAGCCTAAACATGACACTAAGTTAACAGGATACTTTTAAAAAAAAATGTTTACAAACAATAATGCTAACAATGTGGAAGAAATACAATGAAGTACATGACATACTCATAAGTACAACTCAACAAAGATATAATTCTTGAAGGTTCCTTGACGTAGAATTACTTAAGCAAACTAATCTATGAGAACAACTATAAAGATGAACATAAAGAATACATGAATTGAATCCAATAATATACATCTCGTATAATAGTACCACATATACATATGATACCCAAGGTATACAACCAAAGCAACATCCATTGCACAAGTTGCAGGGTATGCAATAATACATAATAGTACAATACAATACATCCTTTGAAAGGACGTCAACCAATATTCACATATGGTTACAAATATACAAATCATGAAACTGAACAAGTCTCCATAAGAATAGGAAGAATAAGAAGATAGAAATGCAACAAGCATCATCCAAGCATGAAGAAGAACCATCGGATCTCAATGGTAATAAGAATCACTACCACCTGACTGCGTGGAACCAAAGGTCCACTCCCACTATGCTGAGGAGATAACATCAGGCCCACCTATGGGAACACAATCCAGAAAGAATAAAGAAGAAGTATAAGGATAGGAAAGATCAAGACACATTGGAGATCTTGCAAGGTCAACATAAAGGTACACCATCCAAAGATAAAGGACATACATAAATATCCAAAACACCAACAAGAACCAACCACTGAAATCAAAAGCCAGATTCCAACACCACAACCATAAAAGGTAAAGCAAGACCTATGGAGGAGACTTAGGCTACATTCTATGGGAGTGTCATCACATGGTCATATACCTGAGTTACCCTGGCCTAGTCTCTCTAGACCCCAAACCCTCAAGCATCATCTTGTTGAGTTACCCTAGACTGGTCACTCTGGACCCTAGACCCTCAACATGCTAACTAATCTTGTATTTAATGTTAACTTCAAGCTTTATTATTAAATTATCACTTATTAACAACTTATAATAGGTCACCCTGGAACGGGCCTCTTTGGGCCCCAAAACCCTATTGTAAGCAACTCCCCTAAGATGCACCTAACTAACCACCCCCTAAACTCAAGGTCATAAATAAACTCATAAACCTCATAAACTGGTTCCTACCCATATAGGAACTACTGGTTCTCCATTAACCATAACAACATGAGGAACTCTCAAAAGATCATATAACATGACTTCAGAAATACTAGGTTCATGAAGGACAATCGAACCAAACTACCATTATAGAAACATGCACTAGAAATCACTCACAAGACACCATGCAGAATCAAGTCCCAAAGTACTCATAGAAAGAAACTGGCAACAAAATCCCAACAAACCTGGGTACAACATCCTAAGGGTCTACTAGTCCCAATAGATACCTGAAACAATAAAGCTTCATACAAGAACAAAAAGCACTATACATACCAATAACATCCAATATACAATCCCGATATGACAAACACAATTTCGGAGATAGCTAATCAAAATATAGAGATAACAAAGTGATAAACAAATTTATAACCATGTTATGCAAATTCATTTATCTAGTAAAATTACTAAAACACTATAATTAAATCTCTCAAGAGCACACACAATAAAAGTTCCTATAGGTTAATTTATAAATCAAACATATATAAATTAACCTATTTAAATAATTACTAAATAATTTGACTATTTGATTATTCAAAAAAAGGGGTGGTTACTCTGTTAATACAGTCTGGTGTAATTAAAAAAAAAAAATTTAAATAAAATAGGGAGTGATTTTCTTTCTTTCAACATGCAAATTGATAAAAACAAGAAAGATTACTAAATTAATATTAATTTGTTTATTTTTCTCAAGAAGAGCTTTCTTTCTTTTAAGCATGCAAATTAACTCATTTAACTTGTTTTCTTGCAGATCTGATCCCAGTTTTGACATGTACCTGATGAAGGCAAGTTTTCTACTTTTCAAGGTGAGACAAACACGGATCTAAGGGTTTCAAGAAATTTTTTACATAGTAACAAATTCTCATTTAAATAATTCTTTTTCACTCAATTTGAAAACCCTAAGAGCCCTTTTGAAACATAATTATTCCACATGAAAACCCTAATACCCAATTTGCATCTAACACCCAAAAATGAAACCTTTATGCCCACAAGCATAGATCTGACATGCAACTAGAAGGAAAATACAAAATTCAACCAAGATCATATTTTCTCAATTTTAATTCAATAAAACACACAATTATCAAACAAGGAAGATCAATCAAAAGATCCTAGCTTTTCAAATGCATGGAAGATGGGAATCTGAAAGCTAGAATTCACAAGATGAAGACCCTACCTTTAATAACTGATGAGAAGAACAATTTCACAAATCCAAGCAAGAAGAATCCACAAATGTTCCATAGTTTTCTCAAAACTTCAATCTCTTGATTCCTCCATCTCCCTGATTGAACAACCTCCAAAAAGACTTCCAATCCAAAGATATAGATAATCCAAGCAATTAGGTTTTCAAAAAGTGAAAACCCTAAAGGGAATAGAAATTATCTAATTAATAATTAAAAGAAATTCTTTATTTTCAATTTTCACTTAAAGCATGCATAACTTAACTTTATAATATCAACGCAAAGTGTTAAATTGAAAATGCATGAGAGAATATTGCAATTAAATAAATCAACTAACCATGCAACTTAAAGTAATATTCAATAATTCAACTATGCACAATTAATTATATTAATTAAATTTAATACTTATTAAATCTCAATTATTTAAATCAAGACTTAATAATTAAATCAATTAATTAAATATAGATATTTAATTAATATTTAATTTTTAAATAGCCATATATTTTATATATCAATGTTTTAACCTTGTTATAGGTGCAATAATTAACATTAATATTTACCACAAATATTCATTAAATAAATCAAGCCAAAAGCATCATTAATCCATCTAAAACCCATCTAAACAGATAAACCACTGAAACAGAAACCCAACACACACAAACAGGCTCACGAGTCCACGTCACTTGATGGATTCAAACACTAGGGTAGTCAATCAGATTCTTATCCATTTCTAGGACAAAATAAGGGTTTAGGGTATGGATTTAGACCTGATATTATCTCCCCTCTTACCATTGAGATATTGCAATAGGGTACGCTCACTTCTACCAATTCAGGGAAGACGTAGCCTGGTACTTGCAAACCTGTCATCACAAAGATGAACTTACATGCAAGTAACTAAGAATTTGTCCCATACCATACCAAACACATCAACCAGTAATGCAAAATATATGCATACAAAAATAGGGTCAGTATCGTTAGAAAACCATAATCCAAATGAAATCCTAACATATTCATAAGCATCATAAAACCACCATAAATCACATGTACACAGAAGATATAACATACTAAGAAATGGATCAATAACATGTAATGAAATGTAATACATGAATATCCTCAAAACTATCAGAAATAACCAACACACACGTGAAAAGGCCTAAAAGAGTTCATAAATTGACATAGACAGGCAGACTGAGGGGTAGGTATTACACTTCAATTAGGGAATCATCTATAAATAGGGTGATGAATGAGCTCATTATTCACAAAGTGATTAAGAATCAGAGCAGAGCAAAGCAAAAATAGAGAGACCAGATTGCATAGCACTCCAAGCAGATTTACGACATTCAAAGTCCAAACAACAACAACTATAGAAGGTTAAAGTAAGTAACAAAGATCACCGCGTTCACTATTTTATTTTATGGGAAAATCCCTAAATTTGTGAAATCATGACAACCACTTCCCATACAACCAAGATCAAGAATGCTAAGGAGAAGAAGGTGAATCTGATAAAGAACTCCACTTGTGAAGAACCAAAGTATAAAATCTATCCAGAGGTTGCCTCACAACCTAACGACGCTGGTGCATTCTCCAGAATTCCACCTAGGGTTTTATTGATTGAAGATGTCCATTCCTACATACATTGCAAGATCGCTGAAATAGGAGATCTTGAAGTTGATCAAGCTTACAAGAAGCTTTGCACAAGTGAAACCATTAAGGAGGAAAAAAAACATAGAGGTCAAAGGGATGACTTGTGCCCTAATGTTCCTGAGGGAGTTCAAAATTGAGTGGATTCAGGTAGTACTTAGCAAAGTGCACAACCAAAATATGTGGCTAGATGAGCCAAAACTGATCACCAGATATGTGATACACATTGTTACCGGTTATCCTATAACCACCAAGGCCAAGGCTCTCAAACACCCTTCTCATCCCGAGATAGAGAAGATGATAGATGCACTTTGGGATAACAGAGGATTGAAGGTTAACACCATCATCGATCCAAAACTTAAATTTGGTGCATGTGTACTAGGGTACAAGATATACCAATCCAACAGGTTAAACAACATAGCATGTGGAGCATTTGACATTACTTATAATATTGTAAAGAAAGGTCTACAATTATATCTATCCGAGCTTCTACTGAAGAAGTTAGATGAAAACATGGGGACAATCAGGCCTACAAAGTCCAATTCATGTAAGTTTGGATCACTCTTGATGTGTACATTTTTCTACTTTCAGAACTTCTTTCCATCTATAGGAAATGTCAACTGGGATACCACCCGACCAGTGACCATACAAATCAGTGAATTCATCAAGTCACTAAGTGAAAACTTTGTATCAGTTATGGATGAATACTTCACTGGATTTAAGGAAAGAATGTAGAAAAGAATGAGGATACCAGAACAACTGGTAGAAAAGTATAAAAATGACATTTTCTTTATGGTGGACACCAATAACACTTTTATCAAACTAGTTATACCAAGAACAACATGGTTAGTGCCACTTGACTATGAGGTCAACATAGATCAAGCCACCAATGCTATTGAAGCATTAATAAATGAACCAGTGGACAAGTCACAACCTAGGTTGGAACCTATGAGGAAGCCAAGGAAAGAATTAAAATAGGCTTAGTTGTGAAGAAAATTGATAGAAAGAAAGAGAAAATGGTAAAGACATTGAAGAAAAAGTTGTCGGTGAATGATGAAGAGTCTGAACAAAAGGATGACACTGAGGGACAGTCACCCATCGGTGAAGAAGAAAAATTGAGTGACTCAGAATCTATAGAGTTCGATGTACCACCACCAAAAAAAAATTGAGGGCTGCTGCTACATCGAGGACTAGAAGTCATAAAACAAAAGTTGCAACTGCATCAACGGTCAAGAAAGGACAGGTGAGAACTTATAAAAGAAAGCCACAAACAGGTCAAACATCAGAACCTAAAAGGAGAAAGATTCATCAAAACAAAGGAAGACATAGAGTAAACTAAACAGGATGAACAACCTATTAAGAATAAGTTCCCTATGCCAATTGATGAGGTATGTGAAGCTACCATCAAGTCAGGTTCAATAATAGATCCTAAGATTAGGAAATGGCTAACTTTGGATCCTGAGGATCAGAATAAGTTAGAAAGAGGAAATCATCACAACAATGTGCATATTCAAATATGTACCAATATATTTTGGAGATAAAATGCCTATGGAACTTCTAGATAGAATTTTGACAAGGTGGACATATGCACTAAGAAGAGAAAAAAATAAGGGAACAAGCCCTAGTTTCAGCTATGCCACCTGAATCTAAAATGGAAGAGATTGAAGAAATGATGAAGCAACATTCCAAAATATTCTCACCAAAATTAAGAGCCTACAAAGTGCTATAGGGACATCTAATTGAGCTTGACACAAAAAGTGAGGATGAATGGAGAAATATACTTGATGTACCCAAATAGGACACAAGCCCCGAGCCACAATTAGCTCTTACCGATAAGCCACACAATGAAGAAGATCGGGATAAACCAAGCCTAGAGCACGTTATCATAACTGATAGTGAGGATGTTAATGAAGAAGCATCAAACACAAAAACTAACAAGGATATGGACATTACAGATGAAACATTTCTTGATAATACTATCATTGACATTACTGGAGAAGATCCTACAGATGAGGTAAAGAAAGATGAAGATGTCACTGTTGCCCTAGACCAAACTAAGGAATAGGACACAACAATAGACACTGCTCAAGTAGATACACCAGGATAGATACCACTATTTATACAAGCTATCAACATTATCTTCGACAAGGAGAAATCACCTAACAAGGATGCAAGCATACCCGAAGATAAGGGTGAACAAGAACCAAAAGACACATCTGATGAGCATAATAAAGATGGAAAGAAGAACAAAACAGGAGGAGGAAAAAAAGAAAACAAAGGTGAAGAAGAAAAACAAGATGATACCACTCCTAAGGATACCAAAGGATATGTTGTAGATAAGGCTAAGTTTGATGTGGAGACGTCCACTCCCAACCGACAGGTAGAGACCGAGCAGCAGGATATAGGTTCACATACACCAAAGCCTTCACCAAGAACATCAGACTAAGAAAAGGAACTTGCTATGGTACTGCATACAGGTCCCTCTACAACACTTTCCAAGAAGAAGAACAAGAACAAGAACAAGAATCCAGTTACACTGGAAGAGATAATTGAGATACCAGCATGTGATCTGAGGACGTTGGATCCAGAGGCCCTTACAAACTATGCAAAACTTTGTAGAAGAAAAGATATCTAGGATAAGCTGAAGAAGGAAACAAAGGACACTCAGGTACTTGAGACAACAAGGGATATTCTTCAACAAATAGTACCTGATATAGAAATTGATCAAAATGCATCAATCATTGATCAATTAGCCATTCTTACTGACACAATCCAATCATAGAATGTGGATGCAGAAAAGGCTATAGAAGAACAAGAAGAGAAAAGGTACCAGTATAAATTAACAGAGTAAATCAGGAAAGAAGTGGCAGAGAATAAGGTGAAGCTGTATGAACAAGTAAGTGAGTAAGAACCTATCATTTTAGAAGTAATAGCCTTAGAGAAATTCACTAAGGAGAATAGTGAAAAGATTCCAGAACTAGATGGAGATCTAAATTCTAGTGCTCAAAGTCTCTCAACAATAGAAAATGCAATACAATTGCATTATGCAAAGGTAATGGAAGATAAGAAGTTGAGACTTCAAATCCAAGAGGCAAAATCAAAGTTCAAGGATGAGGTAACCGAGCTACAGGCTCTACTGCGACCCAACCTTACACTACTATAGCAATACATGACAATGGAAAGGCAATTGATAGCCACCCCTGAGATGGATGTCACCGATAGCATCTATGATATGCACGTGAGGATCAAAATGGAGCACATGGATTTAGAACACCTTCAAGAGAAATGGAAGAAGATGATGGAGGACATGAACAACTCTCACTCCCACATTTTTGACAAGTTGTAAATGATTACACCTTTTCCCTTACTATCAAAAAAGGGGGAAATTGATATGTTACAAAGGGGGAAATTGATAGGATACAAAGGGGAAAATGATATGATAAAGATGATAAGGTAAAAAGAGAGAATAGTATAAAGGTAAGTGTACATACCTATACCTATACTATACTAGCATATACATAGGGGGATTCATAAATGACAAGGTGAACACATGGTGTACATTACTAAACATTTTAGTATTTTCACATATTATTTTTTGTATACTAATGTAAAAGGGGGAGATTGAAGACATATTTTTTCATTAGTATGAAAGGAAAAACAATTTTGAACCATCGGTAACACTACACCAAAATTCAGGTTTAATGCAACCCGACAGATAAGTTCAAGCAAACCCGACGACACAGTGCAACCCAAAAATGTTACAAGGGAACCTGCCACAATAACCTGATAGAGAAAACCCAATAGAGGAACCCGACAAGAAGAGTACTATGCAATCCAACATAACAGATGATAGAGGAACTTGATAGACTAAAGAGCATCCTGAGCACTAGTCTTCCGAGAGATAGTTAGAATCCCTAGAAATGTGAATCTGACTTCCACGTCAGATAAAACACTTGTGTTTTATATTTAGCTTTTCTATTAGCTTTAAATCCATTTCTTGAGGGACAAGCAATTTAATTTTAATTGTTTTAATCAGTCTAATTGATTAGAAACATGCAAACTAGGAGATCAAGGTCAAGTTGTATACCTTCGATCATAGATTTATCATTGTAATATGTGAAACTCATTTAGGTTGAATTCATTGTATAAATAGATATGTAATCTATCAGAACTAATGTGTGTGATGATGATTGTAGCCAAGGAGCACATTTATGGATCAGACTAACAGTTTTATGTAGAAGAACAACCAAGGATGAAATCATTTATCAAGAACAAGAACCAAGGCTACCGAGTAGAATAGAGGTATTAATCAATTACAATAGGTGAAAAATATACATGTAATCTTTATTGGATCTGTAATCAGGAATTTAAGATTGCACATACTCAGGTCATTGAATATTTTTGACTACATTCTAAAAAGTGTAGCAAATAGAAGAAATCCTTGTGAAAGGTGGATTTAATAATCCTTTGTAAATATCTTAACCGAGTTCACACTAAACAATGTTGCTAAAGCTCTTAACAGACTAGAACTTAACCAGTCTCTACATAATACTCCCAACAGGGTAGATCATTAGAAGTGATCAAAATTGGAAGCCTTAACCGACCCCTTCCATTCTGCAGATAGTGAAGCTTTATGGGTTTCATCCCCACCACAATTTTTACCTTCTAACGGGGGTTTTCTTCATTACCAAATCTTGTGTCATGTGTCTATACATTTCATGAATGTTTCTATGAATGTTTTACATGCTAAATGAATTATGATTTGATATAACATACACAAAGATAAGATAGCATAATATGGTTGGTAGTACAATTGATTACTAAAAGGATTAAGGTTAAGTGATAAAATTTTTGAGGGTACTGATTCACCCCTCCCCTCTTAGTACATACCATTCCATTATTTCCAATACTAATGTTCACATTCATAGCATTGTAGTGCAATGGTCAAGAAGGAACTAAAGGGAATTAGCAGAATCTCCAGTTCAGAGGTGTAGTAATCTACGTTTATTTCTTTCATTTTACTTTCTTCAGCTATTTTATGTTTAACTTTTTCCTAATTTTGGCCATTTTGTCTCTTGGTAAGATCATGGTGCAGGAAATTAGGAGACATTTTTCTTCTATCTAAAATTTTGTTATTCGTTAAAATTTTGGTTATGTTGTTGTAGATTCATAAAAATCAAAATCCATTTTTGAATATGCATGTGTTTTCTTAGAGGGCTATTGAATTAAAGAAAATTGTAGGATTTAGGGTTTCCTTTTCCAACTTTCCATATGTTATTATGATTACCATTTTTTAAAGGGTTTCTGCTGACCATTTTGCTGACCATTATCTATAACTGTGATATCCTTATGGAGGTAAATGTCATCTTCCATGGACCAGCTTTGTTTCGAACTTAGGAAGCCCCATTAGCGTCATGTTGTATTTTATAATCTCACACGTGAATTGTTCTTCTAATGCTACAAACTACATCTCACCCCTCATCTTACTGATACCATAGACTAGAGGACTTGTATTTAGTTTTATATTCATGTTTTTTAAAATCTAACTAAATTAAGGCTTATGATCTTTAATTGTTATATAAGTAGTTTAGTTGTATTATTGATTCACAAATGAAATCATAGGTTTTGTAGCAACATAAATTCATTTGATTTTGTTGAAAGAAGAAAAATTTAGAAGTCTTTAAAAATATCTTTGAACTTGTTTTTCTCAAATTAGGTAAATGTTTTATGTTCTTATAATAAAATTATTATAGTTACTCTTATGGATGAAATAAGTTGTATTGAAAGTCACTAGTTTTTGAATTATATCAGTGATATTTGATTTTTCATTTAGAATTATGGTAGAATTTTCATAATAGGCCCTTTTGATTTGGTTTAGATTCTAATGTTTTCTTGAGTAATAAATGTTAAATCATATAGAGTCTTGGTTGAAGAAAGTTAGAATTTTAGCACTAACAAATATATAAAATCAAAATTAAGAGAATATCTCCAATTCTATTCTTTTACATGTCACAATCTATAAATTATTTATGGTATGGGATGGTAAATAATTTTAAAGGTATATTTTGGTAGTTGAATTGTTAGTCAATTTGAGTAGTGAGGTTAATATAATTGTACTTTTACAACTTTTCAAGTTGGGGTTTAATATACATTGATATTAGCATTTCAATGCATATGTTAGGAAGCCATGATATGATTAAATTATATACATGGTATACTAATATGTTAGATTTTAAGATAAGTGGTCATAGAATTAGGTAATATATATCTCCTCTCATACAATTATAAATCTTGTAGGTTTGGGATCATGGATATTACCATAATATCTTACAAAAATTGGTTATCCATCGTAGTTATAAACCATTGGGTAGGTAACCTTATGAGGACGTCTACGTATAACTTATTTGTCGGTAGAATCTAATTAGGATCTCATCCTTGTTTACCAAAGTGGGTGGCAGCTGATGGAGACATTGTCTGGGGACTCTACCCTAGAAAGGGGTTGCATAACCATTTTTACCATCCTTTAAAAGACTGGTTTTAAAGTTAAATCTGAACTATGATGTATTTGCGAGTTACATAGGCAAGGCCATCTATAATGATCCCCCAAGGAATTAGGTCTGGCCCTTAGGTATTGTACTTTTGAGTTCTTCCTTGATCTTGCCACCCCTTACCAATATTTTACATAGTTTGCATCTCTTTATGAAAGTAGTTTTAAATACCTTATGATTGATTTAGCTAAGTTATTGATGTAGCTTATCTTACGATCTTGTATGTAATCAACTATGAATTTTATATCATGCATCTAGTTGTGTATCCATATATACAGGTGTGGGAAATAGAGAGGCAAGGAGAATATGATACACAGGCCAGAAAGAGAAATTCAGGTATGCAGTTGCAAGTCATGTTGGTTATTTGAACATTGTAATAAGCTTTATTGTTCTAATTAGATTTATTATCATTTTAGATTCCAGTTAAATGATATAACAAATAGGTTCACAATATGTATTAATGTAGTATGTCATTGTTTAGAAAGAAACAAAATATTGTAAATTAGATATGTTCATAGTAGAATAA
Source organism: Thuja plicata (assembly GCA_018584345.1). Lineage (NCBI taxonomy): Eukaryota > Viridiplantae > Streptophyta > Pinopsida > Cupressales > Cupressaceae > Thuja > Thuja plicata. The sequence goes on from MU215860.1 coordinate 113,311, forward strand.
ATAGTTTGTTTAATGTCCAATCTAGTGTTTTTAATTTTGGGCATTACATACAACTCTCCCATTTATTTTTCAAAAGTTATAATACTTCATATGGTAGAAGTTTTTGAGCACTCATGTATTATGGAATTTAATGATCATGTACATATCATAAGTACAATTTTTTACAATTTTGTTTCTCTATTATAAACAATTCATTTTATTTGAATTATTGCTATGACAATGTGTGTTTTCTAAACATGTACTTTGCATGAAGACAAGGTGTTCCACTAGAACAATGCATTTTGAGGCATTCTATCAAACAGTTCAAGTACCTTGCCTATGCTTCCAAATCCTGCATATCCTACAATAATGACATTTTGTATACAATTTTGGAGTCATTTTGTCAAACAACTCACGTACTTTGTCTATGCTTCCAAATTTTTCAAACATGTCTACCCTTTATGCTTTGATGTATGTTCATACCCTATTCCAAGTTCCCATTTTGGCACAGACAGGGAGGATTCTAGAAAAGATTATGGAGTCTGGATTTACGCCTATGAATTGTATTTGATTTAAAGTTTCAAAATCCTTTTCAATAAATAAATTTTGTTCATATCCTACAATAATACAATGAAAAAAGAACACATTTCTTTTAGGCTTATTGTCAAATATTCTATATGCATCGTCTATGCTTCCACATTCTACTACAAGCATGTCTACTAGAGAATATTTAACTAAATTTCCATTCCATTATGTTATGATGGATGTCCATACCTTGTTCCAAAGATCCGATTTAAACTATTTGACAATGGAAATTGTTTGGGCTATAAAACTACAAATTATAGGATATGAAATTGCACATAGAATTAATAGGACTAAACATTGGAATAACCCAAATAACCTCCTCAGAGTTTCATGCAAAAATCTCCACTATTGTTTACTCTATTCTCATTCTCTTGCAAACATTATACAATTTAATGACAACTCAATCTCAGAGCTGAAAAAATGATGCCCATTTCAAACACAAGGGTGAAAGTTGTTGATTCTTCTTTTGTGATTACACTAATAATATGTTCTTTGTTATAAATGTCAACACTCTCAACATTGCTCAATGGGAAGAAAGTTCACAAGTTAGAATGAGTTCATTGATATCTTATATAATTTGGTGGTGTGTACAGTTTCTAAATTTATTCTAATTTTTAGGGAAAAGTTATGCAAGATTTTTTAGTAAATTTCAACACAAAGCTCCAATTTTTCAATGCCCAAAAATTTATGCATCAAACCTCAACATTGAATCCTTTCATCGGTATAAAAATGGATTGATAAATCTTATGCTTTTAGGAGATTTGTTGGTTGAAGTAGGAAATGCAGTAGGAAAACTTTCCAAGAAAATAATGTGCCATGAGGGTAAACTTTGGCCTTAGGATAAGATTTCCAATGTTCCCAAATTTTCTCCTGTTGATTTCCTCAGTGCTTTCTATTACTGCAAAAGGAAGTCATGCCTAGAAAAAGACAATCACAAGTAAATGTACATTTTTATAAGCATATCATGTAGATTTTGTCCGCTCCATATGTAGATAGAGATTTAATTCTTTGATAAAAAAATATTTATCAGATATACCTAATCATATAATTAAAAAAAATTAGATTACAAAACTTACTAAAAATCATTCATCATGTAGAAAACTTACTGTAATGTTTGTATTAATAAGCTTATCAAAAAAATTTGATGTTTTTGATAGTGCTTCAAAATGATTTTTATTTATTTGATGTTTGTGAGAACTAAAATTGTATGTAAAGAATAAGATAAGGTTTTAAACCCTCAAAGGAAAATTTTGAAGTGAATGATACATAAGATCTAATGTGGTTATGGAACATTTATGTGGAAACAATCCACTATCAACACAAGAAAATAGTGATAGTCTTTAAGTTTCTTAACAAAAGTTTGTAATATTTATATGGAATGAAGTTTAATAGTTTGAGATGGTAATGGGACATCATAAATGTATAAGACAGTCTTGATGAACCTTCTACAAAATGTGAAAGTGATATGTGTAAAGAGAGTATTAAACTTGTGTTGATATTGTCACACCAATGTTGACACTTTTGTGTTTGTAGCAGGGGTTTGTGATCCTTATTTGAAAGGGCTAGTGTACTTTATTTATGTATGGAGGGATTGCATTGACATTCTTGTTATGATTTTATGTGTGTTGAGTTAACATATTGATAATGAAGGACAATGATAGAATACGGAAGTCAAGGTGTATATGTTTCTGCAGGTGAGTGAAGGGTTAAGGACAGAGTGGAAGGACTAAATGTTTCTTGGTAAGTACTTGAATAGTGTTTTTCAATATGTGTTGAAGTTGTATGTAGGCCTAGTTAAGGGAAAACCCAAAAGTGGAAGGATAAGGCATGATAACCTTAAGAACAAGGTAAGATGAATGATTGTGGTTGAGTTAAGGATAATTCTTGAAGTTGATTTTTAGAATGGAACCAAATGTAGTGTTTGAGATTGGGTGTCGAATCAAGTGATTGATTGAACTAGGTTGAGAGGTTCTTTTGATTCCTTAAATGGTGAGTTTGGAAAGAATCTTGAAGGGTTCTTCAGTGAATGTGTTTATGGGTGTTTGAAGGCCCTTTTGATCAGATTGAGGAACCTATCATATATGTTATACATTAAATGATTCCATACTTTATAAATGTTGTTATGCCTCTACTAAGTTTTTCACATGATAAATGGATCCATAGGATCCTAAGAGGCTAAACAAGGATAAAAAACTAAGTGCAACCTTACCTTATCACCATCCCACTATGACAGTCAATACATAAATATGTTACCTTTCTTTATCTTCCCCTTCCTTGGATTCTCCTACCCTTTCATGGGATTCATCATCTTGTATGGACTCCTTTCATCACTGAACATGGCCAACATAACATCCTCTCACACCCTATTGGTGGAAAAATCCCCTTTTTGTCACTGTCCCTATTTAAACCTTCATTGTGACTATTCCAAGCACCTTATCACCACCAAAACACATGCCCAATATTTGCATGATGTCCTACAAGCATTGTTAGAAAGGTAAAATAAAAGACCTACCTTAACCCTGCCCATCATGGAGTCCATTCACATGTGCAGACAAAAGGAAACTACATCTTTTTGTTTTTTGTTTACCCTAATGATGGTTTAAACCAGTCAGATAAAATGAGGATATCTTTTGTTAGAACCAACCAAATGAATTCATTAAAAACCCAAAAATTTATAGATTCAAAGTATTATTAAATCCAATTCAAGTTATTTCAAAATAACCTCATTGAACTAATAAGAAATGACTAAAAACTTGACTATAACAATGAAAAGAATTTTAAAAAGTGCATGAAAAATTTAACTTTTATTAATCAGAACTCTTCCATTTATCATTGCTCTCCTCATTCTCGGGAACAGTGATAATAGTAATGAAATAAGAGTAAAGGGACCTTTATCATTATCAATGATTCAATGGACTGAGATATCTTATAATCGAGGTAGTAAAATGGCTCAATAATGATAGTAATCGATGCAATAACAATGATACAATTTAATATTAGATCTTCCTAAACATAGCCAAATGACTATTGTTATAGTAAAAATAGAGGCTCCATAAAATTAACAAAGATCTTAATAATGCTTTAAAATGGATGTTCAGTATTATATGCAAAGACACAAAGGAGTGATCAAATAGAAGTAACCCAAAGGTTCAAATGTTGTCAAGGAAATGGTCAAAATACAATGATTAAACAAAGGTTGCAAAGTACTATTATAAATTAGTAGTCTAGTGATATTCATGTTAAATAAAGCAACCATGTACTTAGTGTCAAAAAAATATAGTTCTTAAAGAGTGATAATCCTTGAAGATATGAGGTCACAATCATATGAAGATCAACAATCATATGAAAATATTGATAAACAATGCATAGAAAAATAATAGTCTCAAGCTCAATGCATAGATTTGTAAGCATTCTGGAGCATATTCTAATTCAACTACTATACTTTCGATGAAAAGATTAGTAAAAGGAAATATATTATATATATTAATAGATGATATATATATATATATATATATATATATATATAAAATGAATATGTCATCGTTATTTTGACGGCAACCAAAATGATCAACGAGCTGCTTTGACGGGAATGCTACAGTCTCAAGGCATGCTGAAGTTGATAGTTTGACGGCAACGAAAATGATCAATGAACCTCTTTGACGGGAATGCTACAGTCTCAATTCATGTTGAAGTTGATACTTTGATAGCAACCAAAATAATCAATGATCTGCTTCAATAGGAAAGCTACAGTCTCAACGCATGCTGAAGTTGATAGTTTGACAACGAAAAAAATGATCAACAATCTGATTCGACAGGAAAAATCTATAGTCTCAATGCATACTAAGTTTCATAGTTCGACAGACACCAAAATGGTCAACCAACCACTTCAATGGGGAATTCTATAGTCTCAACGCATGCTGAAGTCGATAGTTCGATGGAAACCAAAATGATCAACGATCTTCTTTGACGGGAATTCTACAATCTCAACACATGCTGAAGTCGATAGTTCGACGACAACCAAAATGATCAATGATCTAATTTGATGGGAATAATACACTCTTGACGCATTCTAAAGTCGATAGATCAACAACAACCAAAATAATCAATGATATGATTCGACAGGAATGCTACAGTCTCAACGCATGCTAAAGTCGATAGATCAACCAAAAAAACCAATGGTGGTAAAAAATGATCAAGGATATGTGGGTCATTCTTCACCACCCTTTGGTTATTTTGATGTTGGAATCATCAAACATTTGACCACTAGTACAGTCAGTAGTGTGACACAACCTTGTTGTGTCGCATAATCAACAAAAAAATTTCGATGACAATAGTGGTCGTTTGGTCGACCAACCTACATCAAAAAATCAACTAACTCACATCAAAAATTGGGCAAAAGTTTACTAGTGCTATCAGAACAAGGATCTCTACACATGATTTCCCAATTTCCTTCCAAGGTGCTATCATCCAAAATAATTCTCCTATTAACATATCATGATATTGTTTTCCTACTAAAACTAATCTGAGATGAAACTGAAGATATTTGTCTTTTTTGGAGCATAGTGTTACCTACAATGGATGTCAACATAAATTTTCTTGTAATGGCCTTACCTTTAGTTCGAGATCGCTTCCCTACCTGGTTCAAACCTTTCCTAATATTTTCAATCATATCAGTTTGGATGTCAACAAATTTTCTCTTTTTTTGATCTTGTCTATACCCAAAAATTTTAATGCCCCTTCCAACTTTTTGTTTATAAGTACAACTGAAAGAAATTGGGCTTGTTCAAGTGTTTCAAAATTATCAAATTTAGCCAATATTTATCTTGCTATCATATTCATTGACCTCTTCTTAAAAATACTTAAGGGTTGAACATTAGCAAGTGATCTCAAATTCTCCACATCCATTGTAATTAAATGATCTAAGTTTCTATAATTAATATTTCTCTTTACAGTTTGAGATAAATTTATAATTTCATCCATACCAGTAGGATCGCATGATCCTGACCCTTATCCAAAATCAATTTATTGAGCTTTCGTAGGGAGTGATCCCGACCCTTCATCAATGTGAAATTCTTCGACTTGACTTGACCCTCCTACTTTAGCTTGTCCTTCACCTTCTTTATTTTTATAATAATATGCCAATGCAGCTTCACGATTTCTTTGTTTGGTACCAAGTGAACTTTTTCTAGCAGATTTACTTTGTCTTCCCTTCTTGTTCCCCATTTCTTCTCTCCAAAACATGTCCTCCAAAAGATCAGCAATCAAAATTCTCTTCTTCAAAAAAATACTTTGATCTAATATTTCTCCTCTCCAAAATTATGCCTTTGAAAAAAATAGAAATAGCAATCCTCCTCCAAAAAATGCCTTTGTAAAAATTGATCAATAATAGAAAAAGTGAATTAAATTATTGAAATTTGGTGAAAAATGGAAAGAAAAAGCTTTACTTTTATACCATTCTAAATTTAAAAAAAAAAACAAATTCATAACTAGTCAACCTAGCTCGCGCAAACTAGGTTGGGTAAAATTCTGTCGGGGTGTTTCTTGCCAAAATTTTCACATGAGCATCTTCAAGTGAAGACCCTTCGCATGAAGCCCCTCAGATACCTTAGAGCAAAGGGGCTCTTCGCTCAAAGACCCCTAAATTGAAAATTTTCCCTCAAAAAAAAGGAAACTCCAAAAATGACCTTTCATGAAGGCTTGGGACAAGGACCAAACAAGATGTTTTTCTGAAACACATGATGTCAAATGATGCTATTCAGAGCAATCTTTCTAATGAATATAATTTTAATACATATTGAGTTCATTGTCACTTTCAAATTATACTTTAACTAAACATAGGTTGTTTGGTCATTCAACAACCTGTCTCTTCAAGGCTTCGGGAAAAATAGTAAATTCCAAAAACAAAATTATGAAAAATATGTAGGAAAAGAGTATTTGTGTTACCTTTCTATAAACAAAAAATAGAAAAAATGAATTTTGATATAAACAGAACAAGCTAGAATGATCCAAGTGATCTTATGTCTAAATTATAGTTACTGTCACTTTAGAACTTAAACTATGAAATATTGACCCAAAATGAATGAAACCAATTGCATCCTTTAGATATTGAAATTACAAAAATAATCTCGAAATAATTACATTGTTATCATATTTTTTAAAAACATTATGCTAATCCAAGTGATAGTCACTCAAAAACACATTTTTTTCACACAAACCACTTTTTGAAGAAGGAAAAATGAATTTAAATGAATTTAAATTTATTTTTTAAATATATTTAGAAACTAGAAAAAAAATGCTAAAAGACTCTAGTTTACATCATCTTCAAATTCCTAATATTTTGCAGCAACAGGTGTTCAAAAGTAAAGTTTTTCCTCAGAATGTTGATCTATGTGCCAAAGTTGGCCAAAAAGTAGAACACACTATTGTGGGACCACCCATCAATATGTTTATCGACACAGGGTTGGTTTTCGAGGTTTAGTTGATCAAACATATCATTTATGTTCATGGTACTAGTGGATCTAGGGAATGGCTAGGGGTGTCAGACTCAAGATTATGGAGGGATGGCCACTCATACTCATGAGAATCGATCACACTAGAATGCTCGTTAGGTATCTCATTTCCTATATAATCCAAGATTTCATGTTCAATGGATAATTCAAAGATTGTGGTTTTCAATTCTTGTGGAAATGTTTGTGGAAGTATGTTACTGATCTGGGTATGTTCATGATTTTGACCCTAGTTTGGATTACTAGTTTCTTGAACACCTTGGAGAACCACCCTTGTTCTAGACTGGCCATAACCGAGTCCTCTTTTATTACTCTGGGTAGGTGGTAATGATATCTACATTATTCCTTGTTGTTTTTCCCCCAAGCCTGTAGTTCCATCATAGCTAAATTGTTGTAACATAGTGTATCCTAGTCCATACTGATTCAAAGGTAATTGTGTTGATGGTATTTCATGAGGATCTTGGTATTACCATGCATTAATGTTAGAATCAAAAGGATCCTCCTCACTCAAATCACCCCATTTAACAAATGTAGTGGGTGGGAATTTGAAAACCACTAGCTCTTGTTTTTCCACTATCCTTGGATGACCATATGATCTTGGTGACAAAGAAATTTTAGTAATTGTGAAAGCTTCCTCATAGAAATACTCACCACACCCTTTGTCTTGGATTGATATTTTGATTTCCTCCCTTGGTATATCTTTGGGAATCAAACTAGAAATAGAAGGCACACTTGCTTCTTGATTTAATTGTATATGTTTTTATGTACTACCCTTTAGATTATGAAAATATTAATGAAAGGGGTTTGGATCTCCTTCTATAATGTTTTCTCTACCTTGATAAGGAAATTTAATACAATGATGATAGGTAGATGGTACATCTTGCATTTCATGAATCCATGATCTACCTAGTAACATGTTATATCCAAGTTCAAGATCTAAAATCTGAAATGGAGTGCTTTTCATTACGGATCCTATTTTGATTGGTAAAATAAGGACACCCTTGGATGATCTTTCCTCTTAATCATATGCCCTATTGTTGATGCGTCTAGTGATATCAATGCTTGAATCTGAGTATACCAAGGTCTATATTACTCTTAGAGTACAAATGTTTAATCAAACCCCGCCATCAATGATGACTCGTCTGACTATGTGTTTGTGCACTTGGACAAGTAAATGTAAGGGATCCTTGTGTAGAGGCTTGTGTGTAGGAACATCATGGATAGTAAATTTAGCATGTTTTCTGGCAACAATTTAATTGACCATAGTTTGGAATTTCTCAGGAGATATGTCCCTAGGTAAAACTATATTTTGAAGGGCCAAATCCAATGTTTTCTTATGTTTAGGGGATATTCACAATAAGTCAAAGATAGAAATTTGAGCGGGAGTGTGCTTGATCTGATCCACCAAACTATGTTGTGGGTTAGAAAGTTGTGCAACAGTTGCAAGTGTAGAAGTAGAAGGTACTCCTTGTAATACAAGCTTGCTGTGGTGGGTAGTGACTACGAATTTAGAGTTGTTATGTCTGATATTAATGGTTTCAATTTGGTATTCAACAAGATTGAGACAATATATTGTGTTATCAGAGGTAGTGTAGGTATAATTGACTTGTTTTGATTATCCACTAGACGTAGGGGTCTTGCCTTTATTATGGTTTTGTAAAGGATCATTTAAAATTGTGTGGCCCATATTTCCTTTGGGTTGAACATTAGTAACATCAATTATATGTTGTTCAATCAAGTCTTGAATAGAATTCTTCACATGATAAAAATTTGATGTCTTGTGACCCTTAATGTGGTGATATTCACATAAATCATTATCCCTCAACCACTTAGGTTGAAAAGAGCCATAATCAAATTCTCTTATCTCAGGTAAGGTGATAAGATTTATTTGGATTAACTTCTTAAGTATTCCTTCGAGTGGTTCCCCTAAGGGTGTAAAGTCACATTTTCAAAAAGGAGTCCTTTGTTGACGTTGAACATTGGGTTGGGATTGTGTGACATTCACCATTTTATTGTTTGAACCTTGCATTTGCATTTGATAATTTAGCATGGACATATGTGAAATAGGAATTTGAATTGTTGGTGATGCCCTCTATAATAAGACCTTAGGTTGTGCATATTTTATGTTCTCAACATCAGTGACACCAACATTAGTAATATTGTTGTTTTTATTATACCATTTAGGTTTATCATTGGAATTTTTGTTGATGTTTGGCTGATTTGGATCAGCAAGGATGCCTATCTTGACTAAGTTTTTCTCACATCGGATGCCTCATTCAATCAATTGTTTGAAATGAAGATCCACTTGTAGTTTTGTAGTGTATTCCATATCTAGGACGAAGGTTATCAACAAACATGACTATGAGATATTGTTCAGGAACATCATATGGGAATCTATTAGCTATACTTCTCTATCTTTGCAAGAATTTAGAGAAATATTCTCCTTCCTTTTGTTTAATGTTGCATAGGTCCTTAATGCTAACCTTGTGTTCTATGTTGTGATGGAAATTTTTATGCCCTGCATACTCGTCCCTACATTTTGTAGGCAAAATTTTGGGTCCCCCTTTTTGTTTTGCTTTTGTCCTTCCTTGGTTTCTTTTGGTTTTCTTTTGTTTCTCTGACCTTTGTCTCCATGGGGCCGGTGTTGTGTTCTCTTTTTGTCTTCCTTTCTCCAAGGCCCGGTCCCAGAGTATTTGTCTTCTTTGTTCCAGCCAGATTCCGGACTCCGAGATCCTCTATCACCATTTCCTCTTTTGTTAGAGGGTGCAGTTGCATGGGATCCCTGGGCCCAGAGTCTGAAGGTTTTCCTTTCTCAGGATTTGTGAAAGGAAAGTGGGATGTTTTACCCTAAGGGTATAAATAAGTTTCACCAGTCATTGTTACATTTACCACAAACAAATTACCTAGAGTGATTCAAGGTGATTAAGATGATTTAACAGTGATTAAGTGTGATTTGTTTTCATAGCTTAAACACTGCTTAACAGTAACTGGAAATTGTGCATTCATGGTCATTTGAAGTTGATCAGTTGCAGAGTGCCTCCCATGCTCATTCTCCTGTGTTCCTTGTGTTTTAAGGTAGGCCCTTCTGGTTCTTTCTTGGTGCTTTTTAGTTTCATTTCTGGTTTTCTTTCTGTTTTGTTTGTGTTTTCTGTAATTTCCTGTTCTGTCCTTGGCATCACCTCCCATTTGTGAGACGACTCTGCCAGAGAGTTGTCCGCCCTCGGTGCAGCTATAAAATTAGTGTAATTCTAGTGTACATGATGTAATTTTTTGTTGTTTGTCTATAAATTATTTGTAAATAGGTTTGTTTTTGGGTTGGCCTATGAGTTTTTCTTCGGCCCTCGTTGTGCTTTGGCCCTCTGTGTAGGTGCTCATATTTTTTGTACATTTCTATATATCCTTCCTTCTTGATTGATGGTGAGCTCACCGTGCCCTTCCGCATTCACCCAAATTGTTGAGCTCGCCCTTCTGGTGTCTACAAAATCAAACTCGAAACCTCACTTGGTTGAGTTTGTAGGTTTTCTCTCTCCTTTGTTAACTTAGTCTTAATGGCAGGTTTAATTCTCCCACATGCAAACATTCAAAACTGGCCCAAGTAGAATTCATAACCTTGCATGTTAAGATAGTTGTTGCTATTATTTCCATTACTCCCTTTATTACATGACCACGTAACACCCCATGTCATCCCAGTATGGCTAATTGTCAGTCATGTCAATAACGGTCAGTTTTATGGACTCCAGGTCCCAAGTTCCCCCTTGGACCTTAATTTCATTCATCGCATAAGCCAAAATCCCTGGAACCCCCAGGCATAGATCAAATTCCCAATTAATTCATTTCATTATATATATATATATTTTTAGGGTTTGATGCAAACTAACACATTTTTAGGATAGATGCGAGGCAGTGGTGAAATCTCTGGGATCCAAAATTTTATTATATTATCTACACTGATGGTCATCTGGTCTTGCAAGTTGCCAAAATTCACTTATCAATCATGTCTGAAGTGTCAGCATCTTCTCCACCCGAGAGCCCAAAACTCCCTACTACTACTTCAACAAGGGAAGCTATCAGGACAAAGGCCGAGAAGGCCATAGAGAAACACCCACTGACAATGAAATATCTGAAGGGAGAAGCTATTTTGGGACCAAAGGTTGATTCCAAACTGTAGTTGATCACCAACACAAGTGTCAGAGCATGGGAAGAAATGCAGGCCTTGGTGAAAATAATGTTCATTTAGTGCAAGGTCAGAGATCAAATGACACTCAATGTGGCCACCTTTGGAATCCTTAAGGATACCTACTTCCCCTACTCAGTGCAGGCTCTAGAGATCATTCTCACACTGGCAGAACACTATAACACATTCGTCCAAGCTGTCATGCTTGTCGCTCCTATTCCATCGGGCTACCTGACTCCCATGGTGTCTCTAGACACTGCAACATTTTCTTTAGGGCTAGGGATCCCCCAGTTTTCCAATGTTGCAGTTATCACCCAGACCTTGGCATTAAATGAATTTAAGAAGCTCCCGCAAATAGCCCAACAATACCTCAAATCCAACTGGCTTAAGACCCCAAGAAAAGACTCAAAAAGATGGAGTTGGAGATCCCCTGGAAAGAGTTCAAAGAGAGTATACAAATGGGGATCATCGCTTTTATGCAGGGTCTTTGGAGAGCCCCATGCCTAGGAATTCTCAGCATGGATGTATTACTTCTTGTTTGGCATTGCCTCCGACGGATAGACTTTTGATTGGGCCACTATCATCGCCAATCATGTGGATGCCCAGCTCGTCAAGGTCACTCGGTCCTCCAAGTTTTAAATGACTTCATATGTCTTGTGGGCATTGGTGCAACAATGACCCATCACTAGGGGATTACGCACTGTCGGTGAGCTCGGGACTATCAAAGGCAAGAATTCTTCATGGGATTATTTCCCACAAATACAATGGGAGGCTAGTTTTGCCCATTTTTTGCAGACTAAACAATGCCTTTGTTTACTATAACATTCTTACACCCACTCAGGACACTGGATACTAGCTCTCAAAACAAGCAATGACATTGGTCAACACTTATGGCCATTATTATAGTCAGTTTGAGAAACACTCCTATATAAGGGTAACCAACTTCTCTGGGAAACCCTACCTATTTCCCAAATATTATGGGGATAGGATAATTCTTTTTTATTATTGCAAACAGATTCTGGAGCTGTATGCCTTGTTTGCATTCACCAACGTTCTATTCCCAATCACTTGTGGGAACTACACTTGCATCCTTCCAGCAGAAAAAGAGGCCGATAGCGAACTAAAGTCTTTGGGGCTGGCAGAGTTTTACTTGGACCAAAAAAAATTTCATCCACTAGATAAGATACCGTCGGCACTGCCCCAGGTGTCGGACGCCCTCAAGCCTCACATTGAAGATTTTTGGGCAGACTGCCAAGACAATTTTGAAGTCTAGAATCGACATTTTGTCAGAATGATGCAAGGCATGATGAAGTGCCTCAAGCTTCAAAAATTTTCCAAGGACTTTTTGGATACCGGGTCCACAAAAGACCCACATTACAAAGCTTAGGGAGTAGATAAAATGGATCTCCCTTCGGTGCACTGGGACACCCCAGAAATTGAGGACATCACCCGTGATGTAATTGAATGTAGTCATGCATAGTTTTAGAAGGTATGTCTAAAAAGTACTCGAAGAGTTGGCCCATTTTTTTAGGGATCCACTTCTAGGGCTGGAACCTTTGCGCAAGGCGAGGATAGAGAAAAAAGAAAAGTTGGGACCCCGCCTCAGATTCCACCCATAGTTCCCATTGCAGAAAAATTGCACCTTCAACTGGCAGAATCCCACCAGATGAAGGAATCCATAAGCACCCGCCTAGGAATTCCAGTTATTACGGCAGAACCTGCCCTCCCTTCTGGCTCCCCCTCACTTGTAGAACTTATGGTTCGGGTAATAGGGATAGGGGCGGAGGAGAAAGCAGCTGTTTTGGACATCGAGCCCCCATTGGTAACAAGGAGGAAGAATAAAAAGACAAATGTTCCTCAGCTGAAGGTGGAAATAGACCTCGGGATGCTCCACATCCCTGAGGTGCAGATTATCCCAGACTCCCCTGAACTGGAAAATCAACCAGAAAATCCTTTAGAGACCTCCCCTCCGCATGATGATTTTGACGATCTATTTGGGATAGATGAACTTGTAAATTTGCAAGGGGATATAGGCAAAGCGGTAGAGGAGATCGTCACCCAGGAAGAAGGAAGAATCCCCATTGATGGGGAGATACTGGAAAAAGAAGCTGCCACAGAGCAGGAAGTCTGGACAAAAAAAGAAAAGGAACCTGAACAGGTGGACATCCTAGATGTCCAAGAAATCCCAGTCCTGGAGACCAAAATAGAAAAGAGGCAAGTAAAAAATAAGAAACCAGCTTTGATTGAGGGAACCAGACCTATGGGAGAAACCATAACCTCAATTGCCATGCTCCAGACGCCTCCGCCCACCCAAGGCGGCACANCAGGAAGAAGGAAGAATCCCCATTGATGGGGAGATACTGGAAAAAGAAGCTGCCACAGAGAAGGAAGTCTGGACAAAAAAAGAAAAGGAACCTGAACAGGTGGACATCCTAGATGTCCAAGAAATCCCAGTCCTGGAGACCAAAACAGAAAAGAGGCAAGTAAAAAATAAGAAACCAGCTTTGATTGAGGGAACCAGACCTATGGGAGAAACCATAACCTCAATTGCCATGCTCCAGACGCCTCCGCCCACCCAAGGCGGCACAACATTTGGCAAGGTGGTCCTAGTGGCAGTATAGATACATCCAATCCAGACACCTTCGTCACCTCTAGAGGATAAGCCAATGGAGGAGAATGTCTCAGTAGATGATGCTGGAGAAGAACAATAGCAGCAACAATAAGATGAGGGGAAGAACCCCAGAGATATGGATATTTATCTCATAGATGTTGCTAAAGATGGGAGCACCGAGGCAGAGAATATTGACGCCACAAAGGTGGATAGTGTAGAGAATCCTAAGAATGAAGAAAAAGAGTTTGAAGAGGCCATAGATGCAGGGAGTGAACAACAGAACCCAGGGGAGACTCAAGTGATCAAGCTCTAGAAGCAAGGCGACCCCCACCACCATAATGATTGGTAGAAGAAAAGAAGAGAAAGGCCCTGGCAGTGGAAAAAGCCCATCTCTCCCTGGCTGAGATGATGACACAAAGTCAAAGCCTCACCAAGGAAAAGATGGCCCAGACACTCCACTCTATTTGGACTGGTCCGGGCAGAGATACAGTTGCGGCCATTGCAACACCTCCCCCAGATAAAGAGGAAGCAACAGTAAGTGCTGCAAAATACACTGTCACAAAGGTACCTCTAGGGAAGAGGGATAAGTAGGGTGAATTGGACCTGCTCAAAGAAGCTAGCTAGGAAATTGAGGCTCGGTAAGACAAACAGGCGCAAAAGCTGAAAGAGGAAAGGGAAAAGAATTAAAATCTCCTCGGTCTTCTCATAGAACTTACACAGTCATTGGCCGAGATCCATCTGGAAGCCTCCACCTCTGGAACATCGCTTCCACAGGGTGAATTGGATGCTCTAAGGGCCATAAAGAAGAAGGAACATATTGTAGATGGGTGGATCGCAGACCAGATCAAGTCCGTAAGGGAATTCTTAGAGGTGACACTCACAGACCTTTACCTGGTCAGTAATCTTGTGGGCCAAGTAAGCAGTGTCATCATCCTATGGGAAAAGGACATAGAGAAATATGAGGAGTGGAGGACTGGATTGGAAGAAGTAATAAACTTCAGGGAGGAAGCCATCATAGAGGCCAGAATTTTGGGAGAAGAACCCTTCAAATTCCTCCGGGCCCATCACTCCAGACTTGGCCTCAAAATTGGGGTAAGCAAGCAACTGGTTACGGCCCTAAAAGATAGGATCACGGTGGTCTAGTATCCCTTGGACCTGTATAAAGAATTCATTGGAAGGGTTTCACAAGTTGATCCCTTCACCACTGGGACTTGTGCCTCAGAGGATTATGTCCTCAGTAATTTTGATGAGCTGATGGAGTCCCGGTACCAGTATGCTAGAGACTTTGACAGAGGGAAAATGTAAAGAATATCCAAGATGATGCTCCAGGCTCATGACTAAGTAAAGATAGCTGAAGAATTCTGGGACAGGGCCAGAGATATTGAAGAAAATTTTGGAATCATCAGCGACCAGTAGGATAATGTCAAGGACATAGATGAGGATGTCATTGGCCAAATTTTTGAGGCCTTCAAGAAAATCAAGGAACAGTAAAGTTCTTGGGACTCTAGATATTTTCACCAGAAGGGTGCAAGTTTTGTGATTCTTTATTCTTTAATCATAAGCTCCTAGACTCTAGAATTCTAGATCTGAAGTTTTGTATTATTTCAGTGACCCATGTCCAAGTTCCCCGAAGCTGACCGATCATTTTCAAGTAGTTAATAAGGGGGTCAGGAGGTAGGTGATCCTGGTAAGGCATGTCAGATGGAGGGATGGCTTTGACAGGTGATTTTCCCAAGGCATCTCTCTAGCATTAACTACTTGGTGCATCAAAGATAGTGAGTTACATTCTGCATTGATGAGGCATGTGCCCTCGAACTCCAGGAAGATCAAATTTCTTCTATTTTCACTGTGGTACTCTTTTCTAAGCTGATTCTTCCAACTTCCTTTCTTGTCTTCTTCCTTTGTCTTGTCAGACCTCTACTCTTTTTGATGTGATTGTAAGTGGTGCAAGTAGTACCAGCCACCGAATAATGTATTTTAATATTGAGTGTATAGTTAGATTAGGTTAATTTTAGGGAAAACTATGTGTATAAATAAGAAGTCTGACCTCATAATGACAGTCGACGAAATTGATGATTTTGTAGTCCAATACTATTAGCATTTGATTTCCTAGTAGTTTCAGGAGCTCAATTCTCAATAGTAGTTAGATGCTCCCTTGGAGCCATTGATGTACACACTAGTGACGCTGGAACACTCTGTTAATGAAGAAGGAAGAAAATTTTCTGGCAATGATGTTATTGATGTTCTGATCTCTGAGTTAGTGATATCTTTTTGTGCTATATGTTTCTAATGTCCCTTTCTCTAATATTTGGTTTAGATTAATGATCTCATTTCCCCTTGCTATTGAATATGTATGAACTGTTGGTTCTATATGCATTCATTATTTAGTACAGTTCTTTGGAGCATTGTTGATGTTGGAAATATGTTGCATGACTGTAAGTAGAAGTAACAAATTCAAAATATGGCCTATCTTTTT
>MU215860.1:129802-144724 GCA_018584345.1 Thuja plicata
GAGACTCGACACTTAGGTGCTTGAAGGCTCAGAGAATTTATTCCCTGAACAACCTTTACAAGCAAAGTTAGAGAGTAACTCGGTACTCGGTGACAACTTATCATCTATTGATCGGACCGATCACAAAGTCCCATCAACAGAAATGAGAAATGAATCGTTCGGCTAATTCTCCCCAAGATTGAATACCATGATGTAAGTGAGAAAACCATTCCATCACTGGTCTGGCTAAACTTTGGGGGAATAATCTCATAAGATATGTTTCATTATGTGCTACCTCAATGTAACTAGAAAAGAACTCCATAATGTGTTCTATAGAATTGGTATTTCCTCTGTATTTGTCAAATTTGGGTACTACAAAGTGTGTAGGAAATGAAGGCATGATTAGCGAGTGATCAAAAAGATAAGGGTACAAGTCTTTCGCAGTGTAAGACTTATTCATCCCTTGATTTTGGGAATTTAAGGCTTGGTTTTGTAGTGTTTGTATTTGTTGTGTTAGAAGGTCAATTTGGGACTAAGAACATTTGATCGTGAGCCAGTACTTGTTATGAGATTTTGTCTTTGAAACGGTTGTGTTGGAATATATGACCTTCCATGAATTTGCTATTGATTTCCAAATATATTTGTTTGAGCTACATATTGAGGTTTGAGTTGTTGTTGTTGTTGTTGTTGGAGGAGGAGGACATTGACTATAAGTGGGACCAACAAAGATTGGTCCTACTTGTTGTGATGAGCTAAATCCAGGTCCAATGGGGATAGTTTGTGATGCAAGTGGGTTGAAATTTTCTTGAGTAGTCGACACTAAAGGGAATGAAATTGTTTCTTGTGATAAACCAAAGATTATTTCCAGACTTGTCTGAGAACTTGTTAGGTTTTGGGTTGAAGATGAACCAGTCTAATTTGAAGAAATAATTTGTACAGAAGCTATTTGTGATGTCATTGTTTGGGTTGATAGTGGAATAAACATTATCTAGGATACGACAAGATCAAATTGAGAATTCCTAGTTGTATTATGACTTGATAATAGATTTTCTACCATATTTTGGAGACATCAAACCAAGATGGAAGTTTGAGTTTGTTGTATAATAGCATTGCTAAGAATCTTTCATGATTTCTTTCCACTACAACATCTACAACTCGTGGAGAGAGGTCATGTTTTTCTACAGCTTCTAACTCTCCTTCTGTAATGTCTTCAAAACTAGTTGGTTTATGTGAGACATGTGAATTTTCAAGAATATTTTTAGTGTATAATGAGGGCGATGTATGTGTAAAAGGATCAATTTTTGGTTCCTCTTCCCATGGGGGAAAAGGGTTGACATAAGATTCCCTTGGTTGATTGCTAGCCCATGACCTAGTAGTTGATCCTTTGTAAGGTGTAAAAGACACTGTATTATCCAAGATTTTAACTGAAATGAGTGACGTAAAATAAACAAAAGGGATAACCTCTCAAAGAGGGTCCAATTTATTGTTTAATAAGGGTAATTCTAAGAACAAACTTTGACCTCTCTTTATCTCAGAGATTGATGATGATAGGATATGATTTGACTCACATCTTAGATGATACAGAGTTGTTATAAAAGATTGGTTAAACTGAGATAATGAGATCAAGATAATCTGATTTGAACCATTGAATTACCAATGCTAAATAACAACTAAACCATAAAAGAGAGGGAATCCTAGGTTTTTGAGATTTCACTAATTCCTTTCTATTTCCTAAAATATACACGCTGACTCTTCACATGACACATAAGACTTTTCCTAGGTTTTGGACTGATTAAATGAAGTATTTTGATAGAGGAAACCAAAATGATTTGGAAGAATAAGTGCATAGGTCTTGGAATCAATTGTGGAAAACTTCTGCAAATTGCAAAAAATATGACATTTTTGAAAACTTGACTGTATTTTTAAAGTTTTCTGATAAAATGGAGTCCGGAATAGTGAGGTAAAATGTTTTCTGGAACAAACTGATGTTGACACCCTAGAAATTTGACATGTTTGACTCGTTTTGATTTTTTACAATATTGGTTTTGTGTTGAAAATGACCATACAAGAAAACATGGTAGACACAATATTTTGTGGATCTAAGATTAATCAGATAGAATAACAACCCTATGACTGGCAAGGAAAATACCGTTGAGTCCCCACTTGGATAAAATCCACCTGCACTTATTCAACGCGGATAGCTTAGAATTTCGGTAGCACTTAATACCCTCCATGATACACACTTCTCAAGCATACCAAAATTCATATTCCAAGGGACACCATTTCCTGAGGAATTTCTATGTCTATGAGGAACCGTAATTATGTGGGGCATCTTAGTTGGTCTCTGACCTTTCGTATCAACAAGTAGAGGGTTTTTTAGAAACTAAAAACATTAGTTCTTTAGTAAGGGCATCTGTTCAGGTGGCTATAATCAAACAATATTCCCAATTAAGGGGGCTCTCCCAATCCTTTCAAAACAAGAGGTTTTACATTTTGCAATGAAGGATTTTAACGCATCACAATGATAGTGAAGGATATTTCCGCTGGCATAACGAACTCACACCTATTGATTGTGGCATTAATCAAAACCATATTTTTAAAATAATAGATCAGAAGAGCTAGGATTTAGCTTGTTACTGCTTGGGTCATCCTTTGGGTGAGTACCTCTGTTCCCACCAAAGGTCGCCCTCTAAAAATAAAAATCAAGTGTCGTTAACATTTTTCTCTTGCACCAACAACCACGAGAGCCAGTGGGAGAGGATAGTGTATGTTAACATTGGGACCACTCTAAAGATGCACAAGTGTGCCACATACAAAAGAGAGATGTTTAGTTATTAAGATCCAATTCAAATGTGTATGACAGGCACAAAGTTCCTTTTAAGAGGCCCAAATCAAAGTTTTCCTAAGCTGTACCAAGCAGAAAAAAGACAAGAAATAATATAAGATGAATTTCTCTCTATTTTGGATTTGTCTTATGTTTCAAGCCCTCCCCTCCTCTAAGAAAATTGTTAAAGCAATGAGGTCTTTGACATGTTTATTTTACTTTTGAAGAGTCACATGTTGAAACAAAAAGGTTAGTAACACATGCTAAATCCTGAAATTTGACCAAGACAATTGTGAAATAATAGAAAACCCCCAAAACAACAAAAACAAAAAAATGACTACACCTCGGTCGTACGACCGAGACCGAGGGATTCTGTTGGTTGTCTGCAAATGATTATCAGGCTGTAAGTTCACGTTTGGTTCACCAAAATGTATAAGGTTCAAATATGTACAAGCTCAAATAGAGGATTAGTAGCACCGAACTAAACAAAGAACAAACTAATAATCAACATAAAGCCCCACAAATAACAGAAATGAAACTTAATCCATAGGAAATCAAATAATCAATTATGCGCAAACCAATAATTAATTCAAGCCTCCATTGCTTCTCTCTTCTCCTTCTGAAACATTGTTTTAATGGTGCATAGAGTTGATGCTTGGCAATGTTTGTGACTTGGGAGATTCGAGAAATTGATAAAATGATTGATGTTGAAGTTGATCACAATTAGCTCTAAAACTTGCATAAATATTGTTCTCTCAAAAATCGTGATTCAAGCCTCTTTCAAATGAGAAAGAAGGCTTAAATAGAGATTTTAGACTGGTCGACAATTGAGATTGAAGACAGATATTTTGGACGGACGAGATTCAATAAAGCTGCTTTAAAACGAAATAAAACATACAGGTTTATTTGAAGAGTGGATGAAATTGAAGACTTAATTAGCATTAAATAATTAAAAAATTATTTAATTATGTGCAAGAGAGAAGATAATAAATAAAACAAATATTTTATTTATTTTAGAGGAAGTTTTCTTCAAAAAACAAATTAAATAAATTAAAAAAACTTGTTTAATTAGAGAAGATTTTAGAGAAATAAATAAAATAAAGATTTTATTTATTTTTAGGAGAATTTTTTTGTTTTAAAAAAAGAAATAATTAAATAAATTAAAGAACTCATTTAATTATAGAAGATTAAGATAAATAAATAAAATAAAGATTTTATTTATTTTTAAGAGACTTTGTTTTCCTTGAAAAAAACAAATAATTAAATAAATTAAAGAATTCATTTAATTATAGAAGATTAAGATAAATAAATAAAACAAATATTTTATTTATTTTTAGCAGACTTTGCTTTTATTGAGAAAAACAAATAATTAAATAAAATATAGAATTCATTTAATTTTAGAAGGTTTATTTAACAAATTAAAATAATTATTTAACTATGGAAGAAAATATTTAATTAAATAATAAAGATTATTTAATTCAAGTAGAGGAAATAATTATTAAATCTTGGAAATTCAATAATATTTACTACTCTTCTGCTTGGATGTCGAATAATTATCAAATCTAGGAAATTCAGAAGGCTATTAGGAACTTTCAGTGGTCCAATGGTAAAGGCAAAAAAACTATGCATGCGGTTAAATGGGAGTGGTGTTGTTCTAAAAAGCAACTTGGGCGTCTTGGCTTAAAAGATCTTAAGGTGCAGGGGATTTCCCTAGCCACCAAGTGGATCTTCCACTGTTTAGAAGGGGATGAGTCGTGGAAGGTGCTTATTAGAAGTAACATTGAGCGGGGATTCCCTAGGAAGGCCAAGTCTTGGAAGAATCTCCCCTTTAGTGATCTGCTGTTAGGTGGATTTCCTACTACTGTTCAAGGGTCTACTGTCTTTAAGACCATTTGGAAAACCTGGGAGTCCTTGCACAAATTTATTTCTAATAATTCTTTCCATGATCATAACTTTTTGTATGGTGAAAGGTCCATTTGGTGGAATCTCCACCTCTTGGATAAACCTCTCGCTCTGTCCCAAGGCTGCTCGGTGAAAATTTGGAACAGTTTGGGTATCTCTTGTTTCATAGACCTCTTTGAGGATGATTGTCTTATTAGCTGGGATGAGTTAAGAAACAAATTTAATATCCCTGCTTCTCATAAGAAGATGTATAACATGATTGTCAAATCCTGCAAGGATCTCCCCTCTACTTGCCATCTTGACTCTCATAGATTTCTAAAGATTTAATGGCCTGATGGCACTATGGTTGATAGAATTAAAGCCAAGACTATATATAGTATCCTGAGTAGAAGCCACCTTATTATTAACCATGTCAATAATTTCTGGTATACTTCTCTTGAGGCTAAGTCCTGGAACAATAATTTTACTAGATTATGGAAATCTCATATTGCTCCTAAAATCAGATGTTTTAAATGGTTGTTGTTGCTCAATAGATTACCGATTTGTAAAAGCCCTTCATTTACTGATTATTGTAGCCTTTTCCATCTCCCTGACTCCTATAGGCACATATTGTTTGAATGTAAATTTGCTAAAAATATCTGGTCTATGTTTTGTATCACCTATCCTAAATACATTTGTATTTTTGAATTGATTAATGGGCATATTCAGGGCATTGAGAAAGATACTAATCTTCTTTGGAATGTCCTTTCTTCTAACATCTTATGGCAGATTTGGAAATGCAGGAATGAAGAAAGGTATCAGGGCATTCATAGATCCCTTACTGAGTCATTTCTTGAACTCATTCATTTTAAAATCTCCTCGCAGGTGTGCATCAACATGATGATCGAGAAGGAAAAGCTCATCAGATTTCTCAAAATGGGCCACTCTACTATGTTTGTGTTTGAGATGAAAGATGGCTATGCTTGGCGTAGGCATATGGACAATATGGCTATCTTTGAGAAGACTGAGAAGAAGCTACACAAAGAAATTAGTAAGAAAAAGGATGCTACTGATGACCAGATTTACATGTTGAGCCAAATCCAGGCGAAGAAAAGCATTGTCTAGATGGAGGGTCCTATGGGGTGGACTTCCTGGGTCGAAAACCATGAAGATATTCTGCATTAATGGACTTCTTTAGATTTTGATGCTCCTTTTGTTATTTTTGTAATGATTACATAGATACTATGACTTGCTCCGTGTGAGGCTCTGCCTCCGGTTGTGGATATTTTGATGTATATTTTTTATTACCTTATAGTTAATATAAAAAAAAGTAGAGGAAATTGATTAATTAAATAATAAAATTATTTAATTAATATTAGAATAAAATTAGATAATTAAAATATTAAAATTTATTTAATTATGAGAAAGCAGGGAAATGTTAATTTTTGAATTCAAATTAGAAGAATGACACTAATTAATTGAATAATAAGAATTATTTAATCAATTAAGAAGAAAGTGTGTTGCTTGCAAACATTGGACAATTTTAGGTGTCTACATGTTTGCCTTCCTGAAATTTATTAACATGTTTCATGAGCTTTAATTTAAAAAGAAATCTCCCCCACTCATTTCTAACATCACACAACAAAGAATTCATCTCTCATCAACCATTTGAGAAAGAATATTATTCATTTTCATGGAAGCAAAATAGGAGATTTGGAATTAAAGGAGTCAAGCAGTAAATATGACATCCACAATCAAGTTCATATATTTCCTCCATGAGCAAAGATGAGCATGGGATCCCTTCTAGAATCATCAACCTTTCGTGAAGAATTTAAGACAAGGATAATTCATAGAAAATGTATAACATTGTTGATTCAACATTCTCTACTTTTGACTCAAGGTTTCTTTCATACATAATTTTTAGAAAGAAAATTTAATCCTCCTCAGGCTTGACTGAGGCGAGCCGCTATACACTCAAACACCATTTTTTCCCATTTTATTGTGTACAAGTTTTCAGATCCAAGAGACAAGAATTATGTAGGTCTAAGAAGAGCAAACGAGGATAATGGGAATCTGATTTTGAAGAAGACAAAAATCATGTTGAGATGCTCATACCAATTCCTACTTATCTTCCTAATGTGCCCACAAATACATCTTCCATCATGACTACCTCCATACAAAAGTTTCATGCTACACGTAAGTATTAGGGGGATTGTATACATCAATATGCTTATGTGCCATCCACAAAAGCCTTTCATTTGTTTCTTATCCATCTCTTTTACCTACCTACCACAATGACACACCTTCAAATCCTCCATCACTCAATTTTTTCTCAAACCAATTCATCCACTAAATCCACCAATAACTATTTTTGTAGAATTTTTCATCTTTACAACAATAATTGGCTACCATGACCTAGTCCAAATCCAATATTCCTACATATTTGGCCTCTAATTCACTTTTCCTTGAGATATTTAATACACCTCTCCCAAAACACATTGAGGTTCCCCACTTAGAAAAGTATAATGACCAAGGTGACCCCTACACTCATGAAAACATTTCAAACTTTGTGTACTGACTTTAATTATGACCCAAAGGTTGTTGCAATTTTTTTCCCCCATTCATTGAAATATAGAGATTTAAAATTTATTTTCTCTTGGCTTGGTTATTCCTTTTTTTTTTTTTCAATATTGGCTAATGCTTTCATTCAACATATTCAAAATAATATTGGTCCACAAGTTACTTTGACTAATTTGGTGCATCATAAAAAAGATGTTAAAGAGAAGGTAACTAATTTCATTGGTAGATATAAACACTTGTATTCACAAATTTCTTATCCTATTTATGATGGTTATTTTCAAAGAATTTTCATTTACAATTTTCCAAAAAGATATTCATGTTTTCTGATTTTACATCTTTCACACACTTGTGCATAAAACTACATAATTGTCAACATCAAGTGAGTCAACATAGACCTTCTTCATTGTTGAATATGATTGATAGGAATGAAGATGCACAATTTTAAAACATTAGACAAGAAATCAAGAAATTCTTCAAAATCAACACCACTAATTCTTCTAGTCATATTGATTCTCAAATGGCATTCACATGCTTGTTGCAGCTCCTTTTGCATCTAAATTCAAACATTGTAACTTTACACCACTTTTTAAATCTTTGCATAAAATCACACTTTGATTCATTAATAGTGATATAATGAGGCTTCATCTGATCCATCCAATAGATACCTCTAAGCCTTTTTCATCCTCTTTTGATCAAATTTTTTTTTTAATCTCATTGTCAACTTAGGCTTGATACAAAGAAATGTATCCATTTGAAACATGAAATCCAATACCTTATTGATTCTGATTCTATAGTGCTGGATGTGAATAATAAATGAAGTAAATTTGTGTCACCTCCTAATTAAAATTTACAATTCTTTACCAATATTTTGACTTCTCATTCCACCAATGTTGTTGAGAATAATGATCCAAACTTCATTGATATTGATGATGTGTCTAATGAAGCCAACAATATTGTGAACATGGTTGAGCAACCTAATCCCAAATATGAACCTCACATTACCTTTGATTCAAGGGATGTTAATAATGCCCCAAATGGAACATTATACATTACTGTGAAGATTAAAGACAAGCTCTCTTGTGGAGTGCTCATTGACCAAATATGTACGACGAATGCTATTATGGAAGAAAATATCTATGCACAATAATTTCATCAAGATACATATGATAAATATGATGTTGTGATTAAAGTGTACGATGGTTTCATTTTTCCACTATGCGTTCCATCAGTATTCCTATAAAAGTTGGTACTAAGTCTTCGGATCTTACCTTTTCCATTATCCCTACCTCGCACCAATTTTGTGTCAATTTAGGATATCCTTGGCTCACTTCCATGAAAGCTAACCCTTCTACAATTTATAATTTTTGAAGTTTATCTATAATGGGAAAGTTATAAAAATCAATCATAGTCTTTATCAACCATTAGATAATCATGAAAAATTTACCCTTGATTAATTTTGGCTTTAGAAAACCCAACCTTTGAAACCTTGCAAAGATGTCCTCTTCCTATCCTATCAAAAGTTCAAATCCAATAGAATCTCTAAGTTGTACTTGGTTAATCCTTTGGAGTCTATGTCCACTACATCTTCATCATTAAATATGGATATAGTTGTTCCACCTTTGTATCCCGGACCTCAACTCCCTCCTCCTCCTATTCCTCTCATATATATTGTAGTTCCATCTCCCAAATCCTATAAAAGAAAAAGAGAAAAGGAAGAAAAGGAACCAATGTTGATTAGTCCCAAAATTTCATCCACACAAGTGTTAATTTGTAAAAAAATAAATATTAGTGTGACAAAACATTGACAAAGATGTCATTCCAGGGCTCATGAGCATGCTTTCCCAAGTGTTTCCTCTCCTAAGAAATTGATGCTGACTTGGTTCTATTTTCCAGACCCTCTTTTAAACCTAGAGAGGAGCTTTATCTTGATCCACCTTGTCAAAGATTGGAATTATCCATGAAATGATTATTCTTCAACTCTACTACACATGAGATGCTTTATTTAGATTAATTTGGATGATGAAGTTTATTAATGATTCTAATGATATATATGAAGTTGTTGAAACTAATCCTGAGTTTCCTTCAATATTTTCCAAATTTTTGAACCTAGCTCCTCGTGACAAATGTAGTGCTTCATCATTAGAACATGGTCTTTGTTTGGCGCTTGCAAGAGGTACATATATCATACTTGTTCCATCTATGAAACTTTTTGTGGCCCCTCGAGCATCTTTTCCGCTATCTCAAAAAGATGGGGAGCAAGATTGGGAGGCAAATAAATCGCTATACTAGCTTATTCATGCAATAGATTCTTTTGTGTATTTTCTTTCTTGTAATGTGATCCCCATAATGTGATACTTTATATGTCTGTGTTTGTTAAAATATCTTTGGATGACCCTTATTGCTCTATTGGCACAAAGAAACAAAGGGACCAACCCTGTAATGATATTCCTCTATTTGTATCATCATTCTATATGTTGTATACATGTGTTGTAAATCTGATCTTGTTGTAAATGTTCCTTTGTGTTGTCAACTTGGGGATGATAGAACATTTTGAGATATTATTGTCTCTCCCATGTTGACCCAAAATGAATTTATTTCTCATCTTATGTTCTCTTCTTCTAGCGTGCCCGTAGTTCCACTTGGGGGATGATGTCAATTCAATAAAATCATACTTGATATACATGATTTATGAAATTTGTACATGGACCCAAGATAGTGAATCCTTTATGTGCTTTTTCATATCTTGTGACCATAACTTATGATTTGCCTATGTATATTTCACTATTAATGTGTGCTTGCCTTTTTGATGTATATATGCCACCTTAAAACAATAGCTCTTTGTAAGGCGTATGCAATCACTTTAACACACAAGCATGCATTCCACTCAATGGTTACACTTTGATTTGTATATTTTGATGACATACCATATATATGTGCACATTGCACACCCTTTTTGTAGTAGGGTGTCGAGATTACTTTTCAAGCCAAGGCGTTGTTACATAACATTTGTGTTTGGTGCATTTTGTAACACCAATTTGGGTTTTTTGATATCCACTCTTCAAGTATATCAATGTGAAGTACTTAACTCTGCTCAAGCAAATCATACTATCATCCATCCTCAAAAAGAGAAACCTATACTTGATGGTAATCTTGTTTATGGCTTGAGAGTTTGTACATCCCCCATTCTCTACCCTTCTTTGGTGCTAAAATTGCAGGTAATGCACATGGACTTAAGCTCTCTCAAATCAATCCCTTCCGTAAAATCTCTTTTACTTGTCTATTAAACTCTACATTTTATATTGGAGTCATATTATTGGTTTCCTTATTTGGCAAACTAGATCCAGTGATTAGGTCCATCTAGTGACTTATCTTCCTCATCAGTGGTGATTCTTCAGGTACATTATCACATACAATATCTTGAAACTCATACAACAAATCTATAATTGATCTAGGTTCATCTTCTACTTCCTCTTTGTTAGATTTGGGAATTAAGGAAAAACACATATTCACATGGTTCATTCCATCTAAAAATTTCCTTCCATCTACTAAATATATTCTTGCATTATTTCATGTCTTTTCCTCTGCCTCCTTCAATGGGTTGAGCTTGTGTCAAAATCCATCCTTTGTCAAAGAATATGTATTTGCATACCCATCATATACTGCATGGCGATCAAATTGACATGGTCTTCCTAAAAACATATGAAAAACATCAAAATGCATAATACCTCATCATGATAGTTTCCAATTTTGAACTTTACCAACAAATGTTCATTGACTAAATCCTTGCAGTCCTTTTGCAACCACACAATCTAGTAGAGATCTAGATTTTTTTCTCTCTAACTTTAATTCACTAACCATTTCCTCCAAATCAAGGTTATTATTACTACCCCCATTTATAATAACATTGCAAACTTTACCATTGCACTTATATCTTGTGCAAAACAAATTCTTCCGTTGGACTAGTTCTTTCTCGTCATTTAGAAAGTCTCTTCTTGTAATAATAACCTCTCCTCTTTTAGCATCTACAAAATGTGAAGACTCTGCATCTTCATCTACATGTGCAACTTGTGTATTACCCTCTTTTCTCCTACTTGTCCCCCCTTCATGTTTGGGAAAATCATTACCTCTATGACCTTCTCCACATTGGAATCATGTTCCACATAAACCTCCTCTTCTCAGTCCTTGTCCCCTTCCTCATCCTCTTTGATCTCCATTACTTTGATCATAGGAACAATAATAGTTATTTCTCTTTTGATTCTGACTACTAGTAGATTCTTCATTCTTCTTATGGTCTTCATTTTGGTTTCCATAAGACCATTTGTTAGTCCTTCCACTAGGACCTCTCCCATTTTTCTTGTTCACAAATATTTTGTTTAGCTTCTCTTCTACCTTCAAAGAAAATGTATATGCATCTTCAATAGTAGACATTCTTACCAAAATTAACTATTCTTGAATACTTGGCTTTAACCCATTAATGGAATGGGTAGCTTTCTCCTTGTTGGCCTCAAAATGACCTATTTTGATCATAACTTGATAGAACTCTTTCATATACCCTTTGACATATTTTCCTTTTTGTTTCAACCCTTACATTTTTTCAGTAAATCAACCTTATAGTCAATAGATATGAATTGTCTCTTCAATTTTTCCACCATTTGTTCCCATATTTTTTTATTTTTTCTTTCCCTTTTATATTTTTCTCTAACTAAAATTATTTCCACCAAATTTTAGCATGATCATTTAGTTCGGTCTTTGTCAACTTGACCCTCTTAGGATCTTCTACTTCTTCATGCTCAAAATATTTCTCCATATCATTGATCCAATCAATCAACTCTTCTCGATTAAGATTTTTTTTTTTTTTAAAAGTGAAAACTTGAATCTTTGGCCTTTTTCCAATCTTGGAAATTTTGCTCTCATAAACCTAGCATCATTTGGATTTTGGGATATGTCTTGTTCTTCTTCAAATCATCCTCCTTCAAACTGACCCCAATTTCATGTCTTTCCCTAATATTAAATCCTCTGTGTAGATCCTCTTGCAGTGCCTAAACGTGTGTTTAGAGGGCCTTTAAACCCTATTATGCCACACAAACAATTCTCCCACTACAATCTCTCCATGGAGGCATTTTTCACACTTATCAAACCCAAAACCACAATCCTAATGAAAACTACTTCATGTTCTGTGATTTATTTACACACTAGGGAATGTTTTTTTATACCACTTGATGAAGGGTAGTCCCCTTGCAAACCCAAGCTCACAAAAAAATAGACAAAAAAATATAAAATGGAAGAAAGAAACACTTTCTTTCTATTATCTCAATGAAATGAAATCAAGACATTCAGAAAATAACATGCTAGAGCCACATGAGCATTTTCATTACAATAATCAACAATCGAAAGACACTATCTACACTACTCAAACTATCCTTTAGAACCTTTTTTTAACCTCTTTATTGAGAATGTTTAACAACCCTATAATTTTATAAAATGTTTAACTCTCATTTCAGCACCATAAGTCCCATTGTTGATTTTCCAACTCAAGAATATATTTTAGTTTTTTGGAATTTGGGTTCAACTTCTTGGGCTCATAAATTTTGATCTGACCATTGGATCTTCAATCATAAATATATTATTGGAAATCTCTCAGAATACCCCATTCACACAATATTATTGAAGGGTAAATTTTGGTTTTCGACCACTTTTCAGGTTCATTCAGAGCCTTTAAGTACCTCAAATTTGACTTCAAAAAATTTCAAAAGATTTTGAAAAATGAAAATATTAATATCTCACAATGACAAAAGATATTGAAGTGTTTTCTTCACCATTGACTTTGTTTCATCATTTTGGAGCTTTTGTAAGTTTTTGTGCGAAACTGATAACTTTCTATAAATAGCAACTCTACCAAAAATAGTAGCTCTACCAAAAAGAGCCTTTAATAAAAAAAACTAAAAAATATTTTGGGTGATGCAAGATAACTCTTACACCCTAGATGCTCTGCATCACATAAAGCCAACATCTCTCTAATGGACCATTCTAGTTCTAATACTCTTGAAAATGTGGAACCTAACTCAAAAATAAGTTTCATTAAAAATAATTTTCCAATACTTGTGGAAAAGGTCTCAAACAACTGAGAGGGGGGGTGAATTTGTTGTCAATAAAACTTCTTATCTTTTTCAAAGATCGAGATCATATAACAAGATTCATTAAATAGATATGAACATGAAGAAACACACACATGCACCAAACACAATGAACATCATATTT
The DNA here is from genome assembly GCA_018584345.1 of Thuja plicata. Taxonomy (NCBI): domain Eukaryota; kingdom Viridiplantae; phylum Streptophyta; class Pinopsida; order Cupressales; family Cupressaceae; genus Thuja; species Thuja plicata. The sequence goes on from MU215860.1 coordinate 143,325, forward strand.
TATGTGGAAAACCTTAGAAAGGGAAAACCCATGGAGAACTATTATCAAGTATAAAACACCTGTTAGGGTGACACCGATTAAGGTGATTTTGAAAAAGGGTGAATCACTGCTAGAATGCTCACTGCAAGGGGGATCACTACCTAGAACAAGAAAAAGAAGAGAAAGTTCCACCACTTTTGTCAAGAGCTAACAACAATGGAAATTTTGCAAACCAACTCCACACCTTTGCATAGCTTCATATATCAGATATTTAATTTAATCATATTCAATCCTTCACACAACTCCATCATGAACATCCTTAATTTATATCAATTTCATGCAAGTCTCCCAAGTTGGCCATAGAACCAAATCACCAAGAACATATTTTGAAATAGGTCCGAACTAAACATTCTTGTGATGGAGAGGAATGAGATGCCACATCATACAACCTCGAGCAGTACATGTTAAGCATACACCATAAATAGTAGAAACAAAAGAAGGTCAACAAGACCCAAAAAGAGCATAATGCCAGATTTCAACAATGCATTCCAATGCATTATAAATACAAGGATGGATTCATAATATCATGAGTTCAATAATATTTTCCTTGTGAAAAGTAAACCTAGACCAACTATCATACATAGATACCACAAGAAACACAACTTATGGACTTTGTAACAATCCAGAGAACACTTGTCGGACCACCAAAAGAAATAAACAAATTTGTCAGATCACCAAAATGAAATAACCAAACCTACAACAGTATGTTGACATCAATGAAAATTGTACTAACAACATATCAACTTCAAATTTGAAACAATCTCCCCCTTTTTCATTGATGGCAACATTCACCAAAACCAAATCCATAACACAGTTACCCCTGCATGTAGCATCCTCTTTAACTAAATTTTTTCTCCCCCTTTGACATCAAGGACAAAGGAGGGAAATAATACACCATCATAAACTCACTCTACCCTCATGAGAGGAAGCCCCAATCATTAGTCTAGGACAATAATGTGCAATAAGTTCCCCAGACTAATGTAGTCCCAAGATATTTAGTTTTAACTGTTTAATGCTGAATGTGACCTCTCAATTCAACAAAAAACCCAACATAGTCATTACACAATCAAGAAACTCACAAAAACAAACATGGATTGTTTGCTCTGCAAGCGTGATTGAAGCGACCTGTTGCCTCCTAATTAGGAGTGATTGCTGTAGTGTACCCTCAGAATGAGAGCCAACAACCTGACCTTCTCTAATACGGAGGATTTTAAAGTGGAGGTGTGTGAAGAGCAGCCATCAAATGTGAGAAATCTGCAACTAGATATGATAAAAAGTGCTGCTATTATGTGAATTGAGACATGATTAAGATATAAAAGAAATGCTTTTAAGCTAGAATTGAACTTGCAAATGAATCTAGA
>MU215865.1:42152-53355 GCA_018584345.1 Thuja plicata
ATTTCACTTGGAACAATACTTAGAGATTTGTATCAGAAATTACTGTCAATTAGAATACTTCACACCTATATAGGCTCACTAATAAGCACTTTCCTAAACTAAATCGAATCTATTCTTGGATTATGCAAGCACTGTGGGAATCTTATGCATTGTTCTCTTATTTATGCAATTCCAGTTAAAGATTTAAACTACAACCCAATTGATTGCATAAGCAATTGCTTGACAAGGGAGTCCCTTGGATAGAAGGAGGAACCCCAAATGAACCCACAAGCATTATTACAATACACTAGAGACATGGATTGAACTTGGCATCATGGTATTAATGGAAGGTTATAATCTGAAATCATTAAATTCAGGATACATAAATTTGAGACAGTGAGGGTCATGTTAATGACCGAATTCATAAGAAGCATCATCATTACATCTTTAATACCAAACAAGTAGTTAGTTCAGGTCGATGAGCCCTAATAGACGCACATGTACTTTACAAAAGATACCAGGGAGGGAATAATTGAGAAGCCTCTAAGGAGATGATTGAGGAACCTATCAAATATGTTAGAGTGCAAATAGTTGCAAGAGTGCAAAAGGTTGGCAAAAAGCACTTTAGATAAGTATGATAGATAGCAGTTCTACTACCAGGGTCTTAGAGGAAACTATTCTTTAATTCTTGATCTGTCTTGTAAAAGGAATTTTTTTATCGGTAAGGTTTTATCTCTAATCGTTTTTCAATTTTTTCTTTAATGGAATTTGTAATTCTAGGGCAAAAACTAGGGCAAATCCCAAAACCCAAAAGGGAACATTACATTAGTCAAACCTGCACAAAGACTTTACTATGAAGGATTTTTGTGGGTTGAAGTTCAAAGCTTCGTTCTTCACGAAATGTCGTGATTTGTTGCAAAACAATGCATCACCTTGGAGGATCTAGTCTCTTTCTTGTCTTGAGGTGAAGATACTCACAAAGTAGCCTTTAGGCATCATCAATTTTTTTAATAGCACCTACGAGATTCTAATTTTCTTGGATTCATGTGATAAGAGTTTTACGCCAAAGGAATCACCCCATGAACCCATATATCAATGTGTTCTCCTTCAACATCCATCCATTGACTATTTTCTATTTCTTCCATTAACAACCATTTTCCTTCTTGGATGGGATTTTCAGCCAGCTTATTGTTCTTTAAGCAAGATACTAATGAATAAGTTGAGTTCTTCCTTGTGGAGTTTCAAATTCTTGTGAACAACAACATGGTTTGATTGTAGGAATGCTATGGAGAAGGCCATGGCCTCCTATTCCTTCTAATCTTCAAGGCTCGCTCACATAAGATGGGAAGGGAGAAGTTGGTGATGGTTTCTTATCGGAAAGTTGTTGCTTTATTTTGAGAGTTATGGTAATGGCAGTCTTGACATTACATCATTTGCAAGCCTTCACTTGGATTGTTGTCCATTTAGTACTTCTAAAATAATTTTCTCTGATGCATGGCATCAATTATAATTTTCTTTGAAACAATGGAAATGGATCTAGTAAAACCATGCATTTTGACTCAATGTTCTTTTTGTCACATATGCATAGCCTTAGGTATTATAATTTGATGCCAAGGGATCAAAATACAGGTTTGGATATACACTATCAATTATATGTATAACTCTGAGGCAAGTTTAGCAACATTAAATGTGGGGAATATTATAAAGCTAAAAATGTGTTGACAAAAATAAAGGATAGCAGAGCACATTCAACTAAATTTTTTATTAAAAATATGTAATGATTCTGTGCAAAATTTTAGATAGAACAATAACAGAAGAAAATGTGTGATGGATAAATGATGTTAAACAATAATTACTTTTTGCAAACCATCTGTGAGTCAGAATGCTTGGTGCTGAAGAAGTGAGATTGCCCTATAGGCTGAAAAGCATATACTAAAACTTGATTTTTCAAACGCATGTTTGTATTTTTATTTTCTAAGTTTGATTAGGTAACGCTAACTGTTAGTACATCACTAACAATTGTTCCTTGACCTTTGATACCTTTAGCCAAACAAATTCCTATCAAAATAAATACAACTTGAAAGTTGCTTGGATCAATATTCAACAACTACAATAATAATATTATGTGAGAACAATTGCGATCATTACAAACTTTTTAATACTAAATCACTTCACATGTTTCAGACATTTTTTTTTAATTAACATGCTGCAAAGAACTCTATTGTAAACAATATTACTTTTTCAACTAATCTGTTGTTTGACTTCCAACCATCAAACCAATAACCTTAGAACTAAACCAAAAATTAATATACTACATATAAAAAACCTTATATGTTCACCAAGATGGTGTTCACAAAGAAAATGTTAAAAAAAGGACATGGTGATGAAAGGCTAAAATTGATTATCGTACATGTTATCTTGACCAGATTATTCTATTATGGATACCAATTTTATCTCGTCCATGTTTATGGAACCAAGGCCTCTAATTAGACATAAAAGTATGTAACTGCAAGCAGCAATAGCTTCCTAATTTAGATGAATTGCAAATATTTGTAAGCAACGAAAGATGCACAAATCAGACAATTATCCATATGCATTTCCAAGTTATAATTTGTTTAGCATTGAGGAACAATTCTTGTATAATTTTCAAGTTTTCTTCATCAAACAAATTTAGAAAGTTCTATATTTACCAAAATCTTGGTGGTTGAATTACAATCTCACTTGCAGATATCATCACTCCAAAGCTAAAATTTGGCACATATTTCATGCTCATTGAAATAAATCTCGAGTCAATTGCTGCCAGAAAACAGCAAAGAATTTGAGAAAAGAGCTTGTCAAAAACAATGAAAGATGCTAGAAACAAATCCATTAACTATGAAAGTCGACACATATATGCAATGGAAGCAATCTATTATTAAAACTAAACTTCTTCATGTTGGAAATGGGAACCCTAACATTCTCTTATAAATTTATAATAAAGAATACAGATAAGCAGATAGCTAAGGGATCTTGCCTTCTAACATGGCAAGTGGAGCTTAGAAACAAATCTCTATTAACAGATGATCACGGTGGCACTAAGAAATATTAAAAGTACTGTCAAACCACATATTAATACACAAGCATCTATAAGTCTTGTGTCTGTATTATATTCTATACATTCAAGAAATGTAAGATCCCTGTCTAATTCTGACATTAAATTATCAGTTTTGGGTCATATGCATTTGTCAAACAGTTTGTATGCAAAGTCTGTTCTGAGTTTTTTCCGAGCTCTTTGTCTGATTTGCAGTTGAGTTTTAAAGCTAAATAACATATAGAGCATATAGAATGTAAAGCAAAGTACATGAACAATTATAGTAGTAGAGAAGACCACTCTTATCGCTTCAAATCAGTCAAACTCATGCATGGATAATTCTGATAAAATGTTTCAGACATTCATATCTCTCAATAATCATAATTTTTTATTGCAAGAGTGGTTTAAATTATGTATTTCACATAACTGGATGTTGTGCACAAGTGAGGACTGCATACACGCTATAATCACCCTACACTGCTGCTAATGATCTGATTTTTATTATGGCAGCATTCTGATGTTTTCTGGGTCTGCAACTGTGGATGAAACTAAAAGCAATGAGGCTGTCCAATTAATTGCTCTGCCCAGAAGTCCGTATAAATCTGTTTCATGCGTTTGGAATTGATTTCCAGCCTTGTATCTTCTATCTCCTTCACTGCTGTAGCCGTCTAGCTAGGAAATATGGGCACGGGTCCAAGGTTATGCATGAGTCCACCTTAGAACTGCCTGGACGTTGTGAACAGGAAGAATGGCAGTGTGTATTTGCAGCAGTAAAACCCAAATGTGGAAGATATTCGAATGCAGACCTGTGCTTCTGGTATTGAGCAACCCAAACTATAAAAACATCATGTTTCCTACTCAGATTTCAGAGAAAACAAACCAGTCTTCACATGCCCTTGAATCTTTTGTTAGAAGACCTTGAATCTGACCAGAACTCCCATTGCAACTCACCAAAAATCTGCAATTAAGCTCATTAGTGAATTCTGTTCAAACCCACATCTCAAGAAGATTGGGTTTCTGTCCAATCTTTGATTCTAAGGGTTTTTGTCCCTAGAAAAATCCACTCACTGATTTCCATCAACAATAGAGAAATAGCATAAGGATATATTCTCATAACATGCTTCAAATGAGAGTACACACTGTTTATAAAGCCTCTTTAGGTGGTTCAAACACATTGGGAAACAATATTGGATAAAACTTGTTTTTATTTTATCTCTCCAAAAGCAACTTTATGTTATAATTTAAAGTAGACATTATAATAAAGTTACTTTATTAATTAAAACTCCCCCATTGCTCCAAAAATGACCTTTTCATTAAATGATGATAATTGACACACAAGGTCCCTATTTTATGTGCCCAAGATTTAAAACTTTTCATCCCGGTTCCAACGAGCTATAACACTAAGGTTCTCTTTAGACAATTTTCATTAAAATAACAGCCTTAGTAAATTCAATTAAATTATAGCCAATAGTACATCTGACTTGTGAAAACGATTGAAAAATATCAGAATCGAAATTTGACAACATAGAAGTGATTTCGATGATAAAAGATGATGAGCGATCCTGATTGGGCGACTTACTAAAAATAGACGCTCCCTCCAAGAATCTTGGAGCCCAAACGAGAAGCCGAAAATAACATCTGAAAGCGTCATTTAACTCCTCTAAACCATTCGAGCTCATTGAAAATATCAAAACACCCCTTAAATCATGTTGACACAAACTCAGAATGTCGGCAACAATTGTAGTGCTAGAGGACCTGAAAATGGGGACAATACAATCGTCCCTTCCCGGCATTGCTTGTCCGCAAGCAATGATTCACTATACCCCCTAGGATCCCAAATCAGTCTCAGAAAAATTGTTCTGCCAATCCACTGCACCACTATGATATTACTAATTTCAACCATATCGTCATCCCACAACACCCTGGTAAATACACCATCAATCACGAAAATTCCTGGATCCCAGGTTTGAGTTTCAGAATACATCCCAAGAGTGACTGAGTGGTCATGCCTGCATAAGTCCACCAAAAGTAGCATCCTCAAACTGTTACCAACTCCCTGAAACATGATTACTCATGGGAATGATCCACCTAGATCCCACAAGTGAAAAGGCCATCCACCTTTCCCATTATCTATAATATCTTGTCGCTACAGATTGATTACAGATGAAATGCCCAACTACCACAACACTGCCTCTCTAACCTGTATCCCAAATTGGTGACCATACTGGAGAAGCAAACAGAAAGGTCTACAGGATTTGGTTCCTTTTGCTATAGGAAAAAGCACCTCATACCAATCATCCACCCCAATCTTAGGTGTCATTCAGAGCATCAAGTCATCAGTAGATGGGCTGAATGAAAAAGAACGTGCATATCTCACGATGTAATTTATGTGAAATGCACTACTATGCACAATTTCCCTACTAAGTGCAGTTGAATATATTCATCCTGCTCTACCCTTGTGTTATCACCATGCACATCCTAAGTGATAACAGAACCACTGCTGCCCTCATTAAAATGAACAATCCAGATGAGGTATTCAATGAATTTATCTGCAGTATTAAAACAAGCTAAGGCTTGTGCAACTTCCTCTTTTGAGAGCTCACCCTCAAGAGCTGCTCCAAGAGATGTAACCTGCTAGAAATCAATGTTTCCTGTCAAAGATTTTTCCTCATGGCTGCAAGTTGCACATCCCTGTGAGTTCTTCTCCTCCTCTTTCAAGATTTTTAACTCTTGACTTGTTTTCCCATCATTATTGCTATCGAGGAAGGAAGTTTCCTCCTCCACAGCTGATTTACAATCAGCATCATGCTCACCTATAACAATTTCATGGCTGCAAACTAAATCTTCCTATATCAATTCTCTCACATGAAGTTCATCAACTCCTGTTACCTGTTGGTCCTCCTCACTTGTCATATCTGAATGTTGAGCTGATAAGAATGTGACAAAATCAATTTTTGACCAAGCTAATCTACCTAATTTTCAGCTTCATGAAGTGCCACCAAGGTAGCCTCTAGGGTATCCTTAGTAGTTGAGAGATCGAAGGTAAGGGTGTCTATTTCTTCTTCCTTCTTCCTCAATGCCTCAAAATAAATCTCTACAAGATCGAGGAGATGATCTCGATCTAAAAGTAGGTGTAGATAATCTAATTTCATTGTTTTCATCCCTTCTTTGATCACTTGCAAATGTGAGTATTCCTCTTTGAGCCCCTTTTGTCTCCTCTCCAATTGTTCCTTCCAAAGGTGCTTTTCAATCATCCCATAAATGTCATCAAAATGTACTAAATCTGCAACAACTTTATCTTCAGCGACTTTCAATTGTCTCTCCAAATAATGTGAGCTAGCATGTGTATGAGAGAAATCAGATTCACAAGAAGCAATTGATTGTCCTCCATTACACATATCAATGCTATTGATACCATCTTTCATACCCAGCTGTATAGAGGAAGTGGGAACAACATTATGGTCTAGAGTAGATCCATCCCAAGAAGGACCTGCACCACGTGTAGGGACCATGACAACCAGACGAACATAAGCATCAACACTCATAGAAGATGTGGAGTCATCATCATTGGCTGATTGTGAGATATCTTCGCATGAGATATCAATATGCCCATCATATGCACTAGTGTGATCAGCATTGTAGGATAGCTCTACCTCCAAGATTCCTACCATTAAACTCTTGCAATCAATAACATCTTTCCCATGACCAATTGTAGGTTGCAAGTCACAAGTAGTTGGTTCCTCTTTCTTTTCCATCTACTCTTCAAATAGATCATTTTTCTTTCCTTGTTCTTGCAACCCTAGCTCTTCTTTCACATTGCTTTCTCTGCTATCTTTTGACTCTTCTTTCCTTCTTTGTTGTTGATATGAACTTGTAGATACCAAACCATAATCATCCTCATCAGGTATGCCCATAAATTGTGTGAAGGAACGGAGGTCACATATGTCCTTGGGAAGAGTGCAATACTTTTTGTAGCTGCTCATAATTGCATCATTGGTTGCCTTGGCATGAGGCCTCTTACATGTACTTGTTGATGAAGATGAAACCTTAGAATGCTTAAGTTTCCTTAAATGTACATCATCTGAACGCTGCAATTTCCGATCGTTTTGTTGTGTTTCTCTTAACTTTGCAAGACCCTTTGTTATTTTCTCCTAGCTGGGCACCCTTTCCTTTGATGGTGAAGCCGGCAGGAAAGTAGGTAACAATTTACCATCCTTAATTCTGGCCATTAATGACTATGCAGCTGAAACAAACTGATTTCTACCCTCAGGCTGGCAGAATCAATGCGTTGATACCACTGTAAGATACTTGTCTAATTCTGACCTTAAATTTTCAGTTTTGGGTCATATGCATTTTGTCAAACAGTTTGTATGCAAAGTCTGTTCTCAGTTTTTTCTTAGATATTTGTCTGATTTGCAATTGAGTTTTAATGCTAAATAACATATAGAGCATATAGAATGTAAAGCAAAATACATGAACGATTATAGTAGTAGAGAAGACCACTCTTATCACTTCAAATCAGTCGAATTCATACACGGATAATTCTGATAAAATGTTTCAGACATTCATATCTCTCAATAATCATATTTTTTTATGACAAGAGTGGTTTAAATTATGTATTTCAAATACCTGGATGTTGTGCACAAGTAAGGACTACATACACGCCATAATCACCTTATCACTGCTGCTAATGATCTGATTTTTATTATGGCAGTGTTTGATATTTTCTGGGTCTGCAACTGTGGATGAAACTAAAAGCAATGAAGCTGTCCAATTAATTACTCTGCCCAAAAGTCTGTATAAATCTGTTTCATGCGTTTGGAATTGATTTCCAGCCTCGCATCCTCTATCTCCTTCACTGTTGTAGCCATCTAGCTAGGAAATATTGGCACGAGTCCGAGGTTAAGCTCGAGTCCACCTTAGAACTGCCTGGACGTTGTGAACAGGAAGAATGGCAGCGTGTATTTGCAGCAGTAAGCCCAAATGTGGAAGATATTTGAATACAAACCTGTGCTTCTGGTATTGAGCAACTCAAACTATAAAAACATCATGTTTCCTACTCAGATTTCAGAGAAAACAAACCAATCTTCACATGCCCTCGAATCTTTTATTAGAAGACCTCGAATCTGACCAGAACTCCCATTACAACTCACCAAAAATTTGCAATTAAGCTCAGCAGTGAATTCTAATTGAACCTATCTCTCAAGAAGATTGGGTTTCCGTCCAATTTTTTGTTCTAAGGGTTTTCGTCCCTAGAACAATCCAGTTACTGATTTCCAGCAACAATGGAGAAATAGCATAAAGATATATTCTCATAACATGCTTCAAATGAGAGTACACCTTGTTTATAAGGCCTCTTTAGGCGGTTGAAACACATCCGGAAGCAATGTGGGATAAAAGTTATTTTTATTTTATTTTGTCTCCAAAAGCAACTTTGTGTTATAATTTAAAGTTGACATTATAATAAAGTTACTTTTTGAATTAAAACTCCCCCATTGCTCCAAAAATGACCGTTTCATTAAAACAATGATAATTTGACACACAAGATCCCTTTTTATGTGCCCAAGATTTAAAACTTCTCATCCCGGTTCCAACGAGCTATAACACTAAGGATCTCATTAGACAATTTTCATTAAAATAACAATAAATTTAATTAAATTATAGCACAGGAGTGATCCCGATGATAAAAGATGATGAACGATCCTGACTGGGTGACTTACTAAATATAGACGGTCCCTCCAAGAATCTTGGAGCCCAAACCAGAAGCCGAAAATAACATCTGAAAGCGTCATTTAACTCCTCCAAACCATTCAAACTCATTGGAAATATCAAAACACCCCTTGAATCATGCTGACACAAACTCAGGATGTCGGCAACAACTACATTGCTAGAGGTACCGGAAATGGGGACATTACAAGAAAGGAAACGAGCAATTTGATATTGAAGATTTCTAAAATCCTTCAGGCTGTGGATTGAACATGTAGGCGCTGTGCACAACCAACATCCTATCAATAGCATTTGTAATATTATATGAAATATAAATAGTTCTGCCACAACAAAAAAAATTGAGTGCTGGTTCTTCCCAAATAAGATCTCCTTCCTATGGGTATATTCACGCTTATGAAAATCCCTAGTCATGACAAGTACTGAGAATATGGTTTCTTACTGCAGTTAGCTTCTTGTAGCATATAGGTTCTCTTTTTTGACAGTGGATTAGAAAGTCTGCTTGGAGAGGCAGGCATAACCTTGTATTCAGGAAAAATTGTGTATCATTTCTTAAAAAATATATCCATGGTATTCTGGCTGAAGCTGTTTTAGTGAATTGTTGCTTGCCAACTGTCAGTTATGGCACAACTAACAAATGTTTTGAAGATAGTTATTAGAGGAAGATAGTTATTAGAGGCATCCTGCCTCCTATTTATCTTCATAGTCCACATGTCTCCTGTGGTAGAATTTTCACACCTAACATTATGACATGACAAAGTTTTTATTGTAGTTTGTAAACTTTGGGAGCAGTCTCCAAGTTGCCGAGTGCTCTATTTTTTTGCTGGGCAAGCTTTTACAAGTTTAACTTGAGTTTTTTCAGACATGAAAAATGCGGGTAAAATGTTGTTTATGTTTTTTTCTATAAAACCCTTCATTTCTCCTTTGAGATGTCATTTTTTAATATAATATACTTTTTAATTGAATTTTGCAAAAATCTATATATATGTTTCTTTAAGATATTTTAATTTTTAGTACTTTCTAAGGTGCCCATTTTTTGAGTATTTGCTGAGTCAAAACTTTTGGGCTTGCCCAGTACTCTTCTAGTCCGAGTCTGCTACCTTAATGGGTACGGTTGTTTGTAGCACCTGCCAAACTATGTCCTTCTTTGACCCTGATCGCACTGACGTACTTGCTGGTACATTGGAGGTTATTTGTTCCTTTGCCATCACTTGTTCAACTTCTAATCTAGTTTCTCAAAGTTGTTCCTTCTCTGTACGAGGGTTTGTGTGCATCGCCTTGTTCGTCTATGCTTCTATGATTTCCAGAATTACCTCATCTTGTTCCTCTGCATTTAGGATTTTAATACCCTTTTGCTTCGCGCGATTGGTGTCTTCATTGTCACTTAATCCACACCATTTGCACAATAATTGTACACTGTCTTTCTTATTTGGTAGTTTCTTGCAAATTGTCTGCATCCGCTACATTGTTGGCACTATATGATAAGACGTCCCTTGGAGTCGTATTGTATTTGATTTCATCGTTAATTTCCATAATTGCCTAGGGATACATTTTCTCATTTCGATGGAGTGGACTCTCCTTATGTGAAGAGTGCTTGCATACTTCTAGTTTTTAAATTATATGGACACCTTTATTGAATGACCCATCACCAGTGAAATCTCAGAAAACATCATTTTAGGACAATTACGTTTCATATGCCCTTCAATTTTGCACTCACCATAGCTCATTGATTTCTTTATTGGTTTCTTTCTCAGCGTTCAATTCCTTAATCATTCTCATCATATCCCACTGTAGGGCCTGGACTATTGCCAATTCATCATTGCTACTACTCTCAGTGCTATCATCATCATGCATCTTCCTCTTCCCCAAGAGGATGTCTTGTTTTCACTCTCAATGTCCATTGGACGATTATAGGCATTGGCATAGGAGGACGAAGGTATCACCTTCATCTTTTTGTGCAATGAGGGAATCAGCCCCTCAATGAACCACCTTTCCTTCAACTAGTTGGCTGGAGGATTCTCCAACTTGGCTAGCAATTCCTTAAGCCTACAATTTTAAGCTCGTCCATTCTCATTCTTCCCTTGTTTGGTGTTATAAATTTTGGTGACAATCTCATTATCATCTCGTAGCAGTTTAAACTTAGCCTCGAACGCCCTCTTGAGTGCGTCTAGATGAAGCATCTAGTTTTGTGAGCCACTCGATGATTGTACCCCATAGCGTTGCTAGAAACGCTCTCAACCAATAGTCTTTATCAACGTGACCGCTTGCTAACTAGATAGTCTCACACTTCCTCCAGTGCCTTGTAGGATCTTCTAACCCGTTCCCCATAAACTTCGGCAATTTATGTCAATCCACATTCAAACTTGTCAAAGGAGTCACCATCTTTCTTGCCCATTTTCTCCCTTGTGCATTGAACATAGGTGGACTGTT
>MU215869.1:8371-27655 GCA_018584345.1 Thuja plicata
AGGTGTAGTTCCCACAGGTGATTGGGAATGAAATATTTGGGACCTTCTTGAGGGCCAAGAAGGTATGCAGCTCCATCATCTGTCTGCAATATTCCAGCAGCACGATCTTGTCCCCACAATGCTTGGGCAACAAGTAGGGTTTCCCAGAGAAGCCGACGACCCTAATGTACATATGCTTCTGGAATTGAATATAGTAGTGCCTATAGCTACTAACCAACTTCATCATCTCAGTGGATAGGTGGTATCCGGCATCCCGGGTGGGCGTGAGTAAATGGTAGTAAATGAAGGAGTCATTTACCCAGCAGTAACTGGGGAAGCTGGCTTCCCATTGAATCTATGGGAAATGGTCCCACGGGCTTTCTATCCCCGGCCAAGCCCGAGAACGCCATCTGTGAGCAGGCCATTGGAGTGGGGCCTCTGTTGGGCCAAAGCCCAGAAAACATAAGAAGTCATGTAGAACTTCTTCTTCGCGTTCAGCTGCAAGAACTGGGAGTCGACATGATTGAAAATAATGGTCGCCCAGTCAAAGAATTCTCCCTTAGTGGAGATGCCCAGGAGGAAATAGTACATCCACTTTGCAAATTCCTAGGCGGAGGGCTGCCCAAATACCCGGGCCAATGCTATCATCCCCATTTGGATGCTTTCCTTGAATTCGGAGCGGGGGATATCTATCTTCATTCTTTTTGGATCCCTCTTCAGGACCTTCAGCCAGTTGATGTTCATGTACACCCGGGCAGCATCCTCCAGTTGATTGAATTGTTTCAAGGCATCAGTCCTCGTGACCACCGAGGATCTCTCAAATTGCGAGATACCCAGGCCTGCTTGGAAAGTGACTGGGTCCAGAGACACCAGTGGAGTGGGGAATCCCATAGGTTCTGCAGGTGCTAGTATGACGGCCTGGACAGAAGAGTTATAGTGGGCCGCCAGAGTAAGAACAAGCTCTGGAGACTGCACAGAGCATTGGAAGCAAGCTGCCCGGAGAGTTTTGAAACCTCCGACGTTGGTTGCAATTGTGTCTCCAGCCTGTCGCTGGATATGCATTATCTTTACTAGGGCCTGTATTTCTGCCCAAGTTCTGACACTGGGGTCGGTCATAAATTTTACCTGAGACTCAATCTTTGAGCCCACAATCTCCTCACCCTACATATACTTCATGGTTAGGGGCAGCTTTGCTAGGGCCTTCTCTATTTTAGACTTTGCTGCTGCCCTGGTCTCGGTTATGGATGGCAACTCTGGACTTCCGAGAGGAGATGATGTGGATGCTTCAGACATGGTTGTAATATTAAGTCCAGACCTGCGAGACAAATCGACCGTCAGAATATATTCTTCAAAATAAAACAGTAACTCTCAGGTCCGGAGATCTTACCACCGCGTTGTTTTCTTTTCTTGAAAAGTTAGGTTTTTTGCATAAGTATCCGAAAAGTGAAACATAAACTTAGGATTTTCACTATATATCCAGGTCCGGGAAACTCTATCACACTTGATGAAGACATGGGACGAATGGGGGAAAGAGGCCTAAGGTCCAGAGAAATGACCATTAGCAAAGAAGAATGTGGAAATAGGCCCACGTAGACGCCACATGCGCTGGCATTGAATGGATGGGATGGCACTGGCGGTGGAGCTGACTGTTCAAACGCATGAAAAGGGAAAGCCACTTGGCCAGAAGTAATTGCACGCATGGGAAATAAATGAGGCTCTGACAACCTTGATGGAGGAGAGAGAAAACTACCTGTTTGAAACCGGCCGAGAGCCGAGTTTCAAACAGGTGGTTTTCTGCCTCGACGCAAACTTGAAGCAAAAAACCAACAGCGAGGGTGACTCGACCAACTCGTCGAGCCACACGGAAGGATATACAGAGAGTTGAAGGGTATATACATGGAAAGGAGGGATATATACAAGGGTTACCTATAGGAATATACATATATACATGAATATACACATGGGTGACTGCCACGGAAAAAACCAGACAAAGCTGAAACAAGAATATACAGATATTTACATTACGTACATGCTATTTATAGGCTATTTACATCCGCACAGAAGGCGGACAACCTTCTGGCAGAGCCGAGGCACCAGCAAGCGACAAAACCAGAAGACCAAAGAAACAACAGAACAACAAAGCAAACGAAAAACAAAAATAGGCCAACCGAAAGGAAAACCAGAAAAATGAAAGCAAAACGAAGAGGAGATAAGCAGAGAAACCAACTTGAAAACATAGAAGGCGGAGGAAGGAAAAGGGTTACCAGGAGAACTCTGCAACAACTTCAAACTGTCAAGCTGTCGAGATCACCACCACGGAGCACTAGCGTACGTCTGAGAATAGTAGAAGGTGTTTAAGCTCTGATTATCAGAAATTTTCTCTGTAACTACTCTGCTAATCGCTTTGAAAATTGCTCTATTTCGCTCTAAGTGCTCGAAGATTTTAATTGCGGTAAGGGTGATAATGACAGGTGAGTCTATTTATACCTGCGGTAAAAATTAATCTTCCCCAATCCAGAGATTTCGGGTTAGGAAAACATTCTGGACTCCGGGCCCGGGGATTCCTTATGATGATATTCCTAAGACTTGGGAACATCATCACAAAGAATCCCGGAGTCCGGGGTCGAGCTTCCAACCAAAAGGCAACCTCCGGGATCCGGGATCCCGGAGGGGAAAAACAAACTGAGAAAACAATGCGCACCGGGGAAGAAAACCCCGGAGAAAGAAAGAAAAAGCAAAAGAAAGACAAGGCAAAAGCCGCAAGGAAAACAAAACAAAAGCAAAAAGGGGGACCCAACATTTTGCACACAAAATTTAGGGATGGGGATGCAGGGCATAACAAATGGTGACTATCTGGAACAAATTCCTTAGCACATTTGAGAACCATAGAATCTCTTGTTAGCACAACTGGGATCAAATCGTCCTCCCGAAGTGTTTGACAAGCAGAGAGTAGCATATCCGAGAGAACCCGTCCACACAGGAGTCAGCCCGTAGCCTTTCATCAGTGGTGTCGTGTGTGCTTTGGAAGGAAATCAAGCCGATGACCTCTGGGAGGAGTAGAGAAGCATAACTAATTACATCAAACCAGTCATCAATTTAACTATTTTTCCCCCGAAGGCTGGAGTTTCGTCCCTCTTTTCCTCATTACTTCATTTATTTCTAGGTGGGGAAGGCGGTACTTCTTTCACCATTGAGCCCAAGCTTAGCTAAAATTCAAATGGCGGTACTCCTTTCACCTATCCACCTATATTTAGATATTTGGAGAGGATAAAACTCTAGACTCGGAAATAATTTCTTTAGATTTTGAGACGTGGATCAACCAAGCAGTACAGCTGCTCTACCCTCGATGTGTCCGATTACTTGTTCCTTATATTATTATTGTTCACTGATTGCCAGACTCCTAGAGACAACACCCGATGGAGATTGCCCGAAAATGTGCCATAACCTACAAACAATCTCGGAGACCGGTTTGATTCCATCGTGATAAAGACAGATTCTAAAGTTCACCATGCCGGAGGCATTGCACCATAAGCCAAAGTTATGCGAAGCATTCCAGTTCCTACAGGATGGAACAAAACGCTGGGACCACAAGAAAACCAAAAGCGAAAACAAATGCAAAAAAAGCAAGAGGGGAGACCGTCCCGGAGGGCAGCCAACAAGACTATTTACAAGGGGATATTTACATACAATACAATTTTGGACAATCTTACCCTTATTCGAAGTAATATTTGAGAAACTGCCCATTAACAGGCAATGCGAAAGGTTCTCCAGTGAAGGTGTTAAGGCGGTAAGTATTTTCCCCGCAGATTTATGAGATTAGGTATGGTCCAAGCCAGAGCCTTTGGAACTTGGTGTGTTTTTCTTTCTTCTCCCGGGCCTTATCCCACAGCAGGACCAGATCTGAGATCTGAAAAGCCTTGTATTGGGCTCATCTGTCGAACCATCATTTTACCACTGCTTGATGACACGCAAAATGTTCGAGTGCCGCGTCCCGCTGTTCTTCCATTCTCACCAGATTCAAGAGCCGAACCTCCATAATGTTGTCCCTGTTGTTGAATTCTTGTATAAACTATAAAACTGGGATCTGTAAGTTGACTGGAAATACAGGGTTCTGGCCATAAACCAAGTGGAATGGGGATGTTCCTAGGGCGGCTTTAATACGAATACGATCCGCCCAGAGGGCGAATTTCAATTTCTGGTGCCAATCCCGGGGATTTTGTTCTAATAGATGTTTGATCACTTCAAGTAAATTCTTGTTCGTTGATTCAGCAACGCCGTTTCCTTGGGGGTAATAGTTGCTGGAGAACTTCAGGGTGATCTTCCGATTGTAGGTCCATTCAAGTAACTGCGTTGAAGAAAATACCAGACCATTGTCACATACTAAAGCAAAGGGCATTCCAAACCTTGTGATGATGTTTTCTTCCAAAAACTTGATGACTACGTCTGCTGTGTTGTTTTTGCAAGGTATAGCTTCAGACCACCAAGTGTAGTAATTAGTTGCAGTTAGAATATATCGATGATTGGCAGACGAGTTGGGGTTGATTTCCCCGATGAAGTTGAATGCCCATTGGGCAAACGGTCTAGCCTCGTAGACTGGTTGTAGAGGCATGGCTGGGTTATGCTCACGATGTGCTGCAGTTTGACAGGTATGACATTTCCTAACGTGAGCGTAGAAATCTTTAAAAATGTACGGCCAATAATATCTGGCCCGGAGTATCTGATGGGCAGTGGCGTCGACTGAGCTATGTTCGGTTCCAAACTGTCCATGGAATTCATCAATTATTTTCACAGCTTGGTCTCTGTCGATGCATCGAAGGTACACCCCTTCGTAGTTTCTACGGTAAAGCACAGAGTTTTTGATTATGAAATGGGCGCTTTTCATCCGCAAGGCGCGGCGTTTGTGTGGAGGCAACTCCTCCGAACATTTGTTAGTTAACAGCAAGTATACCAAATCGGTATACCATGGATCTTGACTAATGGACTCTACCGTATAAGTCTGACATTCTATGTGGGGAGTCTCTTCTGCCATTGCTTGACTTAGTCCTTGACCTCAGACTATTTTCATGGGCTGCATCTCTAAGTCATATTCCTGGAGGATGGCCATCCATTTCCCCCGTCTCTCGCCCAATTCACTCTGCATCAGCAGAGATTTGACAGCCTGGTCTGGGATGATAGCGTGCACTTTTCTCCAGAGAATATAATGCCAAAAAAATTTCACGGCGCGAACCAAAGAAAAGGCCTATTTTTCCAGTGATGAATACCGGACCTCAGCATTCTTAAAGGGGGAACTCATGAATGCAATTGGTCGTTCCTCCCCTTTAACCTTTTGGGTTAGTACTGCCGTGGCAGAATGTGGAAAAGCAAATGAGTAGATATAAAATGGGAGGGAGTAGTCCGGATTAGCCAGGACAGGTGCCTCCATTATCGTCTGTTTAATCTGGGCGAATGCCCATTTTGCTTTAGGACTCCACTCAATTTTGGCATCATTTTTCATCATTTCATTGAGTGGTTTAACTATCTCTGTGAATCCTGTGATGAATCGGCGCACGAAGTTGATTTTTCCAAAGAAGGATCGCATTTCTTTCTTGCTACCAGGCATTTGTAAGTTTAGAAATGCTTCAACTCTATCAGGGTCTATGGATATACCCTTCTCAGAAACAATATGCCTGAGCAATTTTCCCTTGGTGACCCCAAATATGCACTTCTTGGGGTTAAGGGATATTCCGTACCGGTGACACCTCTCGCAGATCTGAGCGAGGTGGGCGGCGTGATCACGCCTGTCCCAGGAGAAGACGGTCAAATCATCCATGTAGATGATTATGCATCGATTTACAAGGCCCTCAAATGCAATGTCCATGGCCTTCTGAAATGTAGCCCCCGCGTTGATTAAGCCGAAGGACATTCTTCTGTACGCAAACGTTCCCCACTTGGTGGTAAACGCTATTTTCTCTCTGTCCTCATATTTGACCATGACCTGGTTGTATCCCGAATATCTGTCCAGGAAAGACATCATCTGGGATCCATTTACTATCTGCAACACCTCATCCAACGAGGGGAGAGGGTGATTATCTTTTTTAGATGCCTTGTTCAAATTTCAAAAATCCACGCAAAGGCGGATCTCACCGTTCTTCTTTTGCACAGGGACCAGGTTGGCAACCCACGAAGTGTGTCAGATCGAGAAAATGATCTGAGCTGATAGTAGTTTTTCTACCTCGTGACGGATCAGAGGTTCTATCAGGGGGTTGACCGGCCTTTGCTTTTGCCGAAAGGGCTTAGCATCTGGTTTCAGGGGAATGGTATGAGTCGTGATGGATGTGTCATACGTCTTTGAATCTTCATACCCCCAGGCAATCACATCAATGTATTCTCAGAGAACCACAAGAATCTTCTCCTTTTCCTCAGGGGAACAGGAGGTGCCTATGTGGATGATCTTTTCTTCACCGGGCTGGCCGATGTTAACCTTTTCAAATTTTCCTCCCTCACGGGAGGACGAAACCTTCTCACGGGCCCGAGGGTCCGAGTCGAAGACTCGCTCTAATGCAACCATCCCCTTAGGGATGGTATTGGTGGGTAAGTCCATTATCCCATCATCTTCATCACCCTGTCCAGTGTCATCATGGTCTCATTCCTCCACTATCTGATCCTCAAAGACACCAACGTTGGCCATGAAGGCCAGGATATGTTGATCATCCTCAAAAACCTGAAAGTGGGTGACATTATCTGGAATGGAGGGGGTGGGGACCATCTCAACTAAAAATCTCCAGAGTCATGAGCCGGCCATCGGCTCAAGTGTGCTGGCGGAAACAGCTAGGGCATCCGGGACATAGTTCCGTCACCGGGGAATAAGTTCAATGCCAAAGGCATCAAAATCTTCAATAAGGTTCCAAGCCTGGTTGCGGTATGCGGCCAGCCTTTTGTTGTGACATGTGTATTGACTCTGGACTTGTTTAACAACTAACTCTGAATCGCCCAGAGCCCAGAGGCGGGTGACACCTTTCCTTAGCACGAATAGGAGTCCAAGGACCAAGGCCTCGTACTCCGTGACATTGTTTGTACAGTTAAACTGTAGCATATAGGATGCGAGGAAGGATTTCCCCCGCGGGTTGATTAATTATACCCCAGCCCCATAGCCCTGTTTGGATCAGGACCCGTCAAATTTAAGGGTCCATAAGTCATTATTTGTAGTCTGGGGCTGGGGAGGGGGAAATTTCTTTGGATTATCGCTGGGGGACTTGGGGATTTCATCCCGGACTACCGGAGTGAGAGTAGAAGTTATCCCCGGAGAAGTTTTGATTTGTAATTCCCGGGCGGATGGCACCAAAGGTGTGCATCCCGTAGAGGTACTGGATCCCGGGGAATCGGTTATATGTTCACTCCGGAAGATACCAAGTTGCTGGGTAGCTATTGATAGACATGGCTCACACTCGTGCTCTGAATGTTTTTGGTAATGCACTCGGCACCAAGTGTTGGATAGGAGTGTGGAGAGGGTTGCTTCAGTGCCCTGAGAGTCGACTTCAACTCTCAGCTTTTCTTCCAAGTCCTGTGCTCTCTGTAGCACTACGGGATCCTCTCCGGGGATGAAATCAAATGTTAAAATTTCAAGAGGGCAGTATACCCCCGGAGAAACTTCAGAGAAAAGGACTTCATTGACCCTCCCGAATTCGGTAAGGGCCTGTTTCATCTGGGGCTCACTTTCAACCTGGATCTAGTTTGATTCTCCTTCCCACGGAAGCCATAAGTGGGTGAAGTCGGTCGAAAAGTATCCATTTAAGGACTTAGACCAATTCCAACTTAGTAACATCCCGTAAGTCTCTGGGATGTCTACTACTTGGATATCAATGATGCTGGCTATCCTGGGGTCCTGGATAAGGTGTATCTGGACATTTTTCAATTCCCCCACCATTTTTACAGCAATCTTATCCAGTTGGATCACTGCGCCATTAGACGGGGTGGGGTGGAGTCCGAGCTTCTAAAAAATAGTCAAGGGCATGATGTTACCCAAAGCTCCCGAGTCTACTAGGTAGTTGTGTATATTTTTTCCATAAATGTTCAGGCCTAGCAGGAAGGGAGGATCCTCATTATTTCCCCAGAAGACAGCCGCGTTAGCATCTTCAAAGGAAATGGTCTTAGGTGGGCGGCTGACGACTTTCGGGTTTCCTAAGAGCTTCAGAAGAGACTTCTTCTGCTCAGGACAATTTAACAAAACCTCCATCAAGGTCATGGAGGTGGTGGTCTGCTCTAACGCCTTCGTAATATCAAATCTTCCCCCGGGAAACTGGTGATTTTCCTCTGTGAGATCTTTTGCTTGGTTAGAGCTAGGACCTTTTGGAGGGACGGGTCGATCAGCTGCATTACTCCGGGGAGGAGGAGTATCTTTGGTAGGAGGTAAAGGCGTATAAACTGGTCCTTTACCCACCTGGCTCTAGGTATTGTATGGAGCCTGTGGGTTGGTAAAGGCATTGGCCTCGAAGGGCGGAATGGATTTGTCAAAGAATCCTGGCAATTCAGATTCTTCTTCATCTTCTCTGGAAGTTCTGAAGAAGATGGTATCACAAGTGAAGGCACTGTGGGTTTACTCTTGAATAGGGGGCTCCGGGGGAGCAGTATCGTGTGATTGTTGCCTGTCTAGCTAGGAGATCATTATGACTTTCTCCAAAGTGGCACAATTCACTTCATTGTGCGAACCTGTATCATGCAGCCGACACCAATTAGTCATGGGCTGGAAGTCTGCGACTGGTGTGAAATGGGATGGTCCAGCACCATTTTGGTTGGTGTTTTGGTTCGGAGGTGGGCCTCCGGTGTTAGCGTTATTGTTCCATTGTTGTTGGTTAGGCCTAGGCCTATTGTTGAAATTTCTTCCCCCAGCATTGTTGTTCCGCTAGCTGGAGAAGATGTTTCCCCTCTGGGGATTTGAATTTTGGGGCGCGTAGGACCCCACCTTCAGTTGACCCATGTCCATGGTCAAGGTGGACAGCATTCGCCGGAGGGACTCAACCTCGGCGGTCAACTGGGTGTTGGCATCACAATGGGACGGCTGTGGCTGTTGTTGGCTTCCTGGGAAAGCAGCAGGATTAACCGGAGTCGAGGGCGACAATCCCCCAGCCGCGGACGACTGGAAGAAGGGCACTCCAGAGGGTTGTGTCTGAGTCTATTGTGTCTGCTGTGGCTAGTTCCAAGGGAAGACTTCCAGACCTGGCATCATCTAGGTCTAGGAGGGGTAAACATATCGCGCCTGTTGGTCTATCAAAGGTGGCAGGGGATTCACCGCCATCGAAGGGGCACCTATTGCCAGATTGGGATTGTAACCCCTGGCATAAGCAGTCCCGCCGGGGATCATGTTGAAAGGTGTGTTCTGTCCAATCCCGCCCGGGGATTTATTGAGACTGCGGGACAACCTAAGGCCAGGTTGTAGACTTTTGCCAAAGTATCCCAGTCGCCCGGGGCAGTTGTTCTCCAGAGGAGAGTGGCAACGAAAGGGTCCATCGCATTAAGATAGGTCTATATAGTAACGTCTGGTGATGGAACAAAAGGGCCTGTGCACCTCTTCAGGGCACGCTGGAACCTATGGTTGAATGCTGCAAGGAGTTTATTGGGTTCCTTTCTGATGGAGATGAATTGGCTATCGGACCAAGCTGGGTCCATATGCATGCAGAAGGCAGCCAAAAAGGCATCCTCCATATCTTAGCAAGTGTTGATGGAGTTGGTAGGAAGGTTTAGGTACCAATTCAACTCGCATTGTCCTAGGGACAAGGGGAACATGCAGGTCACAACATCCTCATGCTGGATCTAATGTCGATTCATGGCATCTTTGTATGCCTGTAAATGTTCTTCAGCAGTCCGTGAGCCTAAGTGCTCATATCGTGGGCAGATCTTCTCTGGGTGAGAAGGTAAATCATGGGTCGCGCCTGGAAAAGTGCCCATTGGGGATCCAGTGTTTCCAAAATATGCAGCCATCAGGCGAACTTTATGTTGGGTAGTTTAGGTATTGGTTCCCGGGACCGTCAGGGGATTTTGAGTATTCAAGGGTATGGTGGATCCCCAGACAACGGTGGCTGGAAGGACTTTCGATGTCCGCTTCTTTCGAGTAGGAGGCTCGAGTTCGACAAACCTTCCAGGATTGGGAGCAGACCTAAGGACTCTTTCAAATTTAGGTGGGGAAAAGGACCCAATCCCATTAAAGGCTTGTCTCCTAAAACTACAACTCGGGGAACCCTCGGGAGGTGTAAAATTGGAATCTCTGGAAGGGGACAAGTTCATGCCCTCCTTCTAGCGCTAGTTTCTATTGACAGGGTTTTGCTAACCGGGTCCGCCAACAGTCATAAGTTGTCACCGGGTTCCGGAGAAATCGGCCAACTCCACCTGTAAAGGTTATCCGGGGAAATAAAATTCTTCGGGCCTTCAAGCACCTAGGTGTCGGGTCACGACGGTGTGGGGCTCGGTTGGGAGAGGTGATTATTTTCAAGGGGGATAGCTGGTTACTTCAACTCATTCTCCCAGAGATTCAGTTTGGTAAGGGTTTCCCGGAGCAATCTACAGTTAGCAAATAAAGCGAAAAAGATCCTGCAGGGTTAGAAACATTTTTATTTAACTATAGTCATGCTAAAATGTCTGAAACATCAACAATACTCTGAAAGACTACACTAAATACCGAAGAAATACATAACCATCAGTTAGCATTTCATCAGTAGAAAAAATAAAGAGGTCGTTAATCTACTTTAACACATTCAGAGCAAAGGACATACAGGACGTTAAAACATGAAATACCATTAACTCAAAAGTAGGGATGATAACAATAGCATTACCATGAATCCTTCCTTCTTCATTAATATTCATCCAGCAATCACTAGTGGATGATACAGTAATGGCTCCAAGGGAGCATTCAACTAACAAGAACAGAACAAAGGAGCATTGAGCTCTGCAACCTAAACTCAAAAAATACTCTTGCTATTTCTATGGACAACAAAATCATTAATTTCGCCGACCCTTGGAAATGGGCCGATTTGCCTATTTATACAACTCTCTAACCCTAGCCCTATTTTACTGTGCTTCAAATAAAATACAATATCTGGGGGTCAGTACTACCTGCGCCACCCTACAAAAGACCTGGAGACAGAATAGGTCTGCCATGTCAGAAGAAGAAGACAAGGATATACATAGGAAGAATCGGCCTCGGGAAGAGAGCCAGAGAGAAGAAAGAAGGGAGTAGGTCCCCCGGGGACCGAGGCTACATGCCTCATAAATGGGAAATGCGGTGCCCTGTCTCCAATGTGCTAGGTGTACCTTCGAATGGCACCTCAAGAAGACCACCCTGTCAGAAACCAACTGTCGAGCCAATGCCTCTTGATGCGCCCAACTACCCTCTGACAAGTCTTTATTAACCACCTCTGAAAGTGACCGGTCAGCCTCAGGGACCCGGACACGGATCACTTTAAAGAATACAAAATTTTAGATCTGAAACTTTGGGATCCGGGAACTTATGTCCCCAAAAGAATAAAGAATGCTTAATGCTCAAGTTTCCCCAGTTTCCGGAGAACGTTCAAGGCTGCATATTATCATTGAAGGCCTAAAGGAGGTGGAAAATGCCATCCTTGTCAATCTTTCTTAGGCTGGCCCTTTTGTGTCTGGCCACATCAACTAGTTCCCCCAGGTCCGGAACATTATTCCTGTACTCATCTGCCATCCTTGCGGCGTCATGACTTTTTAGCACTATTTCGGTAAGTTTCGTCATTTGGGCCCCATCCATCCCCTCCAGAGATTGATACTGAGATGCCATCACTTCATCAAAATTCCCCAAGACTGTCTCCTCTGGGGTATAAGTATCTGTGCTGAGGGGGTCAACCCCGGAAGCTTTTATTACAAATGACTTGTACAAATTAGAAGAATACTTCACTTTATTCACCTTTTCTTGCAAGGACTCCACCAATTGCTTGGTTACCTCCAATGTGAGGTCCAGTCTGGAGTGCTGAGCCCTTACGAAATCAAATGATTCCTCACCCAAAATTCCAGATTTAGAAATTATGTCTTCCCCCAGGGTTAGGAGCTCCTCAAGCTCTACCTTCCTCGCCTAGTAATTCTCGGCGTCACTCTCCCATTGATCTATCAGTGCTTCTGCTTGGTGGACAACTTGCCGAGCCACGTAAAAATCGGGGAGAGTGGACGCTAGGAAATGTCGAGTATTTCCTATCTGCAAAGTGACCCATTCATCTACTGCCTGGGCCTTCTTCTTCATTACTCATAGGGAGTCTATGTCGCTCTGCGATAATTCTTCTGATGTGGAGGTCTCTGGAAGGGCAGAATTGAGGGGTCGGGCCAGTTCTTTGAGCAACCCCATGAGGTTTTCATTCTTTTCCTTTTCCACCTTCAGCCTCTGGGCCTCTTTTTCATATCGGGCCTCTACTACCCTTGCTGCTTCCTTTAGCAGGTCCACTTCACCCTGCTTCCCTCTTTTACCCAAGTGTACCTCTGCGATGTTGTAATTTGCGGGATCCATAGTCGCTTCATTGACATCTGGGGGAGGCGTTGCTACTACCGCAACTATTTCTCCACCCGGCCCAGTTCGTAATGTGTGAACGGTCCGGGCCTTCTTTGTCTTTGGCAGGGCCTGAGCTAAGGCTATCATCTCGGCCAAGGAGAGAGGAACTGTCAGAGTGGATTGGGATTTTCTTTTCCTGCTTTCTACCAACCATGGAGGTGGGAGAGGTGGCCTTCCTGCCAGAGCTTGTTCTTTAGATCCTCTCCCGGTGTCCGGTGGCGGCTGCTCCTTTTCGACATGTGCTTCCTCTGTTTCTCCCCCCGCCGGCACTTCTTCTGCAGCAATTTCCTTGATTTCTATATCCTCAGCCTGGTCCCGGATATCGATTGGTGAGTTTGGACCCTGATCAGCTTCCTCAGAGATTTCTTCTTCATGTTTCTCTATTCCTTCTGTTTCTACCTCTGGTTGGGTTTCTTCCGTCATTGGCACCTCTTTGGCCAGTATGGGAAGTGTCTGGCCAAGATTCATAGTTTGGGTTGTTGTTATTACGTGCCCGAAGGTTGCCCCCGGGAGTGGCCTTGGGAACGAGGCAGCTGGGGTTACGGTTGGTCCTGAAGTTTCGGGTCCAGGTTCCCCAGCAGATGCCTTTTGTTCACTTGGTGTTTGCTGGTCCACTCCTGGACCTTGCATTTCTGGGGTCCCGGAGATAATCTCCGGTTCTGCCCCCTTTTCTTCTATTTGCTGCTCTTCTTGTCCCGCGGCCTCTTCTTCCCAGTCTTCCAGGTCCACAACCTCTTATCCTTTCTCTGGGACTTCTGTCCCTGCTTGCGTATTATCCCCTTGTAGATTTATAAACTCATCAGTTGCAAACATGTCAAACTCCTCTTCTGGAGGGGGACTGGCTGGGATGTCTGCCTGTTCTGTTTCCTTCTTCATTTTCCGGGGAACTAGAAGAAAGGATCTCCACTTCTTTTGGGAGGGAAGCCCTTGGCGCTGGTTCTTCCTTGGGCTATTTGATGTGCTTTCTCTTCCTCCGGGTGATCAAAGGTGGCCCCGCATCTGCTATTGTTGCTACCTCCAGAGGATCCACCCCCGTCGCCTTCGCCATTAAGGCTGCCAGTGATGGGGAGGAAGGAGGATGAAGTGGTCCGGTCATTAGCGGGGGAGTGGAAAGCCTTGTGATCAACTGCTCCCTCATTTGTTGGGAGGCCGCTACAGATTGCCTAATCTATTCTTGGATGGGGACTTGCTACGCGAGGGGAGTTGTCTCTACCCCTTTTCCTTTATCTGTGTCTTGCGCAGAAGTCCCAGCCCCCGGAGTCAACTTTGGTACCAGTGGTGGTGTTTCTTTTGGTACCGGCCTGGAGGCTAGGCATGCACTCCCTGGGCATGCCTTCTTAAAATAGGCATGACTTCTCTCGACCACCTCTCGAGTGAAGTCCTCAATTGTGTGGTCCTCCTAGATAGCCCAATTCATTGGCGCTAGGGGCATTTGTCGATCCCCTTTTCCTTGTACTGGGGGTCTATGGTGGGGGCGTCGTCTGAAAATCCCACTAGGAATCTTTGGAGCTTTAGCTCCTGTATCATTCCAGCTATCATTCTATCGTAATGCCAGCTGCGCACATCCATGTCATCCTGGAAATCTGCAAAGAAGTCTTCCATGTGTGCGTGGTGGGGCTCTGAAGCCCGGGGCAGTGCTGTTGCGATTCTGCCATGTGGATCAAAATTTCTTCGGGCCAGATAGAATTCCTGCAAGTTATAACATTTTAATTCATTGTCTGCCTCCTTCGCGGCGGCCAGACTGCAGGTGTAGTTCCCACATGTGATTGGGAATGAAACATTTGGGACCTTCTTGAGGGCCAAGAAGGTATGCAGCTCCATCATCTGTCTGTAATATTCCAACAGCACGATCTTGTCCCCACAATGCTTGGGCAACAAGTAGGGTTTCCCAGAGAAGTCGGCGACCCTAAAGTATGTATGTTGCTTTAATTAAATGTAGTAGTGCCCATAACTACTAACCAACTTCATCGCCTTAGTCGACAGGTGGTATCCGGCATCCCGGGTGGGCGTGAGTAAATGGTAGTAAACGAAGGAATCGTTTACCCGGTAGTAACTGGGGAAGCTGGCTTCCCATTGAATCTATGGGAAATGGTCCCATGGTGATTTCTGTCCGCGGCCAAGCCCAAGAACGCCATCTGTGAGCAGGCCATTGGAGTGGGGCCTCTATTGGGCCAAAGCCCAAAAAACATAAGAAGTCATGTAGAACTTCTTCTTCGCATTCAGCTGCAAGAACTGGGAGCCGACATGATTGAAAATAATGATCGCCCAGTCAAAGAATTCTCCCTTAGTGGAGATGCCCAGGAGGAAATAGTACATCCACTTTGCAAATTCCTTGGCGGAGGGCTGCCCAAATACCCAGGCCAATGCTATCATCCCCATTTGGATGCTTTCCTTGAATTCAGAGTGGGGGATATCTATCTTCATTCGTTTTGGATCCCTCTTCGGGACCTTCAGCCAGTTGATGTTCATGTACACCCGGGCGGCATCCTCTAGTTGATTGAATTGTTTCAAGGTATCAGTCCTCGTGACCACCGAGGATCTCTCAAATTGCGGGATACCCAGGCCTTCTTGGAAAGTGACTGGGTCCAGAGACACCAGTGGAGTGGGGAATCCCGTAGGTTCTGCAGGTGCTAGTATGACGGCCCAGACAAAAGAGTTATAGTGGGCGGCCAGAGTAAGAACAAGCTTCAAAGACTTCACGGAGCATGGGAAGCAAGCTGCCCGGAGAATTCCGGAACCCCCGATGTTGGTTGCAATTGTGTCTCCAGCCTGTCGCTGGATATGCATTATCTTTACTAGGGCCTGCATTTCTTCCCAAGTTCTGACACTGGGGTCGGTCATAAATTTTACCTGAGACTCAATCTTTGAGCCCACAATCTCCTCACCCTGCATATACTTCATGGTGAGGGGCAGCTTTGCCAGGGCCTTCTCTATTTTAGACTTTGCCGCTGCCCTGGTCTCGGTTGTGGATGGCAACTCCAGACTTCCGAGAGGAGATGATGCAGATGCTTCAGACATGGTTGTAATATTAAGTCTGGACTTGCGAGACAAAGCGACCGTCATAACATATTCATCAAAATAAAATAGTAACTCCGGGGTCCGGAGATCTTACCACCGTGCCGTTTGCTTTTCTTGAAAAGTTAGTTTTTTTGCATAAGTATCCGAAAAGAGAAACATAAACTTAGGATTTTCACTATATCTCTGGGTCCGGGAAACTCTATCACACTTGATGAAGACATGGGACGAATGGGGGAAAGAGGCCCGAGGTCCGGAGAAATGACTGTTAGCAAAGAAGAATGTGGAAATAGGCTGACGTAGACGCCACGTGCGCTGGCATTGAATGGATGGGATGGCACTGGCGGTGGAGCCGACTATTCAAACGCGTGAAAAGGGAAAGCCACTTGGCCAGAAGTAATTGCACGCATGGGAAATAAATGAGGCTCTGACAGCCTTGATGGAGGAGAGAGAAAACTACCTGTTTGAAACCGGCCGAGAGCTGAGTTTCAAACAGGTGGTTTTCTGCCTCGACGCAAACTTGAAGCGAAAAACCAACAGCGAGGGTGACTCGACCAGCTCGTCGAGCCACCCAGAAGGATATACAGAGAGCTGAAGGGTATATACATGGAAAGGAGGGATATATACAAGGGTTACCTACAGGAATATACATATATACATGAATATACACACGGGCGACTCCCGTGGAAAAAACCAGACAAAGCTGAAAAAAGAATATACAGATATTTACATTATGTACATGCTATTTACAGGCTATTTACATCCGCACAGAAGGCGGACAACCTTCTGGCAGAGCCGAGCCACCAGCAAGCGGCAAAACTAGAAGACCAAAGAAACAACAGAACAACAAAGCAAACGAAAAACAAAAACAGGCCAACCGAAAGGAAAACCAGAAAATGAAAGCAAAATGAAGAGGGAAGCAGAGAAACCAGCCTAAAAATGCAGAAGGCGGAGGAAGGAAAAGGGTTACCAGGAGAAATCTGCAACAACTTCAAACCCTCAAGCTGTCGAGATCACCACCACGGAGCACTAGCATATGTCTGAGAACAGTAGAAGGTGTTTAAGCTCTGATTATCACACATTTTCTCTGTAACTGCTCTGCAAATCGCTTTGAAAATTGCTCTATTTCGCTCTAAGTGCTCAAAGATTTTAATCGCGGTAAGGGTGATAATGACAGGCGAGTCTATTTATACCCATGGTAAAAATTAATCTTCCTCACTCCGGAGATTTCAGGTTAGGCAAACATTCCGGACTCCGGGCCTGGGGATTCCTTATGATGATATTCCTAAGACTTGGGAACATCATCACAAATAATCCCAGAGTCCGGGGTCGAGCTTCCAACCAAAAGGCAATCTCCGGGATCCGGGATCCCGTAGGGGAAAAACAAACTAAGAAAACAACGCGCACCGGGGAAGAAAACCCCAGAGAAAGAAAGAAAAAGCAAAAGACAGACAAGGCAAAAGCCACAAGGAAAACAAAACAAAAGAAAAAAGGGGGACCCAACATTTTGAACACAAAATGTAGGGATGGGATGCAGGGCATAACATCTACTATGACTCAAAGTCATCGAGTTGCAAAAATGTCAAGTTTGACAACTTTTTGTAAAAGTTGTAAAAGTTGCTCATGACAACTTTCCACCAAAAGTTGCCTTTTGCACCCAACGGTCACCACAATTCAAAAAGTGGTTAGGAAAAGTTGTGGAAGACATAAAAATGATGAATCAACTCTCTCCAAGATGAGAGGAAGATATTGTAATGATTTTGCATCTTTAGATTTAATAAAACTGTGAAATTCTTGCATTTTTAGTGTTCAGATATCATGTACGGCCCTATACGGTACATTAATGTTCTTATTTCCATTGTTAATTGTAGTTTTGTCTCTTACCTTTCATATGAAACTAGTTTGAAGTCCTGATTCTTTATTTGGAGGGATGAAATGCCATTTTACTCTCTGGTGGTTAGTACAAGCAACATTCCTAGGGGTTGGCAAACAAATGGCCATATCTTGCAAATCCACCCTTGGTTCATAATGGCCCTAGAAGAAATGCAAGTATGTCCAATCTAATTTAGTAATCTAGTGGTGTTTTTTAGGTTCCTAGTGGGAGCAGGGAGAAATTTAATGCCCTAGGTGGACATCTCCATGTGGCCACTGAATAGAAGAAAAACAAAGATTTCATATCTGGAGTTGGGTGATTGACCAAAGGCTATAACTTTGGATTTGGTGATTTCTTCATGTGTAGAGGACATCAAACTAGTTGGATTGGTGGGCCAGCATTGGAGTGGAGCACTTCCTTTTGAAACTAAGCCTATTTAGGACAATTAGGCCTCCTAGTCTCAGTAAGGGCAGAGAACCTTGATTTCTGATCCAGATCAATCCTTTTGGGGATGTTTTGTAACTCAAAAAATGGTGTCATAATCACATTTTGGTTGGTTGGGTCCTTTGGAGAAGAAATGAGTAAAGTGGGAAAAACAGTCCAGGAAGGGCTACAAGGATTAGGAAACTTTTGTGAAGAAAGTATACTTCAGACATCGGGAAGTGCAGAACTAAAGGGTTGTTCATGTCATGTTGGCATAGATAACACTATTTCAGATCCCTTTAAGTCCCTTCAATTCTTGGAAACATATTAAGCCTAAATAAGCCATTGTATCCTTAAGGGTCACTTCGAGTCCCTAAGACAAAGCTAAGGGTTTGATTGTGTTTTGGAAGCGATTGTTGTAAATGGGATATGGAACCTAATAAACAAAGGACCTTACACCCTATGGAGTCAGAGTTAGGATGTTACAGTCCTTGGCTTGGTTCTTGGATTGAGGAACCTATCATATCAATAAAGAGTCAAGAAAAAAGGGCTATCAATCAACTACCTTATGAAGTAATCCAAGAATTATATAAATTACTATATCCTAGAGCTTTTCATACACGTATATCCTGAAGGTGTAAGCATAACTCATCAAGTCAGCATCATAAAATTCTCAAATCAATTTTATTGCTAATCATTTGAATTGTTTCTCTTGCATTGACTGCCAAAACTTATCAATATGACAACAATAATCATTCTATCTGGGCCTTCTTCAAGTTTTATGTTTTCCACAAGATGCTTCATGTTTACTTTGTGTATGTTTTATGTTCTATCTAGGTCTTCTTCACATTTTATATTTCCCCTAAATGACATTGTGTTGCATGTTTTGTGTGTTTGCTTTGTGTTTTGTGTATTCTATATGTTTTCTCCATGCCTTGCATATATGTTGTGCCTTAGGTGTTTGCATCATGTTTGAGTCATTTCTTGCAGAAATGATTTGTGGCTTACGTGTTGGATTTATCTTTGCTTCCTATCTGCTTTGTGTATACTTTAGTCACTATGTGTGTCTTCTTAATGTTGTGTGATTTCCATGTAGTACATCTTGGATTTATAAGTGCTAGAGCCTCGGTTGTTCTTCGATTGACATGTGTTAATTTTCTTGCCTTGGGTTTTCAAATTGATAATCTTTTCCATATCCTATAGTGTCTGGCCCTTTGAGGTGCCAAATATGGTAGGACAATAGCGCGCAACTCTGGTGTGCATCCAATTTGCCTCAAAATGATTCATGTTTGATTCATGTCTACTTTGTGTATGTTTTATGTTCTATATGGGTCTTCTTCACATTTTATATTTCCCCTGAATGACATTGTGTTGCATGTTTTGTGTGTTTTCTTTGTGTTTCGTGTATTTTGTATGTTTTCTCCATGCCTAGCATATATTTTGTGCCTTAGGTGTTTGCATC
>MU215871.1:9120-19942 GCA_018584345.1 Thuja plicata
TAGACTTTAACAGGTCTCCACCGATACTCTTAATAGGGTAGATCATCAAAAGTGATCAACATTGCAAGCCTTAATTAACCCCTTCCATTCTGTAGATAGTGAAGTTTTGTGGGTGTCATCCCCACCATATTTTTTTCTTCCTAACAGGAGTTTTCTACAATATCATATCTTGTGTTATGAGTCAATTATGTTCATGAATATTTCTATGAATGATTCATATGTTTATTAATGTTATGAATTGATATAACACACACAAATATAGTGTAGATCAGATGGAATGGATATGCAATTGATTACTAAGGTTAATTGATTAAAGGATAAGAAAATGTTTTAGAGGTATTGATTCACCCCTCCCCTCTCAGTACTACTTCCCATTAAACACAACAATTAGTATCAGAGCCAAGTTTGTTCTTGGAAATCTCAAAGGCTTAAGAGAAAATATCATACAATGGAGAAGTACAAACTTGATAAGAATATTGAGAATAAAAAGCTTGAGATATAGATGTTCTATGAACAGTATAAAGAAGGTGGAATCACTATGATACATTTACTTAATGAGAGGAAAGGAATAGAAACTCAAAGTAATGAAAAGGATTATCAAGAAGAAGAGATTCCAGATTTATTTGAGTCTTCAAGATCAAATACAAGCAAAGCATCAGATACATCAGAATAGAACATCACAAATCTAAAGGAGATCAATCAACATCTGACAGAGAAAATAAAGATGTTGCAAATTGGTCAAGAGACCCAGATGGTTAGAATGATTGATGTGATGAGTTGTGCTAGGCAAGCTGAAATAGAAAGAACACTAGCCACTGATGACAGGAGGAAGATTATAGAGAAAATTCAAGAAAAGGAGTTGGAAATTCAAAGACATGCTGAGCATCACCATGAGCTCACAAATAAAATTATTCTTATGAGTCAAGAAGCAAATAGAATGAATTTTGAACTCATTGAAAGAATATAGATTATCGGTGAACTAAGAGAAGAAAATAAAAAAACTAAAGCATGAGGTTAGAATTAAGCAACAACATAATGAAGTTATCAGAAAGGATGAAGAGAGAAATAAAAGAATGCATGATTTTTTGGGAGGACAACAAAGAGTCAACAATAGAAACGGCCTAGGCTTTACCAAAAATGGAGAATCATTAAATCAATCCAATCCAATGAATGTTTATGAAAATCCAAGACCAAGAAAGCTTACATGCACACATGTGGAAAGAAAGGTCACACAAAAAATGTGTGCAGAGGAAAAATGAAAGGTATTCCTAAATCTATAACTTCATTCATAGGATTCTGTTATAACTATAACAAGAAAGGACATAAGGCATATGAATGTAAGTCTAAAATGGATCAACCAAAGAAGGAAACCTACATGGACAAATAATGTCCTACATGCAAGATGAATGGGCACACAAGTCTTGAATGCTGGAAAAAGAAAAGGCAAGCATCAAAGCCAAAAGGTCAAGAAATGCCATATCAACCGAAGAGAATCGGTAATCAATATGTATGGGACTAAAACACTTGGACAAATTGTATAGGTAGATATGACCACATTGCTGCCAACTGTATGAGACTATGGACTAGAAAGTCTAGAGGATGGACTAACCCTAGAATGATGCGCTTACACTATCATAAAGTTTGTCATCTCAAAAAGGACTGTAGAGACCGAATGAAAAAGACAAGCACATACCCCAATGGAAAAACCATTAAAGATATTCGGAGGGCTAGAGATAAGATGTGGATAAAATCTTCAAGCAATGATGAAGCTAGAACAAGCAACGCAAATGGTGACACCCCATCCAATGGATTTGGGGACATCACCAACCCCACCTAAGCAGAACAAGTAAGTATGGAACTGAATTAACACTAAGCTATTACTTTACATCAGTTTCATAAAATGTTGAAACAATTCAAAATTGGCATAAGAAAGATGCATCATGGTTATACTTGTTGACAAATGTGAAAACTATGTCTTCGGGCATATATACCGAAACTCGTCGGTATAAACTTAAAGGAAAGAATGTCTATATTTAACAAGAGACGTCGATCATAAGCAATAGTTGTTAGTATTGACTAAGACACGTCACTAAACAAGCACATGAACAAGCTGTTTATGTTACCAAAACCTATCAGTAAAGGCTAAGTCAACTTTGACTGCTGAGAAACATTGTAAGCATCACCTATGGTGATAAAGTCTCCACTAATGAAATGAGTCTTTAAACATCGATGAGTTGGTGAGTTTTTATTACACATGTTTTAGGGAAATGGCTATAAATAGGGCATCAGAGTGACTCATTTGTCATGACACCTAGAGCAGAGAAAGCGAAGGTGATTTTGAGTAGAAAGGAACCAAGTTGCAGAGCAATCACATCTCAACCTACAAGCATTACAAAATAGTTCATAGATCATAGTGGACACAAGAGTAAGTTCTACAGACCAACAACTCTGTGTTTTTACGCATTTATGCAGATGCCCTAATTTTTGAAAATGACATCAACATCACGATCCGTAAAAGCTAAGAAAGCAAAGAAGGATGAATTTGAGCTCATAAAAAACAATGCATGTGAGGAACCCAAATATAAGATTCATCGAGAGGTTTCCTCACAACCCGATGATGCTGGTGCATTTTCACGCATACCAGCTAGGGTTTTTCTAGTTGAAGATGTCTGATCCTTCATACACTACAAGATTACAGAGATTGGAACGTCAGAGATGGAAGAAGCTTACCAGAAGCTTTGTAATGATGATGGAACCCTTAGGGAAGAACACAAGCACATTGAGGTAAAAGGGCTTACGAATGCTGTAAAGTTTCCTAAGGTATTCAAAACTGATTTGATTCGGTTAGTTCTAAGTAGAATGCACAATAACAAGTTATGGTTGGATGAACTGAAGAAAATCACCCGAGATGTCATCCATGTGGTCGCCGGTTACCCCGTAACTGATAAAGTAAAGGCACTAAAGCATCCACCAAAGGAAGAGATTGAAAAGATGACCGGAGTCAAATAGGAAGGCCATGTCTTGAAGGTGACAACAATAAATGATTATGAGATTAAGTTCACTACATGTGTATTGGGCTACAATTTTTTCTAGGCCAGCAAATTAAATAGTATTTCATCAGGTGTTGTGGACACAACTTACAAAATTGGGTAGAAAGGTACACAATTAGACTTATCTGAGCTACTCCTAAATCAGTTGAAGGAAAATATGAAGACAATCAGGAATGCAAGGTTAAACACCTATAAGTTTGGCTCATTAATCATGTGTATTTTCTTTTATCTTCAAGAAAAGTTCCCATATGTTGGAGATGTAAAATGGGACAGCACCAAGCCAGTAACCATGCAAATTAATGAGTACATAGATGCTCTAGGAGATAATTTTGAAACTATCATGGATGAATACTTTAATGTATTCAAAGACCGAATACAAAAGAGGGTAAGAATCCCCGAGAAACTCATTGAGCCATATAAGGATGAGATATGATTCATGGTCGACATAGATCATACTTACATCAAACTTGTAGTTGCAAGAACAACATGGTTGCAACCATTGGAATATGAGATCAACATTGATCTTGCAACAAAGGCAATTGATGCCTTAATCAATGAACCATTGGGAAAAAAGCAACCAAGTTTTGCAACATATGAGGAGGCCAAGACAAGAATTAAATCAGGCCTAGTAGTAAAAAAGATAGTGAAAAGAAGGAAAAAATGGTAAATAATCTCAAGAAGATTCTATCTGTAGAAGATGAAGAAGCTGAGCAAGATGAAGAAACTAAACAAGAGGAAACTAAAGAACAAGTGTCTGTCAGTAAAGATGAAGAAAATACTGAATCAGAGGAAATAGAGTCAGAATCACCATCTCCTCCACCATTAAAGAGACCAAGTACTACAACTTCTTCAAGGACCAGAATCCAAATGTCCAAAGAGTCTACTCCTTCACCTCTTAAGAAAGGAAAAGTCGGGAATTACAAGAGAAAAGCCCCTGCACCAAAGAGAGGACAAAACAAGAAGGGTAGAAAATTCATTAGAACCTGAGAGGACATAGAGGACACTGAGGGAGATGAAGCCTTGCAGGTAGAAAATTTCAAGGTAAAAGAACCTGACACTATTGATGACGTTTGTGTTTATATTGCTAATTCTGGATCCATTACTGATCCACACATTAGAAAATGGGGGAAAAGAAATCAAGAAAATCAAAATAAGATTGAAGAATCCATGAGAGCCAAGATGTATAACTTCAAATATGTACCCATGCAATTTGAAGTAAGCTACGTTCCACGGGAACTCTTCGATAGATTATCCGTCCGTTGGATATTTGATTTGGCAAATGAGAAAGAAATTAGAGAATGAGTACTTGTGTCTCTAATGACACCTGAATCAACAAAGGTAGAGACAAATGCAATGATGGAGAAACACAAGAAATAATTCTCGCCAAAGCTAAGGGCATACAAATTTCTTGGAGCCAAGTTGATTGAACTTGAAAAGGACAGTCACAATAAATGGTGCAAGAACATGAATAGGCCAGTTGAGAAAGACAACCCCGACAAAGACCTTCAACAACAAGATGTTGATTAGGCAAACAAAGATGATACATCCTGGGTAAAGAGGAAGATGATACAACAAGGAATAAGAATGCATATATGGTAGATGAAATATATGGGATGATACCACAAATGACAACATTGTGGATATCAATGTCATTGACATTACTGATGACCCAACCAATGAAATCAATACAGATGAAGATGTCACTGTTGTAAAAGATACAACCAATGAAAATGACACAATAATTGATGGAGCACAGGTGAACATTCCAGGTAAACTACCAATGTTGATACAAGCTATCAATATTATGCAATAATCAAGAAAATCACCTGACAAGGAAACTCCAAAGGATGCAGGAGAAGAGGGAAATAAAGATAACACCGACTGTCATAAAAACATCAGAGACACTCAAGATGTAACCAACACTAACAAGGTTACAGAAGGAGACAAGGACAAAGATGTGTAAAATCTAGACAAGAATGAGAACACCAAAATAGATGATGCAAAGGACACTAATGAAGAAGATAAGAAAAAAGATGGAACTCTTGAGAAAACTGACAAAGGTGCTACCGATGATGCTAAGGTTAATGTAGAGACATATGTAGACACCCGATGAGATAAAAATAATGCAAAGCAGCAGAAAGATGTACAACAAGTCACATCATCAAGCACAACAGAAAAGGATAAAAAATTGGCGATGGTGTTACACTCTAGTGAGTCACAAAAGAAAAAGAAGAAGACAAAGAAGAAAAAGTTTGAGGTTACACTAGATTAAATCATAGAAATACCGAAGTGTGACCCCACTACACTTGACATGGATTCATTGCAGTAATATGGAGAGATATGCTATAGGAAGGTATTACAAGAAAAGATGAAGAAATGACATAAGGAATCAATGGTACTAGAGACAACATGGGACATTTTACACCAAATTGTACCTGATGTTGATATTGATCAAATCAAACTGATAATTAATCAACTAACTATCCCCACCGATTCCATCACAACTCAAAACGTGGATGCTGAGAAGGCAATTGAGGAGAGAGAAGAAATGAAGTATCAACAAAAGATTCTAGAGAACATCAGCCAAGAAGTGGTTGAGAATAAGGTAAAGCTGTCAAAGTTCATACATGAATTAGACCCCATTATATCTAAAGCTATAACCTTAATTCAAAATCTAAGAACAATAGATAAGTTCACTCTAGAAAATAGTGAAAATATAGTAAAACTTGATACAAATCTAGCAAACAATGCTAGTAGCATAACAATCGATGGAGAAAATGTAGTCAAACTGCATTATGATAAGATCATAGAAGTAAAATGGTTAAGGAAAGAGCTATGGGAGGTAGAGACCTCATTCAAAGAAGATTTAACCGAGCTATAGGCTCAACTTCTGCCAAATCTCGCACTACTACAATAGCATATTAGTTCAGCGAGGCAACCGATAGCAACTCCCAAGATGTCTGTAGTAGACAACATCTATGACATGCATGCCAAGATAACACTTGAGAAAATGGCTCTAGAAAACCTAAAGGAGCAATGGGAGAAAATGATGGAAGACATGAAGTCTTCTCATTCATACATTTTTTATAAGCTCTAAGGTAATTGACCTTTTCCCTTAATATCAAATAAAGGGGAAAATGATAATTGTACAAAATATCATTGAAAATATTATGTACATTTAGTCAGTATGGGAAAAATATAGATATGTATATGTATATTTATAAAGGGAAAGTGATATGAAGAAGGAAAATATATCTTATGTATAGATATACCGGCATATACATAGTGCGAGTCATTAAATGACTAAGGATTATATATGTTGAATATTGTTACCCAAAATAACAACACACAGAAGAAAAAATACAAATAGGAAAAGATTTCATTTTTAGGGGTCCAATTAACATTATCCTTCAGGTTCTTTTGATTAACATTTCATTATTTCATTTATTGTCAAATATTCATTGTACTCTAAGTGTTGATCACATTTCAGAATTTCAAAACTTATAACTAATCAATTAGATTGTGCATTCAAACTGAATGTAATATACAAGTGTCTTTACATATTTAACATTTCATGTCAATCACAAGAGTCCATTTGTAGAAATAGAAAGCATGATAGAAGTATGGAGTAGGGGTCCCATTTATTGCCTTGTTGTGTGTTGGTTGTCAGTTGGTTGTTTGTCAAGTCCTAGGTCTCCAAGTCCAAGTCTTCATCTTCATCAAGTCTTTAGGGTTTTACATGCATCATGAGAGAGAAAATGGTGTTAGATCCAACTGGATCTAAGCAATGCATGAAACACAAACATCATACAATCAATTCTTCCAATGCTGCATATCAGTCTAACAAAATCCAATGTAGCAAGGAAATGTGAATCCACACTAAGTGAAAGATAGTATTAAAGGGACTTATTCTAAATGTGAAACCTTTTACTATTAATAATCATTCTTATGTATGTTGTTTTGTGAAACCAGATATCTGAATATAAGGGACTTAGTAATTCAATCTGAGAAACATTTTTTTTTATTAGGTCAAAATGTTAGTTTAACAAACATAAACAAACCAACCAATATTCATAAATGAGTGTCATCTCAGATAACACTCACCCACAAACATTAATTGGTTCATTTTGTTTGCTAACCTAACAGATTAATTAGTGATATGTGTGAAATAGATGAACAAGTGACTAAAGTATGGATTACAAGAGAAATGCAGAGGATAAGATGCAGATGTTTAAAAGAGTTAGTAATGTTGCAGGAGACACATGAGAAATGAAGGGTTTTTAAGTAATATGAATAAATAGAAGAGAAGGTGTTCACTGTCATCATGCAAGGAAAAGATGAAAGTAATGTTGTCTATACCTACAAAATCGTAGGATTTGCCAAAAAATGGGGATATATAACAAAATTGACAAATTGCATGTGGGATGCAAGTAAAAGAGAAGTAAGAAAGAATT
Organism: Thuja plicata; assembly: GCA_018584345.1. Lineage (NCBI taxonomy): Eukaryota > Viridiplantae > Streptophyta > Pinopsida > Cupressales > Cupressaceae > Thuja > Thuja plicata. The sequence goes on from MU215871.1 coordinate 16,625, forward strand.
GCAATAATAGTATGTTCATGTCCTTTCATGGAGTGAGCATTCACAGAAAACAACTACAATATGAGCAAGCAAAATAGGGTCATTTCATCAGATAAACAACTCAAATGATGCTATGGTAATTCATGACTTCAAGAGAGTATAGTATACATGCCCTTAATCCAAGTTTCAAGTGATGATTGTATGCAAAATAATTTAGCAAAGTACATCTTATTCTGGTATATTGGAATGTAATGTTCATCATGCATACAAAGAATATAGTCATGCTTGTGGGGTATGCTTGTTTAATGAGGTTCTTGTTATAAGTATCACCCATGGGAGTCACGAGCCCATGCTCAAACCCATGGGTGGTATTTTGTATGCCATTAAATAATAGTGTGTTTTTATACTAAGAGGGATCACACTTTCAGAGTGTTTAAACATGTCATATTTTCATATTTTGGATAAAAGATGGTGACAGTTTTACCAAAACAGAATGTTGTTTTTGCAACATTATAAACATACTAAAAAAGGAAAAATACTTTATGTGTCTCTCAGACAATGAAGATAAGCTTTGGCCTTAACAGAGAGAGACATGTTTTAAGCTTATCACAGTGTTTTCATGTTTGAAAACATTAAGTAGAGTTTAAAGATATGTGAAAAAAAGATAGCCATGGAGGAAGCTCGAGTTTATCTTGCAAATTGAAAAACACTATCAAGCTTGTCCATGTTCAAGTTCACTTCCAAATTCACAATAATAATCATGTGGGTATTCCTATTTTATTTCTATTCATAAAAATAGTGAGAAGTAATGAAGAAAATGATAGCAGACAAAGCAAGCTCAACTAAAGCTCAAAGAAAAGTAATATTTCATGCTACAATAATGGATTCGACACAAAAAAGTTGCAGAGGATGTGAGGTTAACTCATTTGGACCAGAAATGACAAAGAAGACCGAGTTTGAAATGCAAAATAGATGCCAAGTGTCATGGGTAGAAGCCAACAGAGGAAATGGAGCCTGAGCTCTGTATGTTCCAGCAGAGAAATCCATAGCCACTACAAGCTTCATTCATAGTTCACCATAAACTAGGAATCAATCTGAAGCTGTGGCTGAAATATGCCAAGTTTCGAGACTGAGTTTCATGGGTAACTCCACATTTTTCAACCACAACTTAGAATTATTCCAAGCTTACAGTGGTTGATTCAAAACCTATCAACTCCAAGCTCAAGTTCAAAGCATACATCCAATGCCATATGTTATGGAAAATAGAGCTCAAACTCACGGTTTCCCACAAATCTCGAGAAGCCTGCGGTTCTTCACATAGTAAAGATGTAGATATGGCGCCATTGATCATGGCTTCCAAAGTTCCAGATTCAACCAAGCATGGCGGTGCCAAAGAGAAAAACCTAAGTGTAAATGAGATGAATAAACACTATGCAATGTGTTTTACCCAGTTTTTGAATCGACTACCAAATGGAGTTAATACATTGTTAGTTCATAGTACCTTGACATTCCCCAAACAGTGCCACGATAGTACTTTTGTACCACGAAGAGAAAAGTCTATCTTTTTAGTGGGTGTGATCATGTCAGCTATGAGCTATAGTCGATCATGGAGCTAAGGTTATCTTAACTTAGCTAGACTATGGTCGGGTGGTTTAGGAGTTAGGGTTTGTTCATACTATGGCATCGACTTGGGAGTTAGGTTTTCATTATATAGTGTCAGGTTATGTGTTGGGGTTTATGGATTTAGGGGAATGCATATTTGATATATCATGGAGTAAGGTTGGTGAATGTGTAAAAAGATGTATCTTTTATACACCAACTTTAGAGGCCATGTTTAGGGCTTGATTTAGGGCACTTATTAAGCCTTTGGTTGGATGATTTTCTAGTTTGAAGGACTTTTGCAGGGAGATGGTTTTAAAAATTGGGCCTTATGGGCTATATAGTGGTCCTTTTTTATGCATTTAGTGGTGGTGAGTTTTGGAGAGAGGGATAAAAGTGAATTCATTGTTCCTTGATGCATTGGAAATCCTTTTGTAACCACTTTGTAAGACTTTGAGAAGAAGTAAAGCACATGATTCATTGCCTTACATATTTTTGAGATTCAAAATATTTTTTTCATCTTTCTTTGCAAGTGTTTTACTTAATTGATATCCAAGAGAAGTGAGTGTATCCATATTCCTCCTCATGGTGATCAACAATTCAAAGCCTTGTAAGGAATCTGTATGTTTGTTTACTCATCAAGCTATTTGTAGTTTAACCCTAGTAGTGAGATTTGGTAGCTTATATGTTGAGTAGAGATATTAAGTATCAAGCCTTTGATATATGAGTAGGAATTATTGTTTTATCTTTCAAACAAATTTTGAACCCATTTTTGGTGTATCACCCCATCTTTACTTCCATTTTTTGTTTCAAAAGATTCCTTCTTACCTTTTCTCATTAAGTTATCAATCAGGAGGTGATATCCCATATCAAATAGGAACCGGCCTAGAACCTGAAGACTCCTTCTTAATTATAGTCCACCCACAACTAGAGAAGGTTTCTATTACTAAGATAGAGTACTGTCAAAGCCCCAATTCCTGAGTTGGGGTGGTAATTCTAAACCTCAACAATTTTTGGCATGCCCAGTGGGACTCCTTCTGATACATGAATAGAATCCAAATAAGGAGTGGAAAAGAGTTTGAGTATTTGCAGTTATCACATACTAGGAGAGGAAGAAATTTATAGAGAGAGCCTAGAGGTCGAAAACTGCTCTCCTTCCAGCCCATAGAAAGGGGTAGGAAGCCAGGAAGACCAAGAAAAAGAAGATCTGAGAGAATTTTAACTCCTCCCACTTACTACGGTGATTTACCAAATTCAGATAAAAAATCTTTAGAAAGTCCTCAAGCACTTCAATTTCAAGTTGTTCTCGAACAACCATCAGAAGAAGAACCACCAAAAAAAACAAATTTTTCTGTAGCACCACCAAGAATGGCTAGAAGACAGCCTTTTGTGCCATTTGATCAAGGTATTCATTTGAGGATTGCAAATCACAACAACATACCATTAGAAATATTGAAAGAACTGTCATCTTTCACGGGAGAAGGACAAACAACAGATATTGAGCACATTAGAGATATTTCTTATCTTTGCAATGTCCATCACATTATGAAGGAAGATGTAGCTTTGAGGCTACTAGCTACATCATTGAAGGGAAAAGTATTGGAGTGGTTCCAAACTCTCTGAGTGGGATCCATTGCTACATGGGAAGCACTAGGTGAGGAATTGTCTAAATTTTTTGAAGATAAATCTGATAATCTTTCTTTGGTGGAAAAACTAACTACTATTAAAAGGGCTCCACAA
>MU215871.1:24687-39719 GCA_018584345.1 Thuja plicata
GTCAATCTTAAAATATCATAAGCAAGTGAAACATGAAGATTAACAAACATGATAAAATGGATGACACTCTCATAGACATCATAGGTACTATAAAGAGATGCTAAAAGAAGTATAATGAGAAAAATAGTCATACACCAAAAGAATTTCATGATGAAAATGCAAGAAGTGTTTGTCTATTTAGAAATGCAAATTGTAACCTAAGATGTAAATCTAACACCAAAGAGAAGGAATTGTCTATCGCGGGTTCACCAAAATGTAATATATGAAATAGGGTTTAGGAGATTATTTATTAATTGTTGTTTGATTTGCTTAGAGTATATTGTTTCCTTAACCCTACTTTATACTTAATTGAGTTGTATTGATTGTGTACTGCAATTGTGATTAGGGAAAAGATAAGATGTTCCTCTTTTATTCCCAAATGCACAAATGGGAGATCCAAGTTGATCAACCCCAAGGAAGGGCTAATGCACAAATGAATCAACTATTTTGAAAGGAGAATAACAAGAAGGGAATCTTAAATTCTATTAATTATCTGTATAGAAATGATATATGATAGTAATTAAAGAAATAGGAGAAATGTACTAACCTTGAAATATTATAGATCAAAGAATTCTATTTTTTGAGGCCTGTAGACTGTTTCTGTAAAAACTAATAGTTGATCCTGAACCAGAACGCGGAAATGAACAAAACCCAGAAATCTTTTTCCATTCCAATGCCGTCTTATGAAAAAGGTTGACCTTGAACCACAAATGTCAACCCTGACCCAATAATGTCAACCCTGACCTGCACATGTCCAACAGAAAATTTGTTCACGTCGTCCAAAAGAAAGCCAAAAAGGGTATCCAGATCTGGTCTCAAATCTACAATTCTGAACATGTACCTACAAGAAAAAGAGGATTGTTTGTTGTGGGGGAGGTGTTTGCGTTAGTCAAACCCGAATTTAGGAATTAACCTTGAAATCAATAAAGTACAGAATGCTAGCAATTAGTAGAATTGAATCTAAAAGTGAAGCTATGATATTCAATAGATATTTAATTGTAATTCAAATGTAAGCCAATATGAAAGTATGAAAGCATAAACTCAATATGAACCATAAACCTCCATGATTGTATGCTTGACATACACCTTGAAGAGATGATGAAAGAGTCTTGAGGATGCACAAAGGATCTTGAAGGAAGATCACACCACCATGATGGCTAGATCTAGGGTTTGAATGATGAATATTGAATGTTTGCACCTAATCTCTTCAAAGGCTTGAAAGCTTGAATCCTTGATCTTCAATGGAGAACTTGAATGCTTGAGAGGAAGAATTGAACACCTTGAAAGCTTGGAAATATGTAGAACAATGGATGCTTGAACTATTTGCTTCTTGACAAAATCTTGATTAGAGCTTTTTGCACTTAGAAGGCTTAGAGAAAATGAGAGAGAGAGACTTCCTTTTATATGAAATTAGGGAAAAATATTCTAAGGAGGACAACATAGGATAATTAAATTTCAATTAGAACCATGCTCCTAGAAAAGGACCTATATTAAATATAATTTAGGAATCAACACTTTGAAACCTGAAAAAGCCCACCCGGAAGCGGGAAAACATAATTTTGGATGACCCCCGGCAGCTGACAAGTTCCCTATTTTGAAAGGGGGACCTTGGTCAGGGTTGAGGTTGACCCTAACCTAGGTCAGGGTTGATTTTGACCCTAACCTAGGTCAAGGTTGAGGTCAACCTTGACCCAGGGGGCCAGAACCCCTGGAAAATATGCCAAGTGGGGTAGGAGGTGCCCAGAGAGGCCCAATCAGGGTCCTGAATAGGCACAGAAGTAGGAGATGATGCAAAAATAGGAGGATGATATGGTAGAGGTCAAATATGTCCCCTAAGGAGGGCTAAACACTCTTAACATGGAAGTGCTTCCATTTTAAGATGATAGATCTTGTTGCTAATTATGAATGGTGCTATCATTGTAATGAACCCCACAATCAGTCTAAGTGAACTAATGGGGTTCTTAATCAAGCCTTAATGGTTCAGAGTGTGATAAATTCACAACCTACAAAATCCACTGATGAGACTCAACAACACCCTGATCTGACTACTTGGGATAATGCATTTATGAATTGGAAAGAGGAAGAGTTCTGTGGAGTAAGTAATGATTCACCTGTATCAGCAAACACAAGAGCTAAGAAGAGAGCTCTAGAATCAGAGCAGTCAGCTACTAGGATTGATGCCACAACTCAATCACCACTCATTCCTCCTATTTCTATTCTGAAGGGTTCCTCTACTCTTGCAAACAATGAAACACACCATCAGCGGAAGGCAAACCAGACCATTGGTAAATCACCTCAGACGATACAGTTTTTTGTTCCCTATAATATTGTTAATAACATGAAGAGGATGAATGTTTCTATTTCTATGTGGGATTTATTATCCATTCCAGGACAAGCTGATTTATTGAAGGAAGAGCTATCTAAAGGGACAACAAGTTCACAACAAGTTGTTCAACACCCTCCTAGAGTGGTTATGGTTAATTCAGAGGCCACTAAAGCTCAGGAAGAAATATTTGAAGAGAAAAAGAAGCCAGCTAAAGTGCAACAACTAGCACCACAAGTGAATAAAAAGAATGCTGATTTGAAGCAATCAATAGTAACAGTTGTTAAGAAGTTAGAAAATGTGCAAAAGATAGTAGAAAAGGAAGGTAAGAAAACTAAAAATAGTAAGCCTCCTCCTTTTTATTTTTAGACTTTGATCATTGGAAATCAATTAGTGCATATTTGTATGGTAGACAATGCTGCAACCAGTACTGTCATGCCAAAGAAGATAGTTGATTTGTTTGATTTGAAGCATGAACCTCTTGAGAAAGGAGTGGTCCAGCTTGATGGTACTTCAGTCAAGACCTTAGGGGTTGTTTAAAATGATAGCTTGACCTTACACTCATGTCCAAATTTTGCAATTTCTCAAGATAATTTTGTCATAGATCTGCCACCCTATTTTTCCCTATCTTTGTCAAGGGACTTCACAGCTAGAATAGATGGATATTTCTCATCTGATTAGTCCCACTTATATTTCAGATCACATAGAGTCTTATAATCCTAGCCCCATTAATGCTAATTGTGTGATCATGGATCCAGAAGAGATCAATGATATTTCATCTTATAACACACAAACAAAGGAGTATCCTGATATTGTTTTGGATGAATGGGAAACTAGAAATGATCAAGATGATGATGTGTTTGATGTTGGATTTGGTAATTAAATGATGTTGGAATCTGATGCAGTTTTTCCTAATCTGATTAAAGATCAATGTTCTAAATCTAAATTATCTAACTGGCTATGGGACTTATACTTTGATGGATCTAAGAATAAGGATGGTATTGGTGCAGGAGTTATGTTAGTTTCACCTCATGGGGATAAATTTTATATTGCATATAAGTTGTCTTTTCCATGCTCTAACAATATAGCTGAATGTGAAAGTCTTATTCAAGGTTTAGAGTGGGAAAGTAAAAGAAGGATTAAATACTTGAGGGAAATTGGGGATAGTGAGTTGATTGTAAAATAGGTGAGAGGTATCAATGCTGTTAAAAATTATCTTTTAAAGCTGTTTAAGTCATGAGTTTTTGATATTTTGGATAATTTTGATGCATTTAACCTCATATCTATTCCTAGAAGGAAGAATATGCATGCTGATAGATTGGCCGGTATTGGTGCTCATGTTTCAATTACTGAAAATAAAGGACAGATCTCAGATCAGTCACATGTCAAAATTGTTGTGAGGCCATATATCCAAGACAATGCTATCAATTGGCAGGTGTTTAATACTGATGAACATATTTTAAGTTTTATGAATGAAACATAGGACTTCTCAGCTTCTAAAAATGACAAGCTCAGTCAGCAAATGGAAAATCAAATCATTCAGATGAAGAATAACAAGCTTCCAAAGAGATTGGTTAGCCTAGAGTTAGCTTTCAACTCTGATGATCAATTCAGAAAGAATAAAACCAGCTTGCTAATTAAGGAAGATCACTATGAAGAAGTGGAGATATTTAGAGACAAGTATTTGAAGGTTGGTAACATTAATTCTCCTAAAGAAAAAGAATTGTTTATTGATTTGTTTAGAGAATATAATGACGTGTTTGCATGGGATTATGTTGACTTGAAAGGATATGATCCTCAATTAACCCAACATACCATAGAACTAGAGCCAAATGCTAGGCCTGTCAGATAGAGGAAAAGGCCTATTAGCCCCAGTTAGAGCCTTTAATGTTGAAAGAACTAAATAAAATTCTAAATGGTGGTATCATATTTCCTATCAAGCATACATCTTAGGTTTCAAATCTAGTTCCTATGAGAAAAAAGAATGGAGAGATAAGACTTTGTGTAGACTTTAGAGACCCTAACAGGGCATCTCTAAAAGATACGCACCCTCTTCTTTCTATGGAACAAATCCTTCAGTATCTATCTGGTTTTGAGAGATTCTCCCTTCTTGATGGTTATTCTAGCTATAACCAGGTATTAGTAAGAGATGAAGATTAGTTTAAAACTGATTTCACCACCAAATGAGGTACAATGCCTTATAGGAGAATGCCATTTGGATTGTCAAATGTAGGAGCTACATTCTAGAAAGCAATGGACATGGCTTTCAGGAATTTGATGTATAATTTTGTTCTAGTATACCTAGATTATGTCACAATTTATAGCAAGTTTGCAAACCAGCACATAGATCATCTCAGAAAAGTGTTACAAAAATGCAGAGAGTTTGGAATCTCTCTTAACCCCAAAAAGTATGGTTTCGCAGTACATGAAGGTAAGATTTTAGGATACCAAATGTCTAAAGAAGGTATAACTACTGATCTTGAGAGGATTTATGCAATTCTAGAACTATCATTGCCAAAACATAAGAAAGGGTTGCAGAGTTTTATTAGAAGGAAAAATTTTGTTAGACGCTTTATTCCTAATATTGCTAATTTGTTGAAACCTTTGACTACCATGTTAAAAAAAGATGTACCTTTCAGCTGGACTGCTGATGGGAAGAGGAGTTTTGAACAGACTAAGTAGGCTTTGTCTTCAGCCCCTAGTTTAACTAATCCTGATTTCTCTTAGGATTTTATTTTATATGTTTATGGTGGTATTGACATTGTTTCAGCAATGCTGGTGCAAAAGAATGAGGATGAATATGAGAAACAAGTTGCATTTTTTAGCAAAGGTATGGATGATTATGAGAAAAGATACAGCTTTGTAGAGAAACATGTACTAGCTTCTATTAAAGCCTTAAAAAAGTTTAAGCATTTGGTTGCTAGGAATACAATACATCTAATGGTTGCACACCTTAGCATTAAAGAGTTATTATTGAACAAAGATGTCAATGAAAAGAGGGCAGGATGGATAATAAGAGTTATGGAGTATGATGTAAAAATCCATGTGACTAAGCTGGTTAGGGGCAAAGGTTTATGTGCTTAGGTGGCAGAAGGAGAAGACAAAGTCAAAACCACTGAAGAGGTTGCCTTGACCTATTGTAACTCTGTACTAATAAATTATTCAACATCCTGGTTATCAGACATGACCAGATTTCTGCATATTGGTCAATGTCCAATAAATCTTGATAATCCAAAAGAAGATACTTCAGGTTACAATCTATTCCTTATATTTTCATTGATAATACTCTTTATAGGAAATATTTTTCTGGTATGCTTCTCAAATGCATAGATTGTGTTGATCAAAACAAGATTTTATCTAAATTCCATGATCGATCTTGTGGAGGGCATTTCAGCCCTAAAACTATAGCCTAGAAAATTCTAAGAGCTGGCTATTATTGGCCAGATTTATTCAAAGATACTCATTTGTGGGAAAGTAAATGTCAAAAGTGTGTTATGTTTGCAGGAAAACAGAGGTTGGCAACATTTCCATTAAAGCCAATCATTGTTGATCAACCATTTAATAGGTCCAATAAATACTAATTCTAGTGCAAGTCATAAGTGGATCTTGACTGCCACAAACTATTTTACAAGATGGACTAAAGCCATTGCACTGAAGGAATCTACTGGATCTGCTGTGTTGAAATTCTATATTGATATTGTAACAAGGTTTGGGGTCCCTCATTCAATAGTGTCAGTTAATAGTTTAGCTTTTGTTGGATCAGCTATAACAGAGTAGGTTGTCAAGAAAGGCATTTATTTAAATACTTCTTCTGACTATTATCCTCGGGGTAATGATCTTGTAGAATCTACCAATAAAAACCTGAGTAGGATCATTAAAAAGACTCTGCAAGGAAAAAAGAGGGATTGGCACTCTAAATAGAAGGAAACCTTATGGCTAGATAGAATAAAACCTAAATAGGTTATTGGGAGTTCACCTTATGTCATGGTTTATGGAAAAGAGGCTAGATTGCTAATTTCTACAGAATTTCCAGCTTTATAGCTTGTTGATCAAATGTTTTTGTTTGAAGGAGAAGATCCTCTTAAGCTAAGATATGCTGAATTGCCACAACTAGAAGAAGAAAGGAAGAAGGCATTAGAGACTATGGAATTAAATAAAGCACAAACAAAGAGGTCTTTTGATAAGAGAGCTATATCCAGGGATTTCAAAGAAGGTGATCTAGTACTCAAGTGGGATGTATTGAAGAGCAGACCAGGCCAACATGATAAATTTGACAATTTTTTGTCAGGCCCTTTTGTTATTACAACTTGCAAAGAGAATAGTTCTTACCAGTTGTACACAAATGATGGATACGTTTTACAGATTCCAGTTAATGGAATACACCTTACGCTTTTCTTTGAGGGTTAGGTTTACTCTAGGTTTCATTTTATAATAAGTGTTGTCCAAGCACTAGGTCTTTAGGTTGCATAGGGCTAGGTTAGATGTATTTTCATTTCAAAAATGGTTGCATTCATGGTTTTTGGTTTTCTAACCATGTTTCCCAAGGATAAGGTCTGTAGGTCATGTGTAGCAGGCAGACATCCAGTACAAGTCACCAAAATTGTTACCCAAAATAACAACACACAGAAGAACAAATACAAATAGGAAAAACTTACCTTTTTAGGGGTCCAATAAGCATTACCCTTTAGGTACTATTGATTAACATTTTATTATTCCATTCATTGTTAAATATTCTTTGTACTCTAAGTTTTGATCACATTTCAGAATTTCAAAACTTATAACTGATCAATTACATTGTGCATTCAAAATGAATGTAATATACAAGTGTCTTTACACATGTCACATTTCATGTCAATCACAATTTGAGTGCATTCACAGAAATAGAAAGCACAATAGAAGTATGGAGTAGGGGTCCCATGCATTGCCTTGTTGTGCATTGGTTGTCAGCTGGTTGCTTGTCAAGTCCTAGGTCTCCAAGTCCAGGTCTTCATCTTCATCAATTCTTTAGGGTTTTTCCTGAATCATGAGATAGAAAATCATGTTAGATCCAGCTGGATCTAAGAAATGCATGAAACACAAACAACATACAATCAATTCTTCTAATGTTGCATATCAGTCTGAAAAAATTCAATGTAACAAGGAAATGTGCATCCACTCTAAGTGAAAGATAATATTAAAGGGACTTGTTCTAAACATGAAATGTTATACTATTAACAATCATTCTGATGTATGTTATTTTGTGAAACCGTATATCTGAATAGAAGGGACTTAGTAATTCTATCTGAGAAACATTTTTTAGTATTAGGTCAACATGTTAGTTTAACAAACACAAACAAACCAACCAATATTCATAAATGAGTACCATCTCAGATAACACTCACCCACAAACATTAATTGGTTCATTTTGTTTCCTAACCTAACATATTAATTGGTGATATGTGTGCAATAGATGAACAAGTAACTAAAGTATAGATTACAAGAGAAATGTAGAGGAGAAGATGTAGATGCTTAAAAGAGTCAGTAATGCTGTAGGAGACCCATGAGCAATGAACGGTTTTTAAGGAATATGTAGAAATTGAAGAGAATTTCACTGTCATCATGCAACGAAAATATGAAAGTAATGCTGTCTATGCCTACAAAACAACAGTATTTGCAAAAAATGGGGATATATAATAGAACTGACAAATTACATGTGCACTGCAAGTAAAAGAGAAGTAAGCAAGAATTGAAATAATAGTATGTTCATTTTCTTTCATGGAGTGAGCATTCACATAAAACAACTACATTGTGAGCAAGAAAAATAGGGTCTATTCATTGGCTAAATAACTCAAATGATGCTATGGTAATTCATGAATTCAAGAGAGTATAGTATACATGCCCTTAATTCATGTTTCAAGTTATGATCGTATGCAGAAGAATTTAGCAAAGTACATCTTATTCTAGTATATTGGAATGTAATGTTCATCATGCATACAGAGAATATAGTCATGCTTGTGGGGTATGCTTGTTTAATAAGGTTCCTGTTATAAGTATCACCCATGGGAGTCACGAGCCCATGCTCGAACCCATAGGTGGTATGTTGTATTCCATTAAATAACAATGTGTTTTTATACTAAGAGGGATCACACTTTCAGAGTGTTTAAACATGTCATATTTTCATATTTTGGATAAAAAATGCTCATAGTTTTACCAGAACAAAATTTTGTTTTTGCAACATTATAAACATACTGAAAAAAGGAAAAAGACTTTATGTGTCTCTCAGAAAATGAAGATAAGCTTTGTCCTTAACAGAGAGAGACATGTTTTATTCTTATGACAGTGTTTTCATGTTTGAAAACATTAAGTAGAGTTCAGCTATGTGTAAAAAAGATAGCCATGGAGGAAGCCAAAGTTCATCTTCCAAACATAAAAACACTATCAAGCTTGCACATGTTTTAGTTCACTTCTAGATTTACCATAATAGCCATGTGGGTATTCCTATTTTATTGCTATGCATAAAAACAGTGAGCAGTAATGAAGAAAATGACAATAGACAAAGCAAGCTCAATCAAATCTCAAAGAAAAGTAAGAGTTCATGCTACAATAATGCAGTCGACAAAAGAAAAGTTGCAGAGGATGTGAAGTTAACTTATCTGGAGGAGAAAAAACAAAGAAGACCAAGTTTGAAATGCAGAAGAGATGCCAAGTGTCATGGTTAGAAGCCAATAGAGGAAATGGAGCCCAAGCTCTGTATGTTCTAGCAGAGAAAGCCGCGACCACTGCAAGCTTCATTCATAGTTCAACATGAACTTGGAATGAGTTTGAAGCTGTGGCTTAAATATGCCAAGTTTTGAGACCGAGTTTCATGGGTAACTCCACATCTTTCAACCACATCTTAGACTTAGTCCAAGATTACGGTGGTTGATTAAAAACCTATCAAATCCAAGCCTGAGTTTGAAGCATACATCCAGTGCCATATGCTATGGAAAATAGAGCTCAAACTCGCGGTTTCCCACAAAGCCTGAGCTTCTTCACATAGTCAAGATGCATATACAATGCCATTGATCATGGCTTCCAAATTTCTAGATTCAACCAAGCATGGCGGCACCACAGAGAAAACCCTAAGTGTAAATGAGATGAATAAACACTATGCAATGTGGTTTACCCAATTTTTGAATCCACTGCCAAATGGAGTTAATGCATTGTCAGTTCATAGTGCCTCGACATTCCCCAAACAGTGCCACAAAGACAATAGTCTATCTTTTCAGTGGGTGTGATCATGTCAACTATGAGTTGTAGTCGAGCATGGAGCTAAGGTTATCTTAACTTAGCTAGACTATGGTCAGGTTGCCTAGGACTTAGGGTTTGTTCATACTATGGTGTCGACTTGGGAGTTAGGTTTTCATACTATAGTGTCGGGTTATGTGTTGGGGTTTATGCATTTAGGGGTATGCATACTTGATATATCATGGAGTAAGGTTGGTCAATGTGTAAAAATATGTATCTTTTATGCACCAACTTTAGAGGCCATCTTTAGGGCTTGATTTAGGGCACTTATTAAGCCTTAGGTTGGATGATTTTCTATTTTGAAGGACTTTTGGAGGGAGATGATCTTTGAATTTTACCCTTATGGGATATATAGTGGTCTTCTTTTATGCATTTAGCGGTGGCAAGTTTTGGAGAGCAGGCTAAAAGTGAATTCATTATTCCTTGATGCCTTGGAAATCCTTTTGCAACCACTTTGTCAGACTTTGAGAAGAAGTAAAGTACATGATTCATTGCCTTACATATTTTTGAGCTTCAAAATCTTGTTTTCATCTATCTTTGCAAGTGTTTTACTTAATTGATATCCAAGAGAAGTGAGTGTATCTATATTCCTCCTAAAGGTGATCAACAATTCAAATCCTTGTAAGGAATCTGTATGTTTGTTGACTGGCCAAGCCATTTCTGGTTTAACCCTAGTAGCAAGACTTGCTAGCCTATGTGTTGAGTAGAGATATTAAGTGTCAAGCCTTTGATTTATGAGTAGGAATTATTGTTTTATCTTTCAAACAAAGTTTGAACCCATTTTGGTGTATCACCCCATCTTTACTTCCAGTTTTTGTTTCAAAAGCTTCCTTCTTCGCTTTTCTCATTAACTTATCAATCAGAAGGTGATATCGCATATAAAATAGTAACCAGCCTAGAATTCAGAGAATCCTTCTTAATTATAGTCCACCCACAACTAGAGAAGGTTTCCTTTGTTAGGATAGAGTACTGTCAAAGCCCCAATGCCTGAGTTGGGGTGGTAATTCTAAACCTCAACAAATATACTTAACATTTTGTTAGTATTTTGCACATATCAATTTTTGATACTAATGTCAAATGGGGAGATTGATGACATTAATTTTTCATTAGTATTCAAACAACACCTTTGGTAAGCTTACAGTGAAAGAAAGTAAAGGGAAAACCAAAGATCAGATTGGCAGATCAGTAAGAATGACTAAGTACAGAATGAACCAATGACACAAGGTAGTGTGTAAACCGAAAACCACAATGCAAAGAGTTAAAGTGGAAACCGATAGAGGAACCCGAAATGCAGGTTACAGTGTAGAATGATGAAACAGATTCAGTGCAACTGACAGTAAAAAGCCAAAGAATAGTCAAGCATGACTGAAACACAAAATTGAAAGTCAGTTGTAGCCCACAAAAGTGGATCTGACTTCCACGTTAGCTAAAGAAAGGGTATTCTATTTATAGGATGTTTAATTTTTTCAAATCAATTTCTTTAGGGACAAGAAACATTAATGTAAGTGTTTTAATCAGTCTAACCGATTTAAAGCACATAGACTAGGAGATGTAGGTGCAAGTTGTAAACCTGATCTTAGAGTTAACATTGTTTTTATCATCAACTCGATGAAATCAATCCATCTATAAATAGATGATGTAATAATTCATTAGAATGTGTGTGTAAGAGAGAGGAGAAAAAAACAAGCACATCTATGGATTTTATTGAGAGTTTCAAGAACCAGAACAGAAAAAGAAGAATTTGGTTAGCAGAACCAAGAAAAGAGGAAACTGATAATCAAAGGTATTATTCAATCACAATTAAGGTGATATTATTTTGAATGTGAACTACCTAGGATCTGTATCAGCATCAAGAAATTGCATTTACCAGATCAATTTGTAATTTTCTGTTATTCTAACAAGTGAAGCAAACTGTAAGAAACCCTTTCAAGAAAGGTGGATTTAACAGTCCAATATCAAATCTCTTAACCGAGTGCACACTTAATAGTGTTGCTAAAAGATCCTAATAGAGTAGGCTTTAACATGTCTCCATCGACACTCTTAACAGGGTAGATCATCAGAAGTGATCAACATTGTAAGCCTTAATCGACCCCTTCCATTCTGCAGATAGAAAAGTATTGTGGGTGCGATCCCCACCGTAGTTTTTACTTCCTAACATGATTTTTCTGCGATATCATATCTTGTGTTATATGTCAATTATGTTCATGAATGTTTCTAGGAATGATTCATATGTTTATTAATTTTATGAATTGATATAACTCACACAAAGATAGTGTAGATAAAATGGAATGGATATGCAATTGATTACTAAGGTTAATTGATTAAAGGATAAGAAAAAAGTTTTAGAGGTACTAATTCACCCCTCCCCTCTCAGTACTACTTCTCATTAAACCCAACACAAGATAGAGAAGATGAGCATATAAAGGAGGTACACAACTCAAAAGAGATTCAAACAAAAGAGGTACTTTCATGTTTGACAGATTCAAACAAAAGAGAATTTCAAGACATGCCTTGCTTCCGACCTTCAAAGAGGAATAAAATCTTAATGCAAGCAGTAAATCTTTACTTTGTTTGTGTGAAAGAGGTCTTTGAATCCTCCCCTAGAAAACAATTTGATAGCAGAATTTTACAAGAACCATGGTTGAAACAATTTTATGTTCCAGAGGAGTTGGCAAAGGCAATATGTGACCACATTTTTTCATGGACAGAGACAGATAAAAGTTTGTAGAAAATCTTATAGAGCTAGCATGGAAGAAAGAGGCAGAAGATTGGAAAAAGTTATGGGAAGAAACAAATGAGATAGGAACTGAGATAGAAGTAGATAATCTTCGACTAATGATTGAAGAATTGGTAGTTAATCTTTCTTGTCTTCAAACATAACATAAATCCACTCTATGAACATATGTGTGTTGATGAAGACCATGGTGTCTACTTGCAATGAAACGAGTACCGATTTAAATTCATGATTTAATCTCTAGAATTGCAATGTCGAGTGCTTTTTGGAATGAAATAAGAGAGTTATTGTGTTGTTTCCATAAATTAATTAAAATTCAATGTTAGAATCTCATAATTAATTTTTAGATGCAACATCAATGAACTAACAAAATTCTTTATTTTTGAATTACTTCCTAGACTCACTATAGTTCAAGTGAGTCTAAAGAACACAAAGTAGAGGTGAATCCAACACTACTTCCATGTTTGTAGATATCCCTGCTTTTGGAATGCTTTGTTGTTTTCTGTTGTAATAACATTATGGTTTTCTAACTAATATTTGTTTTCCATTCGCAAGCATGTAGGAGAAGAAAAACGATTTTACTAGTGCAAAGGTGAATGATGGAAAACAAATTTTAAGGCTTACATCTCAAACATACTTAAATAAAGCTATGAATGTCCCGTGATATGTTGAATTGTAATTGTCGAGGTCCTGATTCAAAAGGAACTGAAAATACTTACTACAACTTTGTGTCAAACACTGGGTCACTGCAAAAAGACCTTTCGTTAAGGGTGTCCACTATCATGGTTTTCAATGTGTAATGTCCCTTTTTGGGATTACCCCAATAGGCAATGGAGCTAAGACTTGCACACAAAAAACGTTTCTTGGTTATAACATATATGATATGGAAACATCAATGTAGCAATGAACTTAACAATCTGAGCTCTATAGAAAGACAAGAGCTTGAACTCGTCAAAATCCACCACACCTTCCCAAGTTTAAATTCAGGACTTCCCTCATATTCTTGAATACTTTTCCATTATGTGTGGAATGTCTGTGGATTGTACAACATATTTGAATAGCTGGACGAAATATCATTCACACTGTATTTATGCATCAACTTTCCACTTCAATCCATGTCTGTGTAAATTTGTGTGTTCCACATTGTTGATAACATACATTCTACATTTTTAACATAACATTTGCAAAATCTCTATGTGTGTATGTCTTGATCCTATCATTAGGAGATGGCAACATCTTGTGGCACCACTGAGACGGTTCCAATGACACATGACAATAATAATATAGTCGAATCAGAGAAAGGATCAGTTTCTGTTGACTGGTATGGACAAGACATAAGGAACCTACAATTTGTAACAAATAATATTATTGCAGACTGCTATGTTGCTGTGGAGTAACTTAAATAGGCATGCGAGGATGTGGGAAGGGTCAACATTGAGCACATACAAATGGTCCAACATACCATTTATATGGCGTCGACAATTCGATAGTGTCTAAGGCCTCATTCTTCAGATTTCTGGACCGTATCTGGCCCCTAGATGAAGGTGGGCCATGAATGTAATAAATATTGTAATCAGATGCAATTAACCTTTTTGTAAACTAGCTGCACTGTCAACATGTACAGCTCCTTTTGGCATCCGGACTTTGGTCCATTGAACAATATGTTGTAATATACATCTATTTTGTATGACATTTTTAGTGACTCACTGTTAAATTTGGAAACCACTGAACAGTTTTTTACTTATTTATACACCTCCCTAATTTTCTAATATTTAAATTATTATTATTATTTTTCTAAAGTAAAAGTGACATAGCACTTATATTAAATTATTTATTTAAAAACTAGTTCGGGGTCTCACCAGAGAAAGAACTAGCAGGAAACTCTGAATCATTGCTGGATTACATATGAGCCTAGAAACTACTATCAGCATTATGACATCATGTGCGGGAAAACCACTTGTCCTTCATCCGCCATGAATCCCTTCTTTGTCCAAAATATGACACTCACCTAAAATTGGATGTGAAATGACGATAGCTTTAAACTTGAAAGATACAAAAGTATCACCATCGCATCTCATATTAGCTAAACAATCAACACATTTGTTTCCCTCGTGAAATGTATGAGAGAAACAAGTTAAATCAAAAGATTTAAGCAAATCCCAACATTGCTGAATGATAGAGGCAAGGCACCAATTATATGAAGTCCAGGAAAGGCACGAGTTGATAATAACTTGAGAGTCTCCTTCTACCTGTAGATTTGAGATGTTACATTTTTTGGCCAGAATTAACCCTGCCAATAGAGCCTTAGTTTCAACAATGTTATTCGTTCCATCCGGCAAAACATCGGCTTTAAGTGCAATCACATCTCCCTGCCAGTTTCTAATGCAAACACCAAGACCTGACTTCCTAGGGTTACCATGAGAACAACCATCAAAAGTTAACTTGAATAATTCTTTGACAAGAGGAATCCATTTGACATGTGAGCGATCAGTTAAAAGGGTAGAACTCCAATTAGGGGAATATCCAATAGGTACTTTAATATGCTTCCAAGACTTTAATATCTTTTCATCCCAAATAGAATACAAGACGTTGTTAGTGCTTGGAGCCAAGTTTGCATTCACAACTTCTGAGATTGCATCCTCAATACCATCTAGATGACATTGAATATTT
>MU215871.1:39769-53311 GCA_018584345.1 Thuja plicata
GGATGCTTGAACTATTTGCTTCTTGACAAAATCTTGATTAGAGCTTTTTGCACTTAGAAGGCTTAGAGAAAATGAGAGAGAGAGACTTCCTTTTATATGAAATTAGGGAAAAATATTCTAAGGAGGATGACATAGGATAATTAAATTTCAATTAGAACCATGCTCCTAGAAAAGGACCTATATTAAATATAATTTAGGAATCAACACTTTGAAACCTGAAAAAGCCAACCCGGAAGCGGGAAAACATAATTTTGGATGACCCCCGGCAGCTGACAAGTTCCCTATTTTGAAAGGGGGACCTTGGTCAGGGTTGAGGTTGACCCTAACCTAGGTCAGGGTTGAGTTTGACCCTAACCTAGGTCAAGGTTGAGGTCAACCTTGACCCAGGGGGCCAGAACCCCTGGAAAATATTCCAGGTGGGGTAGGAGGTGCCCAGAGAGGCCCAATCAGGGTCCTGAATAGGCACAGAAGTAGGAGCTGATGCAAAAATAGGAGGATGATATGGTAGAGGTCAAATATGTCCCCTAAGGAGGGCTAAACACTCTTAACATGGAGGTGCTTCCATTTTAAGATGATAGATCTTGCTGCTAATTATGAATGGTGCTATCATTGTAATGAACCCCACAATCAGTCTAAGTGAACTAATGGGGTGCTTAATCAAGCCCTAATGGTTCAGAGTGTGATAAATTCACAACCTACAACATCCACTGATGAGACTCAACAACACCCTGATCTGACTACTTGGGACAATGCATTTATGAATTGGAAAGAGGAAGAGTTTTGTGGAGTAAGTAATGATTCACCTATATCAGCAAACACAAGAGCTAAGAAGAGAGCTCTAGAATCAGAGCAGTCAGCTACTAGGATTGATGCCACAACTCAATAACATGAAGAGGATGAATGTTTCTATTTCTATGTGGGATTTATTATCCATTCCAGGACAAGCTGATTTATTGAAGGAAGAGCTATCTAAAGGGACAACAAGTTCACAACAAGTTGTTCAACACCCTCCTAGAGTGGTTATGGTTAATTCAGAGGCCACTAAAGCTCAGGAAGAAATATTTGAAGAGAAAAAGAAGCCAGCTAAAGTGCAACAACTAGCACCACAAGTGAATAAAAAGAATGCTGATTTGAAGCAATCAATAGTAACAGTTGTTAAGAAGTTAGAAAATGTGCAAAAGATAGTAGAAAAGGAAGGTAAGAAAACTAAAAATAGTAAGCCTCCTCCTTTTTATTTTTAGACTTTGATCATTGGAAATCAATTAGTGCATATTTGTATGGTAGACAATGCTGCAACCAGTACTGTCATGCCAAAGAAGATAGTTGATTTGTTTGATTTGAAGCATGAACCTCTTGAGAAAGGAGTGGTCCAGCTTGATGGTACTTCAGTCAAGACCTTAGGGGTTGTTTAAAATGATAGCTTGACCTTACACTCATGTCCAAATTTTGCAATTTCTCAAGATAATTTTGTCATAGATCTGCCACCCTATTTTTCCCTATCTTTGTCAAGGGACTTCACAGCTAGAATAGATGGATATTTCTCATCTGATTAGTCCCACTTATATTTCAGATCACATAGAGTCTTATAATCCTAGCCCCATTAATGCTAATTGTGTGATCATGGATCCAGAAGAGATCAATGATATTTCATCTTATAACACACAAACAAAGGAGTATCCTGATATTGTTTTGGATGAATGGGAAACTAGAAATGATCAAGATGATGATGTGTTTGATGTTGGATTTGGTAATTAAATGATGTTGGAATCTGATGCAGTTTTTCCTAATCTGATTAAAGATCAATGTTCTAAATCTAAATTATCTAACTGGCTATGGGACTTATACTTTGATGGATCTAAGAATAAGGATGGTATTGGTGCAGGAGTTATGTTAGTTTCACCTCATGGGGATAAATTTTATATTGCATATAAGTTGTCTTTTCCATGCTCTAACAATATAGCTGAATGTGAAAGTCTTATTCAAGGTTTAGAGTGGGAAAGTAAAAGAAGGATTAAATACTTGAGGGAAATTGGGGATAGTGAGTTGATTGTAAAATAGGTGAGAGGTATCAATGCTGTTAAAAATTATCTTTTAAAGCTGTTTAAGTCATGAGTTTTTGATATTTTGGATAATTTTGATGCATTTAACCTCATATCTATTCCTAGAAGGAAGAATATGCATGCTGATAGATTGGCCGGTATTGGTGCTCATGTTTCAATTACTGAAAATAAAGGACAGATCTCAGATCAGTCACATGTCAAAATTGTTGTGAGGCCATATATCCAAGACAATGCTATCAATTGGCAGGTGTTTAATACTGATGAACATATTTTAAGTTTTATGAATGAAACATAGGACTTCTCAGCTTCTAAAAATGACAAGCTCAGTCAGCAAATGGAAAATCAAATCATTCAGATGAAGAATAACAAGCTTCCAAAGAGATTGGTTAGCCTAGAGTTAGCTTTCAACTCTGATGATCAATTCAGAAAGAATAAAACCAGCTTGCTAATTAAGGAAGATCACTATGAAGAAGTGGAGATATTTAGAGACAAGTATTTGAAGGTTGGTAACATTAATTCTCCTAAAGAAAAAGAATTGTTTATTGATTTGTTTAGAGAATATAATGACGTGTTTGCATGGGATTATGTTGACTTGAAAGGATATGATCCTCAATTAACCCAACATACCATAGAACTAGAGCCAAATGCTAGGCCTGTCAGATAGAGGAAAAGGCCTATTAGCCCCAGTTAGAGCCTTTAATGTTGAAAGAACTAAATAAAATTCTAAATGGTGGTATCATATTTCCTATCAAGCATACATCTTAGGTTTCAAATCTAGTTCCTATGAGAAAAAAGAATGGAGAGATAAGACTTTGTGTAGACTTTAGAGACCCTAACAGGGCATCTCTAAAAGATACGCACCCTCTTCTTTCTATGGAACAAATCCTTCAGTATCTATCTGGTTTTGAGAGATTCTCCCTTCTTGATGGTTATTCTAGCTATAACCAGGTATTAGTAAGAGATGAAGATTAGTTTAAAACTGATTTCACCACCAAATGAGGTACAATGCCTTATAGGAGAATGCCATTTGGATTGTCAAATGTAGGAGCTACATTCTAGAAAGCAATGGACATGGCTTTCAGGAATTTGATGTATAATTTTGTTCTAGTATACCTAGATTATGTCACAATTTATAGCAAGTTTGCAAACCAGCACATAGATCATCTCAGAAAAGTGTTACAAAAATGCAGAGAGTTTGGAATCTCTCTTAACCCCAAAAAGTATGGTTTCGCAGTACATGAAGGTAAGATTTTAGGATACCAAATGTCTAAAGAAGGTATAACTACTGATCTTGAGAGGATTTATGCAATTCTAGAACTATCATTGCCAAAACATAAGAAAGGGTTGCAGAGTTTTATTAGAAGGAAAAATTTTGTTAGACGCTTTATTCCTAATATTGCTAATTTGTTGAAACCTTTGACTACCATGTTAAAAAAAGATGTACCTTTCAGCTGGACTGCTGATGGGAAGAGGAGTTTTGAACAGACTAAGTAGGCTTTGTCTTCAGCCCCTAGTTTAACTAATCCTGATTTCTCTTAGGATTTTATTTTATATGTTTATGGTGGTATTGACATTGTTTCAGCAATGCTGGTGC
Source organism: Thuja plicata (assembly GCA_018584345.1). Lineage (NCBI taxonomy): Eukaryota > Viridiplantae > Streptophyta > Pinopsida > Cupressales > Cupressaceae > Thuja > Thuja plicata. The sequence continues at coordinate 43,424 of MU215871.1, forward strand.
AAAAGAATGAGGATGAATATGAGAAACAAGTTGCATTTTTTAGCAAAGGTATGGATGATTATGAGAAAAGATACAGCTTTGTAGAGAAACATGTACTAGCTTCTATTAAAGCCTTAAAAAAGTTTAAGCATTTGGTTGCTAGGAATACAATACATCTAATGGTTGCACACCTTAGCATTAAAGAGTTATTATTGAACAAAGATGTCAATGAAAAGAGGGCAGGATGGATAATAAGAGTTATGGAGTATGATGTAAAAATCCATGTGACTAAGCTGGTTAGGGGCAAAGGTTTATGTGCTTAGGTGGCAGAAGGAGAAGACAAAGTCAAAACCACTGAAGAGGTTGCCTTGACCTATTGTAACTCTGTACTAATAAATTATTCAACATCCTGGTTATCAGACATGACCAGATTTCTGCATATTGGTCAATGTCCAATAAATCTTGATAATCCAAAAGAAGATACTTCAGGTTACAATCTATTCCTTATATTTTCATTGATAATACTCTTTATAGGAAATATTTTTCTGGTATGCTTCTCAAATGCATAGATTGTGTTGATCAAAACAAGATTTTATCTAAATTCCATGATCGATCTTGTGGAGGGCATTTCAGCCCTAAAACTATAGCCTAGAAAATTCTAAGAGCTGGCTATTATTGGCCAGATTTATTCAAAGATACTCATTTGTGGGAAAGTAAATGTCAAAAGTGTGTTATGTTTGCAGGAAAACAGAGGTTGGCAACATTTCCATTAAAGCCAATCATTGTTGATCAACCATTTAATAGGTCCAATAAATACTAATTCTAGTGCAAGTCATAAGTGGATCTTGACTGCCACAAACTATTTTACAAGATGGACTAAAGCCATTGCACTGAAGGAATCTACTGGATCTGCTGTGTTGAAATTCTATATTGATATTGTAACAAGGTTTGGGGTCCCTCATTCAATAGTGTCAGTTAATAGTTTAGCTTTTGTTGGATCAGCTATAACAGAGTAGGTTGTCAAGAAAGGCATTTATTTAAATACTTCTTCTGACTATTATCCTCGGGGTAATGATCTTGTAGAATCTACCAATAAAAACCTGAGTAGGATCATTAAAAAGACTCTGCAAGGAAAAAAGAGGGATTGGCACTCTAAATAGAAGGAAACCTTATGGCTAGATAGAATAAAACCTAAATAGGTTATTGGGAGTTCACCTTATGTCATGGTTTATGGAAAAGAGGCTAGATTGCTAATTTCTACAGAATTTCCAGCTTTATAGCTTGTTGATCAAATGTTTTTGTTTGAAGGAGAAGATCCTCTTAAGCTAAGATATGCTGAATTGCCACAACTAGAAGAAGAAAGGAAGAAGGCATTAGAGACTATGGAATTAAATAAAGCACAAACAAAGAGGTCTTTTGATAAGAGAGCTATATCCAGGGATTTCAAAGAAGGTGATCTAGTACTCAAGTGGGATGTATTGAAGAGCAGACCAGGCCAACATGATAAATTTGACAATTTTTTGTCAGGCCCTTTTGTTATTACAACTTGCAAAGAGAATAGTTCTTACCAGTTGTACACAAATGATGGATACGTTTTACAGATTCCAGTTAATGGAATACACCTTACGCTTTTCTTTGAGGGTTAGGTTTACTCTAGGTTTCATTTTATAATAAGTGTTGTCCAAGCACTAGGTCTTTAGGTTGCATAGGGCTAGGTTAGATGTATTTTCATTTCAAAAATGGTTGCATTCATGGTTTTTGGTTTTCTAACCATGTTTCCCAAGGATAAGGTCTGTAGGTCATGTGTAGCAGGCAGACATCCAGTACAAGTCACCAAAATTGTTACCCAAAATAACAACACACAGAAGAACAAATACAAATAGGAAAAACTTACCTTTTTAGGGGTCCAATAAGCATTACCCTTTAGGTACTATTGATTAACATTTTATTATTCCATTCATTGTTAAATATTCTTTGTACTCTAAGTTTTGATCACATTTCAGAATTTCAAAACTTATAACTGATCAATTACATTGTGCATTCAAAATGAATGTAATATACAAGTGTCTTTACACATGTCACATTTCATGTCAATCACAATTTGAGTGCATTCACAGAAATAGAAAGCACAATAGAAGTATGGAGTAGGGGTCCCATGCATTGCCTTGTTGTGCATTGGTTGTCAGCTGGTTGCTTGTCAAGTCCTAGGTCTCCAAGTCCAGGTCTTCATCTTCATCAATTCTTTAGGGTTTTTCCTGAATCATGAGATAGAAAATCATGTTAGATCCAGCTGGATCTAAGAAATGCATGAAACACAAACAACATACAATCAATTCTTCTAATGTTGCATATCAGTCTGAAAAAATTCAATGTAACAAGGAAATGTGCATCCACTCTAAGTGAAAGATAATATTAAAGGGACTTGTTCTAAACATGAAATGTTATACTATTAACAATCATTCTGATGTATGTTATTTTGTGAAACCGTATATCTGAATAGAAGGGACTTAGTAATTCTATCTGAGAAACATTTTTTAGTATTAGGTCAACATGTTAGTTTAACAAACACAAACAAACCAACCAATATTCATAAATGAGTACCATCTCAGATAACACTCACCCACAAACATTAATTGGTTCATTTTGTTTCCTAACCTAACATATTAATTGGTGATATGTGTGCAATAGATGAACAAGTAACTAAAGTATAGATTACAAGAGAAATGTAGAGGAGAAGATGTAGATGCTTAAAAGAGTCAGTAATGCTGTAGGAGACCCATGAGCAATGAACGGTTTTTAAGGAATATGTAGAAATTGAAGAGAATTTCACTGTCATCATGCAACGAAAATATGAAAGTAATGCTGTCTATGCCTACAAAACAACAGTATTTGCAAAAAATGGGGATATATAATAGAACTGACAAATTACATGTGCACTGCAAGTAAAAGAGAAGTAAGCAAGAATTGAAATAATAGTATGTTCATTTTCTTTCATGGAGTGAGCATTCACATAAAACAACTACATTGTGAGCAAGAAAAATAGGGTCTATTCATTGGCTAAATAACTCAAATGATGCTATGGTAATTCATGAATTCAAGAGAGTATAGTATACATGCCCTTAATTCATGTTTCAAGTTATGATCGTATGCAGAAGAATTTAGCAAAGTACATCTTATTCTAGTATATTGGAATGTAATGTTCATCATGCATACAGAGAATATAGTCATGCTTGTGGGGTATGCTTGTTTAATAAGGTTCCTGTTATAAGTATCACCCATGGGAGTCACGAGCCCATGCTCGAACCCATAGGTGGTATGTTGTATTCCATTAAATAACAATGTGTTTTTATACTAAGAGGGATCACACTTTCAGAGTGTTTAAACATGTCATATTTTCATATTTTGGATAAAAAATGCTCATAGTTTTACCAGAACAAAATTTTGTTTTTGCAACATTATAAACATACTGAAAAAAGGAAAAAGACTTTATGTGTCTCTCAGAAAATGAAGATAAGCTTTGTCCTTAACAGAGAGAGACATGTTTTATTCTTATGACAGTGTTTTCATGTTTGAAAACATTAAGTAGAGTTCAGCTATGTGTAAAAAAGATAGCCATGGAGGAAGCCAAAGTTCATCTTCCAAACATAAAAACACTATCAAGCTTGCACATGTTTTAGTTCACTTCTAGATTTACCATAATAGCCATGTGGGTATTCCTATTTTATTGCTATGCATAAAAACAGTGAGCAGTAATGAAGAAAATGACAATAGACAAAGCAAGCTCAATCAAATCTCAAAGAAAAGTAAGAGTTCATGCTACAATAATGCAGTCGACAAAAGAAAAGTTGCAGAGGATGTGAAGTTAACTTATCTGGAGGAGAAAAAACAAAGAAGACCAAGTTTGAAATGCAGAAGAGATGCCAAGTGTCATGGTTAGAAGCCAATAGAGGAAATGGAGCCCAAGCTCTGTATGTTCTAGCAGAGAAAGCCGCGACCACTGCAAGCTTCATTCATAGTTCAACATGAACTTGGAATGAGTTTGAAGCTGTGGCTTAAATATGCCAAGTTTTGAGACCGAGTTTCATGGGTAACTCCACATCTTTCAACCACATCTTAGACTTAGTCCAAGATTACGGTGGTTGATTAAAAACCTATCAAATCCAAGCCTGAGTTTGAAGCATACATCCAGTGCCATATGCTATGGAAAATAGAGCTCAAACTCGCGGTTTCCCACAAAGCCTGAGCTTCTTCACATAGTCAAGATGCATATACAATGCCATTGATCATGGCTTCCAAATTTCTAGATTCAACCAAGCATGGCGGCACCACAGAGAAAACCCTAAGTGTAAATGAGATGAATAAACACTATGCAATGTGGTTTACCCAATTTTTGAATCCACTGCCAAATGGAGTTAATGCATTGTCAGTTCATAGTGCCTCGACATTCCCCAAACAGTGCCACAAAGACAATAGTCTATCTTTTCAGTGGGTGTGATCATGTCAACTATGAGTTGTAGTCGAGCATGGAGCTAAGGTTATCTTAACTTAGCTAGACTATGGTCAGGTTGCCTAGGACTTAGGGTTTGTTCATACTATGGTGTCGACTTGGGAGTTAGGTTTTCATACTATAGTGTCGGGTTATGTGTTGGGGTTTATGCATTTAGGGGTATGCATACTTGATATATCATGGAGTAAGGTTGGTCAATGTGTAAAAATATGTATCTTTTATGCACCAACTTTAGAGGCCATCTTTAGGGCTTGATTTAGGGCACTTATTAAGCCTTAGGTTGGATGATTTTCTATTTTGAAGGACTTTTGGAGGGAGATGATCTTTGAATTTTACCCTTATGGGATATATAGTGGTCTTCTTTTATGCATTTAGCGGTGGCAAGTTTTGGAGAGCAGGCTAAAAGTGAATTCATTATTCCTTGATGCCTTGGAAATCCTTTTGCAACCACTTTGTCAGACTTTGAGAAGAAGTAAAGTACATGATTCATTGCCTTACATATTTTTGAGCTTCAAAATCTTGTTTTCATCTATCTTTGCAAGTGTTTTACTTAATTGATATCCAAGAGAAGTGAGTGTATCTATATTCCTCCTAAAGGTGATCAACAATTCAAATCCTTGTAAGGAATCTGTATGTTTGTTGACTGGCCAAGCCATTTCTGGTTTAACCCTAGTAGCAAGACTTGCTAGCCTATGTGTTGAGTAGAGATATTAAGTGTCAAGCCTTTGATTTATGAGTAGGAATTATTGTTTTATCTTTCAAACAAAGTTTGAACCCATTTTGGTGTATCACCCCATCTTTACTTCCAGTTTTTGTTTCAAAAGCTTCCTTCTTCGCTTTTCTCATTAACTTATCAATCAGAAGGTGATATCGCATATAAAATAGTAACCAGCCTAGAATTCAGAGAATCCTTCTTAATTATAGTCCACCCACAACTAGAGAAGGTTTCCTTTGTTAGGATAGAGTACTGTCAAAGCCCCAATGCCTGAGTTGGGGTGGTAATTCTAAACCTCAACAAATATACTTAACATTTTGTTAGTATTTTGCACATATCAATTTTTGATACTAATGTCAAATGGGGAGATTGATGACATTAATTTTTCATTAGTATTCAAACAACACCTTTGGTAAGCTTACAGTGAAAGAAAGTAAAGGGAAAACCAAAGATCAGATTGGCAGATCAGTAAGAATGACTAAGTACAGAATGAACCAATGACACAAGGTAGTGTGTAAACCGAAAACCACAATGCAAAGAGTTAAAGTGGAAACCGATAGAGGAACCCGAAATGCAGGTTACAGTGTAGAATGATGAAACAGATTCAGTGCAACTGACAGTAAAAAGCCAAAGAATAGTCAAGCATGACTGAAACACAAAATTGAAAGTCAGTTGTAGCCCACAAAAGTGGATCTGACTTCCACGTTAGCTAAAGAAAGGGTATTCTATTTATAGGATGTTTAATTTTTTCAAATCAATTTCTTTAGGGACAAGAAACATTAATGTAAGTGTTTTAATCAGTCTAACCGATTTAAAGCACATAGACTAGGAGATGTAGGTGCAAGTTGTAAACCTGATCTTAGAGTTAACATTGTTTTTATCATCAACTCGATGAAATCAATCCATCTATAAATAGATGATGTAATAATTCATTAGAATGTGTGTGTAAGAGAGAGGAGAAAAAAACAAGCACATCTATGGATTTTATTGAGAGTTTCAAGAACCAGAACAGAAAAAGAAGAATTTGGTTAGCAGAACCAAGAAAAGAGGAAACTGATAATCAAAGGTATTATTCAATCACAATTAAGGTGATATTATTTTGAATGTGAACTACCTAGGATCTGTATCAGCATCAAGAAATTGCATTTACCAGATCAATTTGTAATTTTCTGTTATTCTAACAAGTGAAGCAAACTGTAAGAAACCCTTTCAAGAAAGGTGGATTTAACAGTCCAATATCAAATCTCTTAACCGAGTGCACACTTAATAGTGTTGCTAAAAGATCCTAATAGAGTAGGCTTTAACATGTCTCCATCGACACTCTTAACAGGGTAGATCATCAGAAGTGATCAACATTGTAAGCCTTAATCGACCCCTTCCATTCTGCAGATAGAAAAGTATTGTGGGTGCGATCCCCACCGTAGTTTTTACTTCCTAACATGATTTTTCTGCGATATCATATCTTGTGTTATATGTCAATTATGTTCATGAATGTTTCTAGGAATGATTCATATGTTTATTAATTTTATGAATTGATATAACTCACACAAAGATAGTGTAGATAAAATGGAATGGATATGCAATTGATTACTAAGGTTAATTGATTAAAGGATAAGAAAAAAGTTTTAGAGGTACTAATTCACCCCTCCCCTCTCAGTACTACTTCTCATTAAACCCAACACAAGATAGAGAAGATGAGCATATAAAGGAGGTACACAACTCAAAAGAGATTCAAACAAAAGAGGTACTTTCATGTTTGACAGATTCAAACAAAAGAGAATTTCAAGACATGCCTTGCTTCCGACCTTCAAAGAGGAATAAAATCTTAATGCAAGCAGTAAATCTTTACTTTGTTTGTGTGAAAGAGGTCTTTGAATCCTCCCCTAGAAAACAATTTGATAGCAGAATTTTACAAGAACCATGGTTGAAACAATTTTATGTTCCAGAGGAGTTGGCAAAGGCAATATGTGACCACATTTTTTCATGGACAGAGACAGATAAAAGTTTGTAGAAAATCTTATAGAGCTAGCATGGAAGAAAGAGGCAGAAGATTGGAAAAAGTTATGGGAAGAAACAAATGAGATAGGAACTGAGATAGAAGTAGATAATCTTCGACTAATGATTGAAGAATTGGTAGTTAATCTTTCTTGTCTTCAAACATAACATAAATCCACTCTATGAACATATGTGTGTTGATGAAGACCATGGTGTCTACTTGCAATGAAACGAGTACCGATTTAAATTCATGATTTAATCTCTAGAATTGCAATGTCGAGTGCTTTTTGGAATGAAATAAGAGAGTTATTGTGTTGTTTCCATAAATTAATTAAAATTCAATGTTAGAATCTCATAATTAATTTTTAGATGCAACATCAATGAACTAACAAAATTCTTTATTTTTGAATTACTTCCTAGACTCACTATAGTTCAAGTGAGTCTAAAGAACACAAAGTAGAGGTGAATCCAACACTACTTCCATGTTTGTAGATATCCCTGCTTTTGGAATGCTTTGTTGTTTTCTGTTGTAATAACATTATGGTTTTCTAACTAATATTTGTTTTCCATTCGCAAGCATGTAGGAGAAGAAAAACGATTTTACTAGTGCAAAGGTGAATGATGGAAAACAAATTTTAAGGCTTACATCTCAAACATACTTAAATAAAGCTATGAATGTCCCGTGATATGTTGAATTGTAATTGTCGAGGTCCTGATTCAAAAGGAACTGAAAATACTTACTACAACTTTGTGTCAAACACTGGGTCACTGCAAAAAGACCTTTCGTTAAGGGTGTCCACTATCATGGTTTTCAATGTGTAATGTCCCTTTTTGGGATTACCCCAATAGGCAATGGAGCTAAGACTTGCACACAAAAAACGTTTCTTGGTTATAACATATATGATATGGAAACATCAATGTAGCAATGAACTTAACAATCTGAGCTCTATAGAAAGACAAGAGCTTGAACTCGTCAAAATCCACCACACCTTCCCAAGTTTAAATTCAGGACTTCCCTCATATTCTTGAATACTTTTCCATTATGTGTGGAATGTCTGTGGATTGTACAACATATTTGAATAGCTGGACGAAATATCATTCACACTGTATTTATGCATCAACTTTCCACTTCAATCCATGTCTGTGTAAATTTGTGTGTTCCACATTGTTGATAACATACATTCTACATTTTTAACATAACATTTGCAAAATCTCTATGTGTGTATGTCTTGATCCTATCATTAGGAGATGGCAACATCTTGTGGCACCACTGAGACGGTTCCAATGACACATGACAATAATAATATAGTCGAATCAGAGAAAGGATCAGTTTCTGTTGACTGGTATGGACAAGACATAAGGAACCTACAATTTGTAACAAATAATATTATTGCAGACTGCTATGTTGCTGTGGAGTAACTTAAATAGGCATGCGAGGATGTGGGAAGGGTCAACATTGAGCACATACAAATGGTCCAACATACCATTTATATGGCGTCGACAATTCGATAGTGTCTAAGGCCTCATTCTTCAGATTTCTGGACCGTATCTGGCCCCTAGATGAAGGTGGGCCATGAATGTAATAAATATTGTAATCAGATGCAATTAACCTTTTTGTAAACTAGCTGCACTGTCAACATGTACAGCTCCTTTTGGCATCCGGACTTTGGTCCATTGAACAATATGTTGTAATATACATCTATTTTGTATGACATTTTTAGTGACTCACTGTTAAATTTGGAAACCACTGAACAGTTTTTTACTTATTTATACACCTCCCTAATTTTCTAATATTTAAATTATTATTATTATTTTTCTAAAGTAAAAGTGACATAGCACTTATATTAAATTATTTATTTAAAAACTAGTTCGGGGTCTCACCAGAGAAAGAACTAGCAGGAAACTCTGAATCATTGCTGGATTACATATGAGCCTAGAAACTACTATCAGCATTATGACATCATGTGCGGGAAAACCACTTGTCCTTCATCCGCCATGAATCCCTTCTTTGTCCAAAATATGACACTCACCTAAAATTGGATGTGAAATGACGATAGCTTTAAACTTGAAAGATACAAAAGTATCACCATCGCATCTCATATTAGCTAAACAATCAACACATTTGTTTCCCTCGTGAAATGTATGAGAGAAACAAGTTAAATCAAAAGATTTAAGCAAATCCCAACATTGCTGAATGATAGAGGCAAGGCACCAATTATATGAAGTCCAGGAAAGGCACGAGTTGATAATAACTTGAGAGTCTCCTTCTACCTGTAGATTTGAGATGTTACATTTTTTGGCCAGAATTAACCCTGCCAATAGAGCCTTAGTTTCAACAATGTTATTCGTTCCATCCGGCAAAACATCGGCTTTAAGTGCAATCACATCTCCCTGCCAGTTTCTAATGCAAACACCAAGACCTGACTTCCTAGGGTTACCATGAGAACAACCATCAAAAGTTAACTTGAATAATTCTTTGACAAGAGGAATCCATTTGACATGTGAGCGATCAGTTAAAAGGGTAGAACTCCAATTAGGGGAATATCCAATAGGTACTTTAATATGCTTCCAAGACTTTAATATCTTTTCATCCCAAATAGAATACAAGACGTTGTTAGTGCTTGGAGCCAAGTTTGCATTCACAACTTCTGAGATTGCATCCTCAATACCATCTAGATGACATTGAATATTT
>MU215882.1:24454-35911 GCA_018584345.1 Thuja plicata
TTATATATATATATATATATATATATATATATATATATATATATATATATATAATTAATTGAAATTGTAAATATAATAAGTAATGCTAGTAAATGTCAATTTCAAAATAATAACTATACTTATGAACCTTAAAAGTATAGTTAATAATATCAAGCTTAATATTGGTTACGGAAAGTTCCCAAAATTGTGTTCAAATGCATCTTCTTAATTTGAAATTAAATGTATTACAAATATAAAATTTAAAAGTGTGGGTTAATTTATTAAGATTAATGCACTTAATGACTAATATTAAATCTAATTATAGTATTCTAATTAGTGAAGTTTACAAATATTTTAATATGTAATAATAATATTTTTATGTCATATAAGTGTTCAGTGATTCAAAAAGGGCATAAGATTTGTTTAGGGTGGGTCTGGTAAAAAAACATTTTTATGAAACCCTTACAAGGAGAGACGTGACACACATGCACGCAACAAGACTTTAATTTTAGAACCTGATTTAAGGGAGGAGGATCTCAACTTTTAGATAAGGGAAGGAGATGCAAAGGGATGGAATTTTTCTTAGAAAATACATAGAGAGAGAATCTTAGAAAATTTAGGGATTTTGGGGAGGAAGCAAAGAATTATTGGAAAATTGTAGAACTCTGCTGAATAGTAGGAAGGAATTCTCAGTTACAAATTCTTAGCCAAATTCAATTCTACCGGAGGATTGAGGTAGGAGTTTGATCCCATTTCCTTTGTCCCTTGAATTTATATTTTTTGTTCACTGGTACTTCGTATAAAGATAGACTTTTAATTTTTTATGGTTTCATTATGATCTGAGTCACTGTAATACATTAATTTTAGAATCATAGGTGGATTGCACTTTTACCTTAATCTTCTCTTTTTGGAGCCTAGTAATTTTTTTTTTTTGTAACTTTCACCTATGGTATAAGTCCATCTTAGTTCTTTTATCCTTCCTATGTCCTCCAGAATAAATGATACCAATGACCTATATATATGTATGATTCAAAATATTTCCTTTTTTTAAATTATTGATTGGATAGTGTCTTCTTTTTTTGTTAATGGCGAGAGCTTAGAAATATTTTTATTTAATAAGTTTCATTCTTCCAACCATGTTTTTTTTAGCACGTTATGTATCCAGACAATTTTTTATTTGAAACGTTTTGATTAGACCATATTTTTTTTAGTGGAATGGTACCATTGTTGCTATGTTAAACTCCTATTTCCCATGGTCAAATAGTGATTTTTTTGGTATGGAAGTGATGCCCTCTAGGCGCTAGTTTGTTTTTTATTAAGGTAACTGCAGGGCTTTGAAGGGGCCCTGGAACCCTTTACAAAAGATAGAAAAGATAAAGCATTACAAGAATCAAAGGAACAACTACTGCCTCAAGAAATGATAGTGACAAAAGGGGGCACAACCCCAAAATTACAATGAGAAAATCAACCCGAAAAAAAGAACAAGTAAAACAAGAAACCTTCCAGCCGACAAACACAAAAAACTGCACAACAACAAATTTTAGTCCAGCATCTTGAGGTACTCTTCAAATTCTTCCAGCTGCTTCTAGATATTCAGGGTAGACTCCTTTAGGCTGGTGAGTTATTTTGATTGGGAGGTCTTTTCCTTTTTAGTATTGGATCTGGTCCTTGACCCCAGGCTCGAAGGTTGTTAATCCTGTTTCACACATTCATCTTCAATATTTATTGCATTTTTTCTGTGTTGTTCCCATCCAACAAGGCATACAAGGAATTAAGGTTATCAACCATGGATTTCATGCCCATATTGTTTAGGGTTAACAAATTCCTTAGAATCTTATCATTATTGATAACTTTCTCTAGAATTGGGGTAATGTTTTTCGCAATGGCACTAGTGATTTTATCTTCCAGCGAGATGGAGCAATCAGTTACCTCAGCAAAAACATTCTTACCTTTACTGTACATTGCAACATCATTCCTCATCTTGTCGACAGTTTCTTCAAGCGTCTCATTCCTTGCATCAAGGCCTCTATATTTGATACACAGGTCCTAGATATCATGGAATGCCCACTTGTCAATATTGAAAGTACAGATAGCCTTATCTCTGGTAGCTTGCAGGAGACTCATGTTTGTCACCCTTTTAGTGTTGAAGTCTTGTTCCAATATGGCTTCCTCTGTATTGTTCTAATTCTTCATATTCTCACCCTTCTCAATGTTTTCTTTCCTTGTCACATTCTCAGGTGGAATGGATTCAGCCTCCCGGTTGATAGTAATGCTAGGAGAGTCCACATGAATATTACATTTTTCATTATCATCTTGGGTATCCATCTCCATAAACCTTGTATCATCCTCATTATCCGCATCTTTGTTAGTGATCTCTTTTTCCTCTTTACTATCATCATTATCTTCACTAGAGCCCATTTGGGTATCCTCCATGTAAACTTGAATAATAGTATTAATAAGATTAATGAACTCTTTAGAAAATTCCTGTTGAAGGTCTTTCATAGTGTCACCAGCAGAAATTTTTTCCACATCCATCACTTTCTCATTCTCATCATTTGGAGTATTTTCCTTCTCAAGAGTCTCCTTGCTACTCTTCTCACCTTTCACCAGGGCTTCATCCTTGGAAGAAATGTCTTCATTGTCATCATTTGATTTCATGCCTTCCACTTCGTTGAAAATCGACAGTGTAGCCTCTTCTTTTCTACGATTAACCTTTCTGGGTTTCTTACTGGGAGATGGATTAACCTTCTTACCAGCACTAGTTTCCACACTCTTCCTATTCTATAATCCCACTTTCTTAGGGACCGGCTTCGAGATATTGTCTTTCACGTATTTTTCAATAAGAACAATCAGACCCTCATAAATCATAGGACTGGATTTGACTCTGTGATCCATAATACTTTAGTTGAGGGAGCTAAAAAGAAAGTAGGGGAAGGAAACCCTAACTTTATGGTGGAAGTTATTCACAAGAACAAAGTGAAAATTGTAGACTCTAGTAAATCTTTCGTCTAGGGTAAATTATTCCATTATAACCCTTAAAAATTTATCCCAAATGATCTTAATGTTAGTGATATTAACATAATCTACATTTCCCTTAACAAGAAAAGCCTTCTCTTCATCTGTTTTAGGAAAATACTTATACACCTTATTCCCTATTTTTTTGTCTTTGGAAAAGTTAATACCCGCTAGAGGTAGGCTCGTATCTCAGTGATTAGGTCTAAGCTAAGATGGAAAGATTTACTCGCAATATGCACCTTGCTGTTCTCCCAACCAGCGGCAAACTCCCTGGTGATCTCTTTGTTGTGTCCATGTAGGCATTTGAGATACTGGTCGACTCTACCCTTCTTGAGTTTTCTCCACACCTCCTTCTCTTGGATCCATTTGCATTCGGTGGGTTCCTCTCTCTTGAGATCACCACCCATCTCTTCTTCTTCCTTCATGTAGTTGTTATCACAAATGTAGTTAATCATCTTCTTCTCTGACTTATTTACCTCTAAATTTCTCAGACTTAATACACAATGCTCTGAATAAATGGTACTCAGCGCCAACTCCTTCTTGAACACCCACAAAGTGTATGTGACAAGACAAGAATTAATGCAATTTTGCTCCAATTTCCACTTTGTCTTAAAAGTACACGAGCTCTAATTTATTTCATGCAATGTCATCATTAAATCTAATAAATCCTTCCTTTTGGTTGATCTTGTCATGATTAATAAGATTATTGATCTCATCATTAATCTTATTCATTCCAATCCACTTGATAATGATGTCATTCTTAACTCCTATATTAGCTAACCCATCCATAGCCTAGTTAGATTCAGAGTAGTTATGGGTGATATAGAACCTTTCAAATTTAGAGGTAGTAATTTTTATTTTCTCTATGATATGATTTATTGACCATGAGGGTTTTCTTAGGCCTTTGATATTATTAATGATGTTTAAGGAATCTCCCTCCAACCACACTTTTTTACACCCCAGCTCATCTACCAGCATAATGGTATTAAGAGTCACCATGACTTCTGCTCTATCATTGGATTGAAGACCCAAAGGGACCGCCACCACACCAACACAGTTACCCATCCAGTCTCTAATAATACCACCTCCTCCCACCACTCCTGGATTTCCTTTAGCTGCCCCATCAAAGTTAGCTTTGACTCATCCATTGGGAGGGGAGGACCATAGGGCATTAGCTCTAGGGTGAGGGACATTAATATCAATGGAACTAAAGTGTCAATTTCTGATGTTCTCCAGAGTCTCCTAGGAAGAGATCAAAGAAGGATTATTATTGATCATAGTGTTGAAATTCTCCTCCAGCCCTCTACAAATATTATTACCAACCACCTCAAGTTTAAAGTATTTCTCTCGAAATACTCTGTTATTTCTTTCCTTCCAGATATGCCTGCAAAAGTAAGGAAGAAGAAGTTTCCAAAATTCTTTTTCCTTATTGTTTGAGAAGGGACACCTCCATTGAGTAACAAAATCCTGCCAAAGGAGAGGAAAAATCCAACAAAGATTTCATTTTCTCAAAATGATCTCCCATACCATACGGGAATAGGAGCAATGCATCATAATATGGTCACAAGATTCAGTCTCCTTCATATAGAGAAAACGTCTATTACAAAGATAGAGGCCCCTTATACTAAGGTTATCAAGGGTTAGAGGCTTATTCTGATATAAAATCCAAAAGAAGAAGTTTATTTTAGGAATGAGAAATCTATACCAAAGTTTCGAGCAAAGAAGTCTTTCCTCACCTGGAGTCATAAGATCACAAGAAAAGGCCACTGTGTAGATGTCATATGGTTTAGAGGCCCATATAATTTTTTCCTTATTGTCATCCTTGAAAAACCAGGACTGCAACTCGAGATGGAGGGAAAAGAACCTTCTATCTATGTCTCTCAGGTTTATCCACTTATTTCATTTTCCAATAGTCCTTAAATTTTCCTCTAATTGTTTATTTGCATCTAGCTATTGCTTGTTTCCACTCTTGGTTTTTGGATAGAGGGTTTGTTTGTAACCAACTATCTTCCCAGAAATAAATTTTACTTCCATCCCCCAACTTCCATCTCATACCCTTAATAATCAGATCTTATGTTGAACTTATGTTGTTCCATATGTAAGAGCCTTGCATATTTTCTCCAGTGATGAGGAAATCCTTCAGAGAGTTGTAGTTAAAGAGGTATTTGTTTCAGATGATCACATTCAATTCTTTCTTTATCTCATATATTCTCCACATTTGTTTGGAAAGAAGGGATTTATTTACATTTTTATGGATCTCAATCCAAGCCCCCCAAGCTTTTTGGGCTTGCTAACACTTTCCCATGCCACCAAACTTAATCTTTTCTTATCTTCCACCCCTGACCAAAAGAATCTTTTCTGGATTCTTTCAAACATCATGGAAAATTTATGGGGGATCTTAAAGAGACTCAAGGCATAAACTGGGAGGTTTTGTAAGGTCGATTTCAGGAGTTGGACTTTCCCAGCATTTCTTAAAAATACCCCTTTCCAGCCTGCCAACTTATTGTTGAATCTATCAATGATAGAATTCCAGAAACTATCAGGCGGTTTAGTGAACAACGGTAATCCCAGATAAGAAGAAGGCAGATTGCCAGTACTATAGCCCAAAATATTTGAAATTTTTCTTTATCTCTCTTCAGGGTTGGTTGTAAAGAATATAGAGCTCTTGTTCTAGTTAATAAGTTGTCCAAAAGCTGAAGTGTACGTTGAAAGTGATTTCTTCAAATTTCTAGCTTCTTTAATAGTAGCAGTCCCCATGATGAAGGTGTCATCAACAAATTTATCATGAAAGAAGAATGATCTTGCAGAAGATGGTTGGAGACCAAAGATTAAGCCCTCTCCCATAAATTTTTTAATATACCTTCCCAGACATTCTACCAAGTTTGAAAAAAGGATAGGAGATATTGGATCACCTTGTCTTAGGCCTTTTGTGGGTCTAAGGAAATTGGAAGACCCCCCATTGACAATAACTAAAGAAGAAACAGTGGTGACCAATCGCATGATGAGTTTGGTAACTCCATTATCAAATCCAAAGGCATAAAGAAATTTCAAGAGAAATTTCCAGTCCACCCTATCATACGATTTTGAGAGATCCAGCTTCATAAGGAAGCCTTGTTTCTTAGTAGCTTCCAAGAAATGAATATTTTCATGAGCTACAATGATTGAATCCAAAAATTTCCTTCTAGGAACAAATCCATTTTGCTAGGGTGAGATAATCAAAGGATGGATCAATAGAATCCTTGAAGTTAAAAATTTAAAGTTAATTTTATACAAGGAATTACAAAGACTTATAGGTCTAAAAGCATGAACCGTATTAGCTCCAGGATTTTTGGGAATCAAAACAAAAAAGGTCACATTAAGTTCTCCAAGGAGGATTTTAGTTCCAAAAAACTCTTTGACCTCAGCTAGCGAATCTTTCCCCAGAATCTCCCAGTACTACTGAAAGAAGACCATAGGAAATCCATTAGGGCCAGGGGACTTCTCACCTTCAAAAGAGAAGACATTTGTCTTTATTTCCTTATCCAAGGGGATGGATTGAAGTCTAACATTAGTTCCAGCATCAATTAAAGATGGGATAGCAGGCAAAATTTTATCCTGATCCAAGGCAACTGGGTTATCTTCCTTAGTTAGGAGAGAGGAAAAGTAATTGAGCATTTCTTTTTTGATGTCTTCCTCTTTCCTAATATTGTTTCCATTTATTAGAAAGCTATATATTTGGTTCACCGCCTTATGCTTCATGGATTTCATATGAAAAAATATTGTGTTTTTGTCCCCTTCCCTAAGCCAGACAGCTCTAGACCTTTGTCTCCATAAAGTTTCCTCTTTAGATATGATATTATGATAATCTGCCAGGAGGTTATTTTTAGTACTTTTGAGATCCTCAAAGGGATCCTATTTCTGAATTTGATCTTGGCTCTCCTTGATTTCAATTTGCACCCTGCTTTTGGACATGAATATGTCACCAAAAACCTCCTTATTCTAGGTCTTAACTTTTCTTTTGATAGTATTTAGTTTTTTAGCAGCTCTATACATGGCTCCCCCATCCAAAACATAGTTCCACCATCCAGTTATGTTTTCCTTCAAATTGGGGTGAGCCATCCACATCTTTTCAAACTAAAAAGGAGATTTTTTCTTAACATTCAAAGAGTTAGCATTAAAAGAAATGGGGAAGTGATCAGAACCTATTCTCAAAAGAGAGGATAGAGAATAGGAGTACCTTGATATCCAATCTGGAGAAATGAGAGTTCTATCTAGTTTTACCTAGATAAGATCCTTACCTATTCTCCTATTAGACCAAGTGTAAGAAATTCCCTCTAGCTCCACATCTAGAAAGGCTTCATCATTAATATAGTCCATCAGGTATGTTCTACTATCCATCTGGGAAGGGATGCCTCCCATTTTTTCATCATATTTGAGTGGAGTATTGAAATCTCCCATAACCATCCAACTATTATCCTAATAATTCTTTCGTATATCTTTCATGCTTCGCCAAAAATTATGTTTGTCATGTATAGTATTTAGGGCATACATGTTAATCAGGTTCCAAGAGAAATTATCTCTTATATGTGTCACTTTCACCATAATGATATCTTATCAATCTTCAAAAGGGTTCAATTAGTATTCTGTTTGTTCCAATACATAACCACCCCTCTTAAAGCACCATCTCAATCATATCCAAGGCTACCCCCATTCTTGATGGGCTAAAATTTTTCAACTTTTTCTTTTAGCATTTTAGTTTCTTGAATCAATAAGATATCGGTATTATAGTCTCTAACAAGAATTATAACGACATCCTTTTTGTGAGGATTATCTAGTCCTGTGATATTCTAGGATATAATCTTCATTTACAATATGGGGAGAAAACCTTTGGGATAGTTAGCTAGCAACCATCCATAATGTTTTTCTTTGCTTCCTGTTCTCAAATGTTTTTGGCTGATTTTCTACCTTGGTCCCCTTTGGGTGTGCCCACATCTTCCTTTTGTTTTCATCTTTTTTGGACTCCTCCATGGGCTTAACCATTATTTTTCTTGGTAGATCCAAGAAAGTAAGGTCCCTTATTCAGCACATTGCCTTTTTTTTGGAATTTCTTTGATTCTTCTTTCCATTAATCTCTGCCCAAATGTCTTCTTGAGTTTCTTCTTTCCATAAGTCAGCTAATGGTTATAGAGGGTCATCATCTCCCCTATCAAAGATCATTTATCTATTCAGGTTTTCCTCCTCTTTGTTTGACCCCTACTAGTTAGTTTCATTTTCTGTCATCTCCTTAAGGGATTCCTCGACCCTAGACACCGGAGACTCCATTTCTAATTCTTGAGAACCCTGATTATCTGGTTTCCTATTCACAGAAAAATTACCAGGGATTTGAGTCATCTCCAATGATTTTTCCTAATCATTAGGGTTTTCAAACTCCAAATAAATCCCCTCTGCCTCATCATTCCTTTCTTCGTCATCTTTATATTCTTTCTTGAAGGGTTCTTTCTTGCTGATTTTTTCCCTCCATTCTTTTCTTGAGTCTTTATTTTTCCTTTTTCCTTTTGTTGTTTCAGCGGGAATTGGTTTTCCCAGTGTCCTTTTTTGCATGTAAAGAAGGAAAAAGGGATAGACTCGTATTCCACCGTGTAGACATATTTCCCCAGCTTAGACAGAATAGATATCACCTTAGGGAGGTCCGCATTTTGGTGGATATTAACACAAACTCTAGAATAAACCAACCTTGATTTTGCTGTTGTCATGGGATCAATAGACAAGAGCTCTCCAAATGCTCTTGCCAGACTAGAAAATACATCCTTGTGCCAGTATTCTAGAGGAAGACCTGGGAACCAAACCCAAATATGGGCATTTTCAAAGAGGTTCGCATTTAGGTCAAGATTGGTCGCCCACTTTTGCAAAGCCAAGGATGACTTGCCAAACATCCATGGGCCTCCATAAAGGACTCTAGATAGATCTTCCATGTTGGAGAGAATAAAGGAGAAAAATACCTTCGACATAGATACTATATCCACTTGACCTTTAAGGCACCATTTCCTGATTGCATAGGTTCTAACCACATCAATGTTGGGTCTTGACCCAGTAAATTTTCTCACCAGGGTTAACGCCATTGATGTAATAGTATGATCCACTAATGGGTCTGGAAGTAATATGCCAAATACCACCTTCTGGGGCTCAGAAAGATTGTTGATTCTTGGAAAGGATGACTTCCCCAAAGGTTTCACCCTGAAAAGAGATGACCAACTTCCTTTAACTGACAACCTAGATGAAAACTTTCCAGCAGAAATGGAAGAGTTTGACTTACCGTCAGATGAAAAATTTGCATGCCCACCACCTCAGGAAAAAATGTCATCTGGCTCCTTCTCCTCTTTTGAATC
Organism: Thuja plicata; assembly: GCA_018584345.1. Classification (NCBI taxonomy): domain Eukaryota; kingdom Viridiplantae; phylum Streptophyta; class Pinopsida; order Cupressales; family Cupressaceae; genus Thuja; species Thuja plicata. The sequence goes on from MU215882.1 coordinate 33,814, forward strand.
CTTTGTGGAGCCCTCACCTGACGTTCCTCCACCCTTCTAAAACTTGCCTATGCCATTTCCTTATGGAATCCTACCATTAGAAAGTTTCCTTCCCTCAACAGAATTTGAATTCAAACCTCCTACACCCCCTCCCAAACTCTCGCTCTCCCCCTGCTCGTGAATCCTACCATTAGTAAGTTTCCTGCCCTCGGCAAAATTCCTGTTAATTTATGTTTATACTCCAGGCGTTGGTTTTTTCTAGGTAGATGTCTGTTGTAAAATATTGTTTCGCAACCCTTGTAGTGGAGTTATTTTTTATTTTGTATTGTTGAAGCAACCCCTTCCATAAGTTTGGTGTCATGTTTTTTATTAAGATGGCAAGGAAAGGGCCTTGAACCCAGAAGCAAACAAACACATAAAAATTAGACTAGAGAGCATAGCTTCAGGCCATGACAGTCGAAAGCACCATACACCATCATTTTACAAACTAATAAAAAATCATACTGAAATTTCTATCTTTGCTAACTAAACTATCAATACTATATATATCAATATCGCTAAAAAGGTCGAGAGCATAAAGTAAACTAGACCTATTAAAAAATAGGCTCTTCCTATTGGCAAAGAGATAATTGTCCTAGCAGCACTTAACATAACAGTAGTTATCATCATCGAAGATTTTGGTGTCATGTTAAGCAGCCATCATCGATGTCCTAAATCAATTTTTGTCATGCTGAAAAACATCTTATAAACTATGCCTTCTATTTACCTTGTTTTCTGCTCCAAAATGTGGTTTAAGTGACATCATATATTCTTCAACTTAGCGATACTTTGTGGCTAACTTGGTGCATGATTAGGATGAATTCTTGGAAATCTTTTAGTCTTTTTTTTTAACAATTATATATTACTTGTAGCATAGTTTTACCCAATAGTATTTTGGGCATCATTTTCCCTCTTTTCCTGGCGAGTTTGGGATTGTCAAATATATATATACTTCCTCTTCTTTTTGGCAACCATCTCAGTCATTTTCGTCATTCAAAAGTGTGCATATGAAATGTTTAAAGTGGTTTAAATGGATTTAACCTTTGTAACATTTTCTACTTCTCTTATAGAGAATGACTATAGGAATTATGTGGTGTTTATTGCAATGGATAAACAAATGTCATTATAAGAGAAACTTAAAGAGAAAGAATCAGAGATTCTAAGACTCACTAAGCATCACCATGAGGTTACCAACCAGATAATTCTTATGAGTCAAGAAGCAAATAGATTAAATAAAGAACTCATTGAAAGAATACAGATCATAGGTGAGCTAAGAGAAGAGAATGAAAAATTGAAGCATGAAATCAAAGTCCAAAATCAACGCAACGAATTGATCAAAAAGGCTAAGGATAGAAACAAAAAGATGGATGGTTTTCTTGATGGACAAAGGAGAGTCAACAACTACATAGAATTAGGGTACAACAAGAATGGTGAATCTTCTAATCAACCAGATCAGAGGAATGCTTTCACAACCCCAAGACCCAAGAAGCTATCATGCAATCACTGTGGAAAACTAGGCCACACCTCAAACATTTACAGAAGCAAAATGAAAGGTGTAATACCCACCTCTTAGGTTGCTTTTCAATTTGTGGATGCCAAACTCTTTTAGGCATTTTGGATGTATGTGTGGACTTAATCAAATGGTTTAGATGATATTTATATGTTACATTTTAGTATTTTATTGATCCATTGTTAGTATGTTATATCTTTTATGTATATGTGATTTATGGTTGTTTAATGATGCTTATGTATATATTAGGATTTCATTTCGATTATGGTTTTCTGAAAATACTGACCTTAGATTTATATGCACATGGATCATTGTATATTTTCATTACTGTTTGATGTGCTTGGTATGGTATGGGACAGAGTCATAGTTACTTGGTTCGGTGAGATCCACACGATAACTTAGTCTCAACCATTGTTGCCATATGATATATGTATGTATGTTTGTCTTTGTGATGACAGGTTTGCAGGTACCGGGCTACGTCTTCCCTGAATTGGCAAGAGTGAGTGTGCCCTATCGCATTAATCTCAATGGTAAGAGAGGGGAGATAGTTTTTAGGTCCAAATCCTATCC
>MU215941.1:52872-66709 GCA_018584345.1 Thuja plicata
ATCACCCATATATATATATATATATATATATATATATATATATATATAAAATGAAAATTGGTATCTATTAAAATACTAATTGTTGATTATTAATTTTAATTAGTATTTGTTAATTGGTTGATTTATAATATTATGCAAGATTAATTTATATGGGTCATTTATATAAATTAATTTATAAACTGGTGAAATTGTTTTGGAGAAAATATAATTTGCTTGACTAAGATATAATTTTTAATTGATTAAGAATTATGGGTGAACATTATTAATGAGAAACTGGATGCAAGACCTAGTATGCGTCAAATTAATACCTTGTACATATGGACTTAATATTAGTAATTGTGTACAAAAGATGTATTCCACTTAAAGACTTAAGTGGGCTAAGAAAAAATTTATTACAATAATGTTTTATATTTTTGAACTGGATAAGACTCTAAATATATTTTGTCTAAGTGATCTTTATCATTTTGTTTTGTGTCTACCTATTGTTCATTTAAATAAGGGTAATGCCTAGGTAGAGGCTTGTTTTCAACACTTGAATTATTTTACGCATTTATACTATGTACTCCTTAGGTCTATATGGTAGAAAATTTATAACCATTTTAATGTCACGATTGGTTTCTGTATGGTTGGGTACATCCATGAGTGATTTCATTTATTCTTGAGTCTCGATCATTATATTATTTGATCATTAAAGTGACAACCATTATTATGTTGAGATTAGATTTATTTGGTAACCTTGTTCTTCTATTATTATTATTCATGATCTAACTGATGATCTTCGGATTATGTTTTACTCCTCATTTGGAGATTAATGTCATTGATGACTTTGTTCCTTGAGGATTGAAATTATATTTTGAAATGATACTTTGTGAATTTGATTACTGGTTATTGAGGTGTGCATTATGAGGTGGACGGTTTAGATCCTTGTATAGGATGTGTTATACATTATTATGCTCCATCATTTTACTTTGGTGATATTTAATGACATGATTATTATTGGAAGTTCTTAATGGTTTCAGTAGTGTCTTCTCTTTGGTATTTATTGGTTGGAGCATTAGGGTAGGTTATCTAGGAGCATAGATGGGGAGTGGCTTGCAATAAGCGTCAGGACCCACAAGGGTTGTCAGGATCACTTATTATAAGTAGCTTAATAAAGTGTTAAACTTTATAAATTTATTTAGAGAAAACATTAATAAGATAATTGTGGACCTTACACATGGCTTGAGTGCTAGTACAAGCTAGGATGGAGTGAGATGATTCTTTTCATCCAATGTGGTGTGTGTTCTGGCATAGTTTATTCTTCCTTGTCTATACGAAAGGATTACTGATACTGCATATGGTCACTTGGGCGTCGGGGTCCAGAGAGGCTACCAAATCGAAGTCCAAGACTTAGACGTATGTGATGACACTTCCCTATATGTGCTCTAGGTTCCTATGTCATATTTGGTACACTTGATTATGTGTCTCGATCTTTCATACTTGATGACCTTATAACCATTTATTATATGTACCTTTGCATTAGTTTAGCTTTTTTGGTTATACTTTGAGTGGGGCCTGATGTTATCTCCTCAACATGGTAGCATGGACTTTTTAGTTCCACGTGGTTGAGTGGTAGTGATTCTATTACTATTTGAGATCCGATGACATGTTCTTGAGCTTGGATGATCATTATTGTTGCTTCTTCTGCTTCTTCTTCTTCATTGTAGACTTGTCTATTGTATCATGAGATGTATATCTTATATTTTATTATGTATTGATTAGTGAGATTGGTTCAGGGGATGTATGTATGCACTTGTATAGCATTTGTGGCTTGGTTAGCTATTATTATCCCTATGACTTGTGAGGTGGAAGTGTATCATATTATTTACTATGATGTATTAGTTGTACTTTATAGATTTTAACTATATGTATATTGATGTTATGAATGTCTCTCAGGGTTAAGTTATAATGTATATGCTAGTTTATGATTTTCGACGCCTTCATTATGATTAATTAAAGGATTAGTTCATACTTTAATTTGGGTTAAAATTAGTGTAGGATATATCATGTGATTATATTATGATTGATCTTAGAAGTTTAGTTAATGTAGTTAACATTACTATGTCTTGGAATCCTTTGGAATGTTAACTATGAAAATTAATCATTTTTAGCATCTTATGTGTAGTTGCTTCTGCAATATTATAGTTGACTTGTATTAATATCTTAAGGAAAAAAATGTTTCACTTTAATAGTTCATTGTTTGTGTTAAGTTCTCTAGTGCAGGAGCACCTAGGCTATCCTCAAAGCCCTAAATGGTTTTGGCTTGTAATTGATTCTAGCCAAGTCAGTATGTTTTTTCTTATACCTTAGAAGGTCTTGTTGTTATTTGTGACTAGGTGAATTAGTGGTTAGTGCTAATTTCATTCTAGTTTAGTTTAGTTTGTTTTTAAGTGTTTAGTCCTTATAATAGGCCTAAATTTGGGAAATGGGGTTTAAATGTGTTCTAGACCTATGTAAGGTGAGAAAGATGCTTAAAGAGGCTTTAATGATATTATTTCATTGATTTGTATGGCTTAGAGGCCCTAAAATATAGTTTGCATCATAAATGCCAAAGATGCTCAAAAGTTGTCATGACAACATTTGCAATTTTTTGCAAATGTTGCATGCAACTCAAAAACTTTGGATTCCCCTCATTATAGGAGTGGGAAATCAATGCTAGTGGCATAAAATGGTGGAGGAATCATCTTATGATACTCTATGGCTCATTTGCTAAGGTAGATTGATTGTAAGAAATTTTTTGAAAGCAATAGAGCAAGTGTTCTGAGATACAGAGTATAGTCGACTCATTTGAATGCTCTTTGTGTTTTAATGGATTGAAATAATCGATCTATTGGTGGATTCATGCACTATGAAAATATTCAAGACTTTTTAATTCAGGAAGCAAGTAGTGTAGAGTTTCTTTGTTAGTTGTATGAAATTGTTTAAGTTTTAGAGAGTCTGCTGGTCCAGTTCAATGTAGTTTTGGTTTTATGGCTCCCCGTGAAATCTAAATGTGGGAAGCTCAAAAGGTTGGATGACTGAGATAGGGGAGCCTTTGTACAATGTACATATGTAGGTAGGAGGTCTGAGGAATTGATTTTCTATTTTTATAGCCATGCCCTAGGTGAGCTAGGACTATCCAGTTAGGTGTATGGCAGAGGAAAAGGGAATGCAGAGACAAGGGTGTGTATGAAAGTTTTGAACCAAGTGTGGTCTCAGAGTCTTTAGGGTCTTGTAGATCCCTGGAAATGAGTACAGATCTCATCCAATCCATTTGGATATATTTTTCCACAGAAATCAATGGACTGCTTGTGAAGAGACAAAATAGGCCTAATAGCCCTACAATTCAAGACAGAGGTGTACAGAAGGATTGGGGACCCTAGACCTTGAAAATCCTTTAGGTCTTCAAAAGGGGTATCAAGATCCTAGATTATTTTTGGGGGTTGTGTGGAAGTTTTAGGAGTAAATCCAGAAAAACCCTCTAGATAGGGCTAATTGGTGAAATATGCCTAATAGGATCATTTTGAGAGAAGCTTTGGAATTCGACAAAATTGGGATTAAAGACCTATTCAAATGGGAATGTATGGATGAAAAATGAGCATAAAAGTAGTGGACAAGACCCTTGTAGAATTTGTGGGATTTCTAGGAAGGATTTAGGTTTGGAATCCTTCAAAGAAATTGTGAAGCATTGAGACAAAACTGATGGTGGATATCCTTCAAGGTGAAACACAAGAAGAGTGACTCTTAGAGAAGATTTGGGAATAGTCTTAGGCTCAGTGTCTAGAGGCTAATGAGATCCTAGAAAAATAATTGGGATCCTAAGTTGACTAGGGAAAGAAAAGTCCTATCTAGAGCATTGTGTGAGCATGCCTTTGGGGTTACCTCTATCAGATTGGTATCAGAGCCTACTTGATCAGACATGTGGTTAATGTTCCAACCAACTGAATCAGTAGGAGAGTCAACAATGGTGACTAATGTTGAGCTAGCTAAGAAGGTAGATGATCAAGAAGTGGAGAATAGAATACACTGAGATAGATTGGCTTAATTGGAGAAAAAGGTAGATGAAGTTGATGTGAAAGCAGATGACGTGAAGGATAAGGTTGAAGGGAAAGGGAAAGATATTGTCATTGATGATGAGGTACCTGAAGCTGACCCTATCCTTAATGAGGAGCCATTCTTGAAATCTTTAAAGGCTATGAGTGGAAAAGCACTAGAAGGAGTTCCAATCTTTACTAGAAAGATGGATCCAGAGGTAGTCCTTGACTGGATAGAGGGACTAGAGAACCATTTTGAGTGTGATGGGATCACTGAGGCTCAAAAGGTGAAGGTTGCAAAAGCTATACTGAGAGGCCCATCACTCACTTGGTGGAAATTCATCCAAGACAAGAGAGAAAGAGAGAGAGAGAGAGAGAGAGAGAGAGAGAGAGAGAAGGATGGAAAGAGGCCCATTGCTTCATGGAAGGCTATGGTTGAAAAAGTTAGAGATGCTTATATCCCCAAGGATTATGAAATCTAATTACATAAGAGAAGGAAAGGTCTAAGACAGAAGGACCTAGATGTAAACTCATACACTAAAAAATTTTCAAGAATTTTCATGAGATCTAGACTTGCAGAGGATGAGAAGGTTAAGGTAGAAAGATACCTTGATGGACTAAAATGGACCATACAAGATGAGATGAGTCTTTTGACTCCAGACACCATTCAGAAGTGCCACTAAATTGCCATCAAAGTTGAAGAGAAGCTAAGGAAGAAATAAGACTCTAGTACTACTAGAGGAAGAGGTAGAGGAAGAGACACTAGAGGATAGAGAGGTGGCTATGGTGGAAGGAGTTCTGAACCCAAGAACCAAGGGGAGAACAAATTTGTGGAAAAACAAGAGGGAAAATCCAATAGAGGGGGTTCAAATAAAGGAAGGAACTCTAATAGCAGAGGAAGAAACAACAATCAAGGTAGGGGTAATTACTTTTCCACTATGAAGTGTTACCACTGCAATCAGATGGGACATCCTACATACACATGTCCAGAGAAGGGTTCTAGTTCTCAAGGAAGTGAAAAGACAGTGAACTATGTCCAAGAAGAAACTAGTGGTGGAAACAAACACCCTGAGGTTCCCTTAGAATCAAAAGAAGGTGAGAATCTTATGATGAGAAGAACTCTGATTAAGGAGCCAGTAAGAGAAGAGCCTAGTCAGAGGAGGTCACTATTTAGAGTGAAGTGCAAGATGATGGGGAAAGTGTGTAGAGTCATTATAGACTTAGGGTATACTAAAAATATAGTGTCAGAGGAAGCAGTCAGCAAGTTTAAGATGACAAGAATACCCCACACCAATCCTTACAAGGTCACCTAGCTAAATAAAGGGCAACATGTCCTTGTCAATGAGCAAGCTTGAGTGGAGTTTTCAATTGGGAGGTATAAGGAAAAAGTCTTATGTGATTTCCTACCTATGGATGCATGCCACCTACTCCTAGGTAGATCATGGAAATTTGACAGAAAGGCCATGCATGATGGTGCAAAGAATTCATATTCTTTCAAGAAGGATAATGTGATATACAAAATCCAGTTACTATTGGAGGATGTAGAAATGAAGTCATCTGGTCCAAATATTCTCATGGTGAGTGAGAAGGAGTTCTTAGAGGCCTTAGAAGAAGGAGAGGGAGTTTTTTTTGCATTGGTTTTGAAACCAAAAGAGGAAAGTGTAGACATAGCACTAAACAAGACAGAGTTGCCAAAGGAAGTGTAGGAGCTGCTGCAGAAGTATGAAGGCATAGTCAATGATGGAAAACCATCATCCATACCACCTAAGAGGTCAGTAAGACATCAAATAGACCTAATCCCTAGAGTTTACCTACCCAATAAGGATGCATATAAGATGACTCCTCAACAAAATGAGGAGATAGCTAGGCAGATTCAAGAACTACTAAACCAAGGTCTAATTAGGAAGAGCATTAGCCCTTGTGTCGTGCCCACTGTCTTAGCCCCTAAAAAGGGAGGAACATGGAGATTATGTACTGAATCTAGAGAAATAAATAGAATAACCATTAGGTATAGGTTCCCTATCCCTAGGATAGAGGACCTAATGGGTTGTCTAGAAGGAGCAAGGTATGTTACCAAGATAGACCTAAAGAGTGGCTATCATCAAATCAGGGTAAATGAGGGAGATGAGTGGAAAATAGCCTTCAAGACCACATAAGGACTGTATGAGTGGCTTTTCATTCCATTTGGCTATCCAATGCCCCATCAACATTCATGAGGTTGATGAATGAAGTTCTTAAAGATTATATTGGAAAGTTTGTAGTAGTCTACTTGGATGATATACTCATCTACAGTAAGACAAGAGAAGAACATATCGATAATCTAGAAATGGTTCGAAAGAAGCTACATGAGGAGAAGCTGATGATAAACTTAGAGAAGTGTGAATTCATCAAGAAGGAGCTAGTGTACCTTGGATTTGTGTTATCTCAAGGCAACCTAAAGATGGATTCTAGCAAGGTGGAGGCCATCATCAACTGGTCTACTCCAAGAACAAGCACTGAGGTAAGAATTTTTCATGGCTTAGCACAGTACTGTAGAAGGTTTATTAAACAATTCGATGCAATTTGTGCTCCTATGCTTGATACTATCAAGGGTGGGATGAAAACTAAATTTGTATGGAATGAACAAGCTAACCAAGGGTTTGAGCTATTGAAAAAGAAGATTGCCACCCAACCAATTTTGGTTTTACCAAGATTTGAGAAGCTATTTACAATGGAATGTGATGCCAACAATGTAATCATTGATGCAGTCTTGAGCCAAGAGGGAAGACCAGTGGCCTTCCACTCTAAGAAACTAAGTGAAGCTAAGGAGAAATATTCTTCTTATGACCTAGAGATGTATGATCTGGTCTAGTCACTGAGAAAGTGGAGGCATTATTTTCTCCCAAAAGAGTTCATAGTCTATTCAGAAAATCAAGCATTAAGTTTCTTGAACTCTCAAGATAAACTCAGTCGCAAGCATATGAAGTGGGTTGAGTACCTACAAGCCTACACCTTCAACATCAAACACAAGAAGGGATTGCAGAATAAGGTAGCAGATGCCTTAAGTAGAAGAGCCTTGACCATTCAAGAGATTCAATTGTAAAGCATGGGGATAGACAAATTCAAAGACCTATATGGTGATGATGAAGACTTTGTAGACATTTACAAGGTATGCCAAGAGTATAAAAATTACTTTCATAGTCAATTATCTGAGTATACTTTACAGAGTGGGATATTGTTCAAATGAAGTCAATTATGTGTCCCATGGGGGTCTATTAGGGAGAATATAATCTAGGAGAAACACAATGGTGCACTTAGTGGTCATTTTGGTGTTAACAAAACTCAAGAATTAGTTCAAAGATTCTACTTTTGGCCCAAGATGAATTTGGATGTTAAGAGCTATGTAGAAGGTTGCATTATCTATGAGAAGGAAAAAGGTACATCTACTAATGCAAGAATTTATTAGCCTTTACCCATTCCAACCAGACCATGGGAATGTTTGAGTGTGGATTTTGTAGTAGGATTGCCCAAGACAAAGCAGGGAATGGATATCATTTATATTATTGTGGATAGATTAAAATGGCACACTTTGTACCCTGCAAGACAAAAAATGATGCAATTTAGATAGATTCCCTATTCTTCAAGGAGGTATTTAGAATACATAGTTTTCCACTAAGCATAGTGTCTGATAGAGACACAAAGTTTATGAGCCATTTTTCGAAGACTCTCTAGCAGAAGTTGGGAACCAACTTATCTTTTGGATTTGCATACCATCCTCAGTCTGATGGCCAAATAGAGGTAGTAAATAAGAGTCTTGTAAATCTCCTAAGGTGTCTAACTAAGGATTATGGTCAATTTTGGGACCAACTCATTGGGCAAGTAGAATATGCCTATAATGACACAGTGAATAGGACTACTGGTAAGAGTCCTTTTGAAATAGTTTATGGCCTTCATCCTAGAGGGATATATGAGCTCCAAGATCTGAAGGATGGACCCAAGGGAAGTGTCTATGTTGATGAATTTGCACATTCTATGCAAGAAGTCCATGAGAGAGTGAGGAAGACACTCATTGAAAATACAGAGAAGATTAAGAGTAAAGCTGATGAGAGGAAAAGAGATGTCCAATTCAAAGTTGGGGATCTAGTGATGGTTCACCTAAACAAGGCATTATTATAGAAAGGAACACCACATAAGCTTCAGATGAGGAGAATTGTCCCATGTGTCATATTGGCCAAGTATGGAGCAAATTCCTATAAGGTGGAACTACCAGAGGATATGGGTTTATCTCCGGTGTTTAATGTTGTATAATTGGTTTTATACAAAGGCCCAATCCCAAATGCATATCAGAGTTTGACTGAAGTCATACAGGAGGTGGAAGAACTCAATTTTCCATCTGCACCAATCAAGAAAGCAGAACACATACTAGATTCCAGAGTCTACAAGAAGACAAGGAAGAAGGAATATCAAGAACACTTAGTGAAGTGGCATGGACAACCAGATGCAGATGTAGAGTGGATAAAGGAAATAGAGTTCAAAATTTTTGTCATTGACCTCAACTTACTCAATCCAAGGGTGGATTGAAGTCTTTTCATTTGGGGAGGATGGTGCAGGAGCACCTAGGCTATCCTCAAAGCCCTAAATAGTTTTGGCTTGTAAATAACTCTAGCCAAGTTAGTATGTTTTTTTTTAGACCTTAGAAGGTATTTTTGTTATGTGTGACTAGGTGAATTAGTGGTTAGTGCTAATTTCAATCTAGTTTAGTTTAGTTTGTTTTTAAGTGTTTAGTCCTTAGAATAGGACTAAATTTGGGAAATGGGGTCTAAATGTGTCCTAGACCTATGTAAGGTGAGAAAGATGGTTAAAGAGGATTTAATGATGTTAGTTCATTAATTTGTATGGGTTAGAGGCCCTAAAAGATAGTTTGCATCATAAATGCAAAAGTTGCTCAAAAGTTGTCATGACAACATTTGCAACTTTTTGCAAATGTTGCATGCGACTCGACAACTTTGGATTCCCCTCATTCTAGGAGTGGGAAATAAATTATAGTGACTTGAAATGGTTGAGGAAGAATCTTATGATACTCTATGTCTCATTTCCTGAGGTAGATTGATTGTAAGCAATTTTTTGAAAGCAATAGAGAAAGTGTTCTAAGATACAAACTACAGTCGACTCATTTGAATGTTATTTGTGTTTTAATGGATTTAAATACTTGATCTATTGGTGGGTTTGTGTAGTAGGAACATATTCAAGAATTTTTCATTCAGGAAGAAAGTATTTTAGAGTTTCTTTGCTAGTTGTAGGAAATTGTTTAAGTTTTAGAGAGTCTGTTGGTCCAGTTCAATGTAGTTTTGGTTTTATGGCTCCCCCATAAAATCTAACCATGGGAAACTCAAAAGGTTGGATGAATGAGTTAGGGGAGCCTCTGTACATTTTACATATGTAGGTAGGAGGTCAGAGGAGTCAATTTTCTATTTTTATAGCCATGCCCTAGGCGAGCTAAGACTGTCCGGTTAGGTGTATAACAGAGGAAAAGGTGAATGCAGAGACAAGGGTGTGTATGAAATTTTTGAACCAAGTGTGGTCTCAGAGTCTTTAGGGTATTATAGATCCCTGGTATCTTATGAATCAATCTATAGGAATTTGGTGAATACTGGATAGTCTAATATTTCTTACATCCATGTGACCATATTTTTAATATAATAAATCTTACAACAATGTGACCATATTTTTAATATAGTGCCAATTATTCATCACTGATTCATGAAAGAGTCCACAGACCATTGGTGGTAGTTTAATATAGGTATTTTAATATGAGACACAATCCAAGGAAAATTTTGACTTGATCAACATGGGAAAGAGGCAAGCACACCAAAAATTTCAAGACTAAATCTAGATTGGGCTTGCTCTTCACTTGAGTAGGTATAGGCTTCAAGAACAAAGAAAGAAAAAAATCAATTTGTATGATCGATTAATAAGAGTGCAGGTTGTCAATACACCCAAGGGAGTTCAAATTCCATAAATAATTTGGAGACAGATTGTTTCACTTTTTAGTAGTTCTCTCATCTTTCTTAATACATGAAAGCTTGAAGTTTGATCAGAAATCAATCGTATATAAATGAACAAGAAATTTTGTTGTCATTCCAAATAGATTGAGATGGTTTGATGGAAACAACACAGATGTTGTCAACTCATTGTTCTAATGTCTTTTGGCTGTCTGACTCTTCGAATATGAAAATGGATATCAAAATTAATGAAAATAATCACTATAGGTGTACAAAGTAATTATCAGTGTTACTACCCACTTTGATGCGATTTTGACCATGAACAACCAATAAATGAATAGTAAAGGCAATAAACAAGAAGACTATCAAATAAGGTATCACATGACATAAAAATTATTCAATATTTGATAGACAACATGATATCCCAAAAAGTTATGGAAAAAAAGTGGTCAATACATTCTTGAGAAGTGGGTCAAAACGTCTTTGTTTGTGGAGAACAGTTTATCAACTGGCACCAGATGTTCTTTTGTGGGTGTATCAAAATCTAACTCCATGGAAAGTTTCTAAATCTTCATATCTTTCATATAAATACCAGTGTGCTTATACCAAAATCATTACTATAGTTGCTCTAGCAACAACAGACTGTCAACCACTACATCCATTAATTTCAAATTTGGCTGCATCTCATGGCATAGATTCCCTCCAAAGACATAAGAACTTGCCAAATATTTAATGTGTATTTCTATTGGCCTTTGGGTATAATCTATAGATCCATCCCAAATAAATAAGCAGTTAATGTGTATTTTTTATGCATAGGCTCTAGGACAACCACAATAATCAGAAAAACACCAAGGACTGATCAGAAAGAGATTGAATATTATAGACCCTGACTTGATGTGGGAAGTTTTGTGCAACAAATATGGTCTATATAAGAAGTGTACCTAGATGAAGCAACTCAATGGAAATGGTCTTGTCACTCTAGAAGGTTAAATGTGGGCTCAACATAGGATAATTATTAATCCTGCTTTCCATGTTGACAATTTGAAGGTTTTCTCTTTTGTTCATTTCTTTGGTCAAAATCATTTGTGTCTTGTTTGGTTAGCTTAGGTTCCTGACAACTTTTTGAGGAGATTTATATTGCTTTGAAAGCATTAATGGTATATAGAGCAGCTTAAGTTGTTCAAAGGTCCAATTGGTATATAGAGTAGCATTAGCATTAATGGTATATTAAAATTTTCTTATTGAATTCTTTATTTCAATGCATATTGTTATAATGTCAGTGCTTGGTTCCCATGATGGTTGGAAGCACTTCCACTATGCTAGTTAAGTGGAAAGAGAGAATTGAGAATGATACAAATGAGATAGAAGCCTGCAAATATTTCTGAGATCTCACAGATGATATACTATCCCATATAATGTTTGGGGGCAGCTATGTGGAAGGTAGACATATTTTTTATTTGAAAGAAGAGTAGGCACTTCTAATCTCTCAGGCACCCAGGATATTACTCTGTGCTCTACTAAGCAGGCAAGATTATTTTTCTTTCATTGAAATCCTTTAAACAAATTTTGTTTTTCTTTCTTCTTTTCTCTTATCAATTCATATTTGATTACTCTCTACAAGAGGGAATTTATCTCTATACATGAGCTATCAAGAAAGGATTTTTCCATAAATACTTTCCTAAAAAACAATTAGTGATTCATTTTAATGTCTTTCAGATTTTTCTCTAACCATAGCTTACCTACATATTCTTCCTTTTACACGGAGATTCTTTTTTGCAATATACAGTTGGATTGAACTAATTGGTACCGTTGATTTAGATTTTGGCCTTTTGAGAAAAAGAGGTACATGAGAAAACTGGACAAAGATATCAGAAGCTCCCTAAGGTAGTTGATTGAAAGCAGAAAGAAAGTAAGGAGCTTAGGAATATCCAATGGCTATAGTGGTGACCTCCTGAGAGTGATGACAATAGGCAGCAGAAACAAGGACACTCAACAGCTACAGGGAGGATTCATAAAAAAACATCATTATGGAGACTGAAGAAATCATTGATGAATGCAAGACCTTTTTCTTTGTGGGCCATGATACAACAATTCTAAAATTTGCTTGACTTTTGCAACTATGATCCCAATAGCCACAACTAGATTTAAATTAGTTAGGTTGTTTAGGGATTTTTTTTAATGTTGTTTGAAGCCTATCCAATCGAGAGATTGACAAAGGATACATTCTAAAGCAAATTTTAATGAAAAACCACTATTTTCTAAGCAATTCCTAAGTTGTACAGTTGGGTATGGATCCCATTGTCTGATCAAGTGATCCCATAACATTTGTTGATGAATTACCTTTCTTCTACATTTGATTTGGGTTGATTTGGTTTCCATTTGTGTGAGTTAGAAGGAAAACTGTGATTGTAGGTCTGAAAAGCACAATAATTGGGGTCTNGGATCCCATTGTCTGATCAAGTGATCCCATAACATTTGTTGATGAATTACCTTTCTTCTACATTTAATTTGGGTTGATTTGGTTTCCATTTGTGTGAGTTAGAAGGAAAACTGTGATTGTAGGTCTGAAAAGCACAATAATTGGGGTCTGTGATGAAGATGTGGCCCTAAATTACATTTTCACCATTGGAATTTGAATCCACTGGGTAAAATTTAATTTAAGGCAATGTACTATAAGATTCCAAAGGTTCAGAGTCTAGGGAGTAGATCTGCTGCTTCAAAATTGATGCCCTAGGCTAAATATTTAGTATGTATTTAGCCATCAAGAGGGAGTAATGTGTGCAACAACAATACAAGAGTGAATTGAGACCAATTTTTTGATTGACTCGAAGAGGTTGAAGACTATTGAAGACTATAAAGTGACTCCATATGTACTAGGTACCCATATTTGGACCATTCTATTAGACCCTAGTCTAACTTGATCACTTAGGCTAGTGTGCTGCTGGGACAGTTTGAAGGTGCAAGATTAGGATTTATGAAGTATTCCTCCAGATTATATCATATAAAAGAAATAAATAAAAACAAATTGTACATAAACAATAAGATAAATCATAAGGCATATGTCTAAGACAACTATCTAAGATACAATAACTCATCTTATAATAGTAGAAAGAAATAATATACTGTAAATATCACATCAAGATACAATAAAATGTTCTTATATCTATTTCATAAAAACAAGATGCCTAATAGTTATAAAATAGTAGAACATATTAAGATATTTTTCCTACTCTTCCACTAATGGGATAACTGAAAATATTTATGAAGAAATTATCCTCTTGAATACAGTATAAAAGTGATTGATAGAAATTGAATTTCAATGGTGAAAGCTAGAGGTAATCCAGGGCAAGTGGAACCAGGTATAGTGTTTCACTCATCATCTAGTTTATTTGTTAAAGGGAATTATTTTATTTTCAAGTTATACAACTCTCATTGAAGCAAAAACTTTGGGTGCTCTCATAGTAATCAAAATAGCTATTGTGTCTGCATTAGAAAGAATAAAGGTTTAATGGGGCTATCTTTTAGTAATCAATGGCTTGATGAAGAACCAATTACAGGATTTGAGATTGAACATTATCATTGATGAAGCATAGCTCTTGTGTAGACATTTCAATTTAGTTTTGGTGATTTCTATTGGGAATGTAGTATGGTTGCTTATACATTTCTAATGTTGAGGAAAATCAGTGTCCCTTTCCAAATGAATAAAATTGGTGATGATCATGACAAATAGGCCTTGAGACATGCATTGGAATAAGTTTCAACTCATGGGAAACAAATATATATTCCCAACTATTCATCTCCCCC
>MU215941.1:114528-125821 GCA_018584345.1 Thuja plicata
TTGTAGTGACTCTTTCACTTCTGTCTGCACTTTAGAGATCATTTTGGCTATTTCCTCTCCTTGTGCACTAACTCTGAAATCAAATGGTAACTCTACTAAATCCAATGGGCCTTTGGGATGTAGTCCATACACTATTTGGAATGGTGTCTTTCTAGTGGATCTGTTCATGGAGTCATTAAATGCAAACTCTGTCTGTGGTAGGATCTTGTCCCAACTTTGGGTGTATTGTTTGGTTAGGCATATCAAGAGATTTCTAAGAGATCTATTTACCACCTCCATTTTCCCATCTATTTGTGGGTGGTATGTTGAACTATAAGTCAGATTTGTACCCAATTTCTTGAAGAGTGTCCTCCAAAAGTGACCCTAAAATTTCACATCTCTATTAGAGACTATGGTTTGAGGTAGAACATGAATCCTAACCACTTCTTTAAAGGATAGATGTGTTATATGGGAAGCATAATTTGTGCTCTCTCAAGGAACAAAGTGCACCATTTTACTAAATCTATCCACAATGACAAAAACACTATCATAACCCTGCTTTGTCCTTGGAAAACCCATAACAAAATCCATTGAAATTTATTCCCATGGCCTAGAGGGAATTGGTAGGGGTTGGTACAATCCTTGGTTAGTGGATACACCCTTTGCTTACTAGAAAATAGTACAAGATTCAACAAAATTCTTGACTTCATTCCCCATCTTTGTCCAAAAATAACTTTTTTTCACTAAATCAGTGGTCTTATCTATCCCAAAATGTCCTCATAAGCCACCACAATGTTTCTCCTTAATAATATTTGTTCTCATGGAAAATTTAGGAATGCACAATTGGGCTCCTTTAAACAATAGTTTGTTCTGAATCAAGAAATCAGAAAAATTAGTATGGTATTTGCCAACCATTTTAGTGAATACCTCAAAAACTTCTCCAAATTCTAGATCATCAACATATAGGTATTTTAGGGAATCAATCCCTACACTCTGAAGTTGTAATTCTTCAATCAATGTGACCCTTCTTCTTAGGGCATCAGCCACTTTGTTTGCCACTCCCTTTTTATGCTTTATGTTGAAGGTATATGTCTGCAACTGCTCCATCCGTTTGATGTGTTTGACTCCAAGTTTCTCCTAACTATTTAGGAAACTTAGTGCATGGTTGTCAGTATAAACAATGAATTCTTTAGGGAGTAAGTAGTGTCTCCACTTTTTCATGGTTTGTACCATTGCATAAAGTTCTAAATCATAAGTAGAATACCTCTTCTTGGAATCATTCAATTTTTCTAAGAAAAATGCTATAACCTTACCTTCTTGGCACAAGACAACACCTATAGCCAAGTTGCTTGCATCTGTATCAACTGTGAATACCTTGTTGAAGTTTGGGAGCACTAGGATTAGATATTGTGCCACTCTATTCTTGAGATATTGGAATGCATCTATAGCTTCTTTAGTCCATTCAAATCTGGTCTTCTTTCTACCCTTTATTGTTTCCAACATAGGAGCACACACATGGCTAAAATTCTTAATAAACTTTATATAAAAATTTGCTAAACCATGAAAACTTCTAAAATCACCTTGGTTCTTTGGTGGAGGCCAGTTGACTATTGCTACAACCTTCTCTGGATCCATTTTGAGGGTGCCTTGGGAGACAAAAAATCCTAAGAGGACAAGTTCCTTCTTCATGAACATGCACTTTTCCAAGTTAATCACTAACTTGTGTTGATGGAGTCTCTTCAAAACTTTCTCAACATGATCAAGATGTTCCTCTTTGCTATGACTATAAATCAAAATGTCATCCAAATATATGACCATAAACTTGCCAATAAAATCAATGAAGACCTCATTCATGAGTCTCATGAATGTACTAGGAGCATTACTCAAGCCAAATGGCATAACAAGCCACTAAAACAAACCCTCAATTGTCTTAAATTTTGTCTTCCACTCATCACCTAGCTTTATCCTAATTTGGTGATAGCCTGATTTTAAATCAATCTTTGTAAAATAACAAGTAGTGCCTAATTGGTCCAGAAGATCTTCCATTCTTGGAATTGGAAATCTATATCTTATAGTGATTTTGTTTAGGGCTCTGCTGTCAGTACATAATCTCCACTTGCCATCCTTTTTAGGAGCTAGAACTAATGGGACAGCACATGGAATGAGACTCTTTTGGATTAGTCCCTTCTCTAACAATTCATTGACTTGCCTTGCAATCTCTGCATGCTGAAATGGTGTCATTTTGTATGGGGCCTTGTTAGGCAAGGAGGAACTAGGTTTCAAGTCTATTTGGTGACTGATATCTCTTAAGGGAGGAAGGGTTTTGGGTAGATCACTGACAGTGACATCACTATATTTTTTAAGCAATTCCTTCACTTCATCTGGTGTAGGATCATCATTATCAGACCTTATACTATCCTTAGGCTTGGATATTAGGAAAAAAGCTTCAGTTCTAGGTTCTTTTAAAACTTTTAACATTTCCTTCTCACCCATGGTTATGACAGTAGGTTCTTTATCTATTTTGGTATCAGGCAGGGGCTTCATGGTGAATGTTTTCCCATATTTAGTGATGGAGTAGGTATTTTTCCTACAATGGTGTGTGGCATCTACATCATACTACCAAGGCCTGCCTAGAATGATGTGGGAGGCATCCATTTCAACAACATCACAAAGAAATTTATCTTTAAAGTCTGCTATAGAAAATTCTATCCATGCTTGTTTAGTCACTAAGGTTTGTTGACCCTTTGTTATCCAAGAGACATGATAAGGAAAAGGATGAGGCTTCTTAGGGAGGTTTAACTTCTATACCATTTCACAAGATACTAAATTTTCAGTTGAGCCAAAATCTATAATTAAATTACATACCTTCCCATTGCACTTAATTTTTGTCCTGAAGAGATTCTTTCTTTGAGGAGGTTCTTAGCTTTGTGGAACTTGAAGGAAGACTTGTCTCATCATCAAAAATGCTCCTTCCTCTAGTTATAAGTCCCTTGCATTTTAATTGTCTTCTTTCTTGTCCTCTTGAATGAGTTGTGCTCTTCTTTCTCCTTGATTGTTATTGTTTCTCTTCTCAGGGCATCTGCCTGCATGGTGTCCCAATTGATTGCAGCAGTAAAACCTTAATGGTCCATTTCCTCTTCCAGTATTTTTCCATCCCCTATTGAAGGGTCTTCTCCCTCTATAGTTACCTCTAAATTTTGTATCATTTTTTCTTTGTCTCCTTGGTTAGGGGTCTTGTTGCTATTACCATTGTATTGTCCTCTATTCCAAGAGGTTCCTCTTCTTCTAAATTTCTTCCCACTGTCATTGCTCTTTCCCTTTCCAAACTCATGTTTTCTCTTCCACTTTTCCTCTACCTTGAGTGCCATTTGATATCACTTGTTCACTATGGTAGGGAAATGTAGGCTAAGTTCCTCTTGAATGGATACCTTAAGACCATTCATATATCTTGCTAACTTTTCTTCTTCATCCTCTGCCACATTTGTCTTCATACATAATTTTAGGAAATCCTCAGTGTATAAGCCCACATCCATATCCTTTTGCTTTAGGCTTTGTTTCATCCTATGGAGTTGTACCCCATAGTCTTCAGGCACATAGGTCTCCTTGACCAATGCAATCATTTTGTTCCATGAAGAGATCATACTCTCCCCATTCTTCACCCTCTCTATTTGGATGAAGTTCCACCAAGTTAGGGCTTCTCCCTTCAACTTGGATCTTTCCATCTTCACTCTCTACTTCTCAGGAATATCCTCACACTCAAAGAAGCTTGTTAGGGCCTCTATCCAATCCAAGGCAAAATCTACATTCATCTTTCCACTAAAAGTTGTCAAATCCAACTTCTCCTCCATAGTTCTTCTCCCCATAGACTTTAAGGCATCTAGAAGGGGTCTTTGGTCTACAGGAATTTTAACATCCTGATCAGGGGCGTCCTCATCTGAATCACTCCTTTCTTCACCACCATAAGTGTCCTATTTTCCCCTCTCTACCTTGTTCTCCAACTCTTGAATTCTTCTTGTCAAGGCTACATTTGCTACCCTCTATTCTCTCACCATCTTTGCTAATTTAATGTTTGTAACCCTTGAATGGATATATTCATCCTCAAGAGCAGACATAGCTCTGATACTATATGCACCCTAAAATGGTCACCTAGACTATGGACCCCATTTATCATTTTATCATTTTATCAAATTCCTAAATCAATGCTTTGCAACATTTTATTTAAATCAATTTCCTTGATCAAATAGTAATTAATTCAATTATTTCAATATTTCCTAAGGTTTGATCATTTTTATTTAATTAAAAGATTTAATCTCCCTTTTAATTAAATAAAATTCATCTTATTTAATTTAATTAAATTCCTCCCATTTAATTAAATAAAATTCTTCTAATTTATTTAATTAAAATAAAACCCCTCTTTTGATTAAATAAATAAAAATCCCCACTTAAAGCTCTTCTTTTGATGAAAAAGGAAATAAATTAAATAAAAATCCATTTTTCTTCACATCTTTCTAAGTGGTGGGCTTTTTTCTTTTTAAATGAGCACATGGATCAACCAAGATTTAATCTCCACCATTGCTCTTTTTTTTTTGCCTCTTAATCTCAACTGTTCACTTTCCTATATAAGCAAATATCTCCTTCTCATTTAGGATCCCACTTTTTTGTATTGTTATGTTGCAGGTTTGGAGAGCAATTTTGGAGGAGAATTTGAGCACTTTAGCTTGGATATTGCAACTTCTCTATCTTCTTGTCTTCTTCTTCTTGCATCCATAGATATTCATGTAGATTAGATTCATATTAGATTAAATTCATATTTCCTTTCATAGATTAATCTTGCATTGTTATCATTTAGACTAATTTCCTTTCTTGCATTGCTATCATATAGAATAGATTTCATTTTCATGCATTGAATCTCTCATTTCATGGTGTACTTGCATAGGCACAACTAGTTCAATATGAGGGTCTTCATCACACACATTTTCACTCCATGACTAGGGATCTATGAGTTGATATTTGAGGCCTCATTCTTGAGCAACCTTGAATGGAATGACCCATAGAAGTGTGACATATTTTTAGCACACATTTTTGGTGCCCACCTAGGGTTTTTTGAAAGATTTGATCATATCTCTCAAATGGCTTGGATTTTTGGTCTGAATTTTTTTTTCATGTTGCCATTGGCTCAAAGTTGTCTCAGTTTGAAAATCAGATTTTTAGGATCATTTTTCCGTGATTTATAAATTTTTTATGATTTTTCATAAAAATTTGTTTCTGGTCGCAAATCAGTGCATTTTTCAAAAAAATTTACATTTCTGAAAATCTCTTGGAATTATACAGGAGGTATATTCTCTATGTTTTTTATTTTCATGACAAATAATGGCTTAAAAATCCAATCTTTAAAAACTGGTCTATTTTGATAAATAGGGTCCCTAGGGCACAAATCAAAAAATATTGCTAAAACATCTACATTTTTTAAAAGCTCTCTATTTTTTAACAGGGGTTTCTTTTCTGCATTTAGGGTTTCAGATCCGAATTCATGTCATATAGGTCTAATCTTGTTGACTAGGTCAAAAATCAAAATTAAAAAGGGGCATTTAATGATTAGCTTGCACTTATTTTTCACATAGTTCAATGCATGATGTGAGTTTTCATTTGAATTATTTGCTGGTTATTATTTCTCTTAACAATTTATTTCCAAATCTAACCCTAGGGTTTGCATAAGTTGAATATACATTGCATATCTTGTTTGCTTGTTTGCTTGTCTTGCTTGTTGGAGAATTCGTGGCTTGCTTTCGCAGAAAATCTCAAGAAAAGAAATAATAAGGTAAAATCTACTAAGAACATTGCTTTGGACTTGATGTATTTTGTTGCATCTCTATATAACATTTGGATTTTGGAAATAAAAATGAACCTCTCATGTGTTTAGCTTGAGTGTTTCTTGCTTTCATAGATCACATTTCTAATTTTTGCTCTAAAGGAATGAACCTAGATTTTCTTTCTTGCATATATGTTTCACATAGTAATTAGGCCCTATGAACACTATTTGTAGTGATCTTGAAAGAGTGGGCTTCATTCTCTTGTCTTACATCTGAAGCTCTTCTTGACGATAGATCCCCTTGTAGGTACGGAAGGATTTGTTATTATCTCACTTGGTTTGGTCTTCAACTTTTGACGATACTTTATCTCTTGAAATTGGTGGTCATTGTTATTGAAATATGAACCTTGGGTGAGGTGATTTCAAATTAGTAGGTCAATTAATCTTTTATCTATGTCTAGGTGAGGTGAAGAGGCTAGAGGATTATGCTCTTTTCCCTTTTGGGAAAATCAGAAACTTGGAAACCTTGAATCCAAACTAAGTCCCCATGTGGTTCATATTGTGAGTCTTCCTTGTTAGAGAGGGTTAACCATAGTTGACATTCTCCTTATTAGGTAAACCACATGGACGAAACCTCAAGTGGTAATACCTATTTCTACCATGGTAGCAACAACCGCTATATAAATGTCCTTGTGGAAGAAATCTCCACAGGTGTGGTCTCTTTTTGGGTTGTCAGATCTCCTCAACAGCTCGTGATTG
Organism: Thuja plicata; assembly: GCA_018584345.1. Classification (NCBI taxonomy): domain Eukaryota; kingdom Viridiplantae; phylum Streptophyta; class Pinopsida; order Cupressales; family Cupressaceae; genus Thuja; species Thuja plicata. The sequence continues at coordinate 121,076 of MU215941.1, forward strand.
ATTAAATTCTCAGACTGTGTCAAAACCTCGATGCGCTGGGATTGGATTTCACCCACTTGAGATTGCAAAATTTGTAGAGTCAAACCATTACTACGAACCATAGTGCAACCAACTTTTTCTTTTCTAGGACTATGTGCGTGATTGAAAAATATTTTGAGAACATACACAAGTAAAATTCTTATGGAGTAGAATAGTATGTCACTATTCTTGTTCATGCGCAAGGTTTCTTTGCCCCTTGCTCATTGTTTGAAAACATTGATTGCTTGAACTCCCTGATTTCTATCTTGCATGCCTAATTCATGATAAAATATGTTAATGCATCTAGTTGGTTATTTAAAATGAACAAAATTGAGTTTTGGTTCCTTTCTGTCAGAACCCTCGTGCGAGAAAATTGTTTCCTCGTGCAGCTCGCTGCGTTTGCTCATGCGGCACTGTGTGAATCGTCGTGTGATATTCTATCAATTTACTATCCTTTTTTTCATATCAGTCTTCTTTCCTTTGCATCAGCCTGCATATTGTTGTGTGATCCTATGGAAATCCTCGCGTAAGAAAACATTTCTTCGTGCGAAACTGTATTCTATTGCTATCTGTTGTCGTCTGCCAACTTGCCAAATCTGAGTTCCTGAGTTATGAAAGCTTTAATGGATTTCCCCAAATAGTTTTATGACATGTTTCTCAACATCCAAATGAATGTAAATGGTATCAATTTGCACAAAATGACTCTTGTTCTTCTTTCTTCCACATTTCCCATGTCTTCCTAGTCTTCCATTTCCATCCTTTTTCTTCTTCATTCACACTTCTTCCTCTTCTTCCTAAGATCTTCACATTTTCTTATTCTTTTCCTCTTATTATCTAGTCTACCTTCTTCTATTCATCTCTTTTTTCACTCCCATGCTTGATTCCTCCTCTTCCAGAACCATGAATTTCAACTATCTTGTTATGGAACCTCTCTTGAAAATTGATGATCTCAAACTCATTGCTCAATTCGAAGAGTATTATTCCTCCAAAAATTGCATGGGTGATAAATTTAAGACAAAAATTTTAAAAAAAATTGATTGAATCAGATGCCTTTTCTAGGATCATACTCGTGATCTTGTCACAACCTCCTTCTTCCAAACATCTTTCATCATCTCAGTCTTCTCATCTTTCCTCATCATCCAAGCCTTCTTCCTCCACTAGGTCTTCACTTTCCTCTTCTCCATGATCTCGTTCTTTTTCTACTTCTCCTAAGAAAGCCATGTCATTTTTACCCTTGTTGGTCATGAGTCATCCCATTATGGTGTCATTTACTCATATCTTTGTGATGGCATTATACCTGAAACCTTTAACCGATCTGAACGCAGAAACCTTACCCGAAATGCCTCTCGCTATTCCCTTATCGTTGGTGATTTGTATGGGAGGGGTCTAGATGGAACACTTCTTAGATGCTTAGAAAAGGAAGAATCTGACCAAGAATTAGTTGACATCCATGAGGGCATCTATGGGGGACATTCCAATGGTCTTTCAATGGCCCAAAGGTTGCTTAGGGCAGGGTACTATTGGCCTATGATGCAAATTGATGTAGTAGCTTTCGCAAAGTCATGTGAAAAGTGTCAAAAACATGGTAACCTGATACATGCTCCAGGCAGGGAACTCATTCCTTCTATATCTCATTGGCCATTTTAGCGCTGGGCCTTTGATCTTGTTGGGCAGATTCATCCCAACTCATCAGGTGGACACAATTTTATTATCACTGCTACTGATTACTTCACTAAATGGGTAGAAGTTTTCCCACTTTCTGTTGCCTTGGGCAAGACAGTCTCTCTGTTCATTCTGAACCATATCATCTGTCGATATGGAGTGCCTTCTGAGATTATCACTAACAACGGAGGCTAGTTCAAAAATAAGGACCTTAAACAACTCTATAAGAAATTCAAGATTAAACAACATTGGTCCTCCATTTACTTCCCGCAAGGAAATGGTCAAGCAGAGGCATCAAACAAAACTATTCTTAAATTATTGCATAGAACAGTCTGTAAGAATGGTAGAGATTGGCACTTACAGATAAATCTGGCTTTGTGGGCCTATAGAATGAGTGTTTGTACTCCTACTAGGGCTACTCCTTTTTCCCTTGCATATGGCGCTGAAGCAGTGTTACCTTTGGAGGTTGAGATTCCTTCACTTAGAGTTTCCCTCCATGGTCTAGTTACAGATGAAGACTACCGCGCCATGAGACTTCAAGAATTAGAACTTCTAGATGAGAAACGTCAAGCATCATTTGACCATATGAGGGTTTATCAAAAGCACATGTCCAAAGCCTTCAACAAAAAGGTTCACTCTAGAGAATTCCAAGTGGGAGCTCTTGTCCTACATGAAAATCCTAAGAATCAACAGCATAGAGATCAAAAGGGAAAATTTGAACCTAATTGGCTTGGACCTTACATCATTACAGGGTCAGGTGCTTATTTATTGTGTACAGAAGAGGGAGAGAAGCTCCCTGATCCTATCAATGTCTTTCACCTGAAGAAGTTCTATCCATGATGCCCATTCTGTCTGGGGGCATCCTTTGTACATACTTATTGATCCTGAAAAAATCCAAAAAAATGATATATTGTCAAAAAAATTTAAAATTAGAAAATGTCCTAAAAATGATCATCTTAGTGAAAACCTAGCAATAGGTGCTTTGATGTATCTCAAAAAATTTATATATTCCAAAAATACAAAAAATCAAAAAATTCAAAAATTCAAAAAAAAAAATAGAAAAAGTGCCTTGGTGAAAACCTGAAAATAGGCGCCTTGGTAGCAAAAATTATAAAAAATTATAAAAAAAAACTAAAAAAAATGAAAGAGAAAAAATTGTAATAAAATCCAAGTGGTGAAAATTTGGAAACGGGTGCTACTTGAGGCATTTGCACCCTTGTTTCTTAGCACGTGTCCGCGACACTTAGCCCTTCTCCATCATGCCTTGTCCTTGTTGCCTTGGTTTGGAATTGGTCTTTGTCTTTGTCTAAGGGGAATAACTGTGTTAGCTTTGGTCTCTTGGATGCGTTAGTCTTTAGGACATCTCACAAACGGTGTTTTTCAATACCACCCCAACTATATTTTGTAATACAACCCTTGACATCAAGTGTTTTTCAACACTTATCAGTTTGGTCTTACCCAATTTTGTCATGTGATCTTACCTACTTGCAAGCATTCAATCCTTATCCTCGGAACTCAGTATCAGTTAACACACTTAAATTTTTAAACACAACGCTTAATACTTGAGCTATGTCATGATCTTTTCTTTGTCTGCTGACTGTCATTGATTTTCGTTGAGTGTCCTTGTCTAATAAGTCTCTCCGGGATGCATAGCTAGAGAACTTAGGGCATGGAACATGTTTTTATTTTCTTCTTACTTTATGATGCACTATTTTTGCACAACCGTTCTGCTAGTCATCTTGGCCTCTATGCCTTGATGCAAGCGTGGTTTTGCTATATTAAATTGGGTAAGCTAACATCACAGTCATCTTGACCTTTATGTCTTTGATGCTTATGTTAGAATCTTTCCACATTCCAATCCAATATAAATCACATTCATATCTTCATAGTTTCACTTGTGACTAGTGATGATTGTGTGATTTTTCAATGTCCATTAATAATGGCCCAATGATGAAAATAAGTTCCTTAACATTCTCTTATGAATGATGAACACAAAGTCCTATATTACAGTTGATCTATGGCAAGTACACCTTTGCATTTTCATGTAGCTCACATTGTTAGACCTCATGTTAGTTTGCATTTTAGGCTGCATTATGAGTTTGCGAGGGTTTTCCTTCATCTTTCTTGTAGACTCTTAATCAATTGTGATCACGTTCTGATCTTCATTTCCTTATCTTCTTTCATGATCTCAATCAAAATTTTCTATCTTACACAGTTGATTGATTTTGGGGCATTCTATTTCTTAAGGCAAATTCTCTTTCTTCTCTCCATTTCTTTCCACCTCTTCCAGACTTCTACCTTCCATTTTCTTTCACCCCACTTCTTTTCTTCTAATTCAACCTTGGGGCATACTCTTTCATGCTTGATGATCTACCTTGGTTCTTTGATCCTTATATCTTTCATCTTACATCAAGAACCTTATCTTTAGTTCGATTTGATCAAGTTTATCAATTTGTTGTTTCTCCTTTATCTCATTTTGATTTCAATCACGAGGGGGCAGTACCTATCAAACTTTAATCCTTGATTCAACTTTATCAATCCTATCATTTGTTTCACTTGGGGTAACCTTGCTTGAGATTCTTATCTCAGACATATCAATTACTTATTTACAACGGTGTTGACCTTGTCTTTTTTGCAATCATCTTATCTTTGTTTTGATGTCAATTACTTATTTACAACAGTTTTGATGTTTGTATTGTTTTGTGATCCCAAATCAATCTCACACTTCAACTACATTCTTTGACTACATGTGTTCCCAGAATGATCACACATTAGTCAAATAGGGTAAAATGTATGCACCCTAAAATGGTCACCTAGACTATGGGCCCCATTTATCATTTTATCATTTTATCAAATTTCTGAATCAATGCTTTGCAACATTTTATTTAAATCAATTTTCTTGATCAAATCGTAATTAATTCAATTATTTCAATATCTCATAAGGTTTGATCATTTTTATTTAATTAAAAGATTTAATCTCCCTTTTAATTAAATAAAATTTATCTTATTTAATTAAATTAAATTCCTCCCATTTAATTAAATAAAATTCTTCTAATTTATTTAATT
>MU215961.1:18554-36847 GCA_018584345.1 Thuja plicata
TATATATATATATATATATATATATAAAATCAGTATATAAAATATATTGAGAAATATTCTTTTCATATGTCTTCTATCTTTATATGTGAAAAATTGATTAAAAATTAACATCTTAGAAAAATATATGTGAAGCTATTTTTTGCTTGGTCAAGTAAGAAATATGATTATGTGTCTATCTACTGCTGAAACTGAATCTATTGCTACTGCTTCATGTTACACTCAGATATTGTGGGATGAAAAAACATTGAAGGATATTGGAATAATGTTTGATGAACATATTCCTATTTTGTGTGATAATACCAATGCTATAAACATTTTAAAGAACTCGGTATTGCACTCAAGGACAAAACACATTTTTATCCGTTATCACTTCTTGAGAGAAAAAGTCTTGGAGAATGAGGTAAAGCTTGACTAAGTCCCTATAAAGGAACATATTTTTGACATTTTTACTAAGGCATTACCTAAGGATATTTTTGAGTATCTCAGAGACAAATTGGGGGTGATTGCCCCTCCTTATCAGAACTAAATGCATATGAATGTGCATTAGTCCAATGAGCCTTATGCACATCTTCTATCTGGACTAATTATGGTGGCTACCTCTTAGAGGGAGCTATGTACTATTGTGAGATAATTTGTATATCTCAGGGAGAGCGGAGTAGAATGAGTAGATTATTTGCATCTTTGGCCTTTTCCATTAATGTCAAAGGGGGAGAGTTTGTTGATATCAAAATGTTGATATATGAAATTGATGATGATCTTACAAAGTATGGTTGTCATTTTTGGCAAACCATTACATAGGTAAGAAAGTTTTGTGTAAGTATATGAAGTTACAACAATCGGTACGCAGTATAACCAATCAATAATGAGAAGTCAAGTTAGACAGGTGAACAAGTGAACAAGAGAACATGAGAACAGGTGAAAAAGAGAACGGGTGAAGGACAAATTGGTTAAGGAAGATAAATTTATTATTCGTACATTGGAAGGTATAAAGACAACAGGTATACTAAAATTTATGACCGGGACACTTAGGTCACACCGGTAAAGGCATAAATGAAGATACCACCAACCGGTTAGTTTAGTGAATAGGTAAAACCAAGGTTATTGAACAGTTATGTTCAATTGGTTGAATCGGTTATGATGGTGCACGATATAATGAATATGGACAACATGAAAAACATATTACATTGTTTAAAGAGTTGAATAAGTCAATTTCTAGGTAGTTGTGTATAGATCTGATTATGAATTTAAGGTATATTCTAACCAATAATATTGAAGGAATATTTCACATTGGAGATAATAACTTAAAGTTTGTTATAGATGATGCAGTAAGGATTTGATGTTTTGATGAGTTAGTTATGATTGAAAAATCTATTTTGGAGGGAATAGAAACCCTAATTAGGTTTACAATTGAAGGTGAAAGGCTATAAGAAGATAGTTGCTGACAGATTTATAGAGTAGAGAAATATAGTTGAAGAATAGTTGAAGTGTTGTTTGGAAAGTAAGATCTTGAACAACGATTGTAGAGAAAATTTTAGAGGAGATTCAGGACCAAGTTCAGAATAAGAACATAGCATCAAAGGATCAGATTAGCATTCAGGAGTGCATATTATAGGTTAATTTTATTATTGTATTCCTAATAGTTTCAACAAGTTAAATCCCTTAACAAGGTAGTCTCTTACAAGACTTCATTGTAAATCCCTTAATAGGGTGAACATTGTAATTGTGGGATAAAATACTTTAACAAGGTAGTCTATAGTAGGACTTTAGATACTTCTAACAAAGTATCAGTCACTCCTAATAGGGCGAGTCACCTAGAAAGTGATATATTGTAAGATCCTAACAGAGCACTCTTTTCTACTATAGTGAGAAGATTTTGGGTGTCATCCCCACCGTGGTTTTTCCCTCTGACCAGGGGTTTCCACAAAAAAATCTAAGTGTTATGTGTTTGGATGTATTATCATTTCATTCATTACAATTACTATTATATTCTTCATAGTTTGGAAGTTTATTTTACTGTCGCTTATGGGTATAAGTAGAAGTCTAAAAGTTTTATTAGTCTTGATTCAACCCCCCCCCCCCCCCCTATTATTTCCAACAATTGGTATTAGAGCATACACTCTTTAGAGGAAAAGTTTGACAACTTGAGGAGTAGATCCGAGGAGATGGAAAGCTATAGGTATGAAAGACAGTTGGAGGTAGACAAGGAAATGATTGAGGAGTTAAAGAACAAGCTTAAGGATTCATTGGAAAAAGGAAATAATTGTCTGAGATCTGCTGAAGATGCCAAAAGAGCTGTTGAAGCCAAGATGAAAAGAGAATAAGAAAGTTAAGCTATAAGGACATGTGAAGTGCTTGAAGTCATGAGAGTTGATGAAGATGCAAAAAGAACTGTTGAATCCACAAAGAAGAAGTCTGAAGAACAGATTAGGTAAAAGGACATTATGCTTCAAAGATTGACACATGAGAACCATGCACTTTATGAACAACTAAGTGACAACAACGATGAAAAATTACAAATGTGTCCTGAAAATGAATCATTGAGACATGAGAATGAACAAATGAAAGAATAATTGAAGATTGAGAGAGAGAGACAAATGAATAACTTAAGCAATATGAAAAAAAAACCTACAAAATATTGATGAGAAATTGAAGAACCAAAGACTACCTAGAGATACATCTAGCCTAGGATATACTGGTGACATCAAATTTGAAAATGGAGAATCATCCAAGTCTGGTGCTGAACAAAAATCAAATTTTCCTAAGGTTTATACGAGTCCACAAGGTAAGAAACCTACTAAAATCACTTGTTATAATTATGGAAATCCTGGACACACTGCTAATGTATGTAAAAGCCAACTGGTGAATGTTTCAAGAACTACTCATTTTGATGGTTATTGTTACAATTGCAATAAGTATGGTCATCAAGCTTATGAGTGCAGATCAAGGACTAGTAATAGATTGTTTGAAAGGAGTTTCAATGACTACTGTTATACATGCAACAAATTTGGACACATGGTAGAACATTTCAGATCAAGGACACCTAACAAACTGGTGAGTGTTTTAAGAAGAGAAGGAAGTATCAATGTCACATGCACTATTTGTGGAAATTATGGACACATGGCTATGAATTTTTGATTGAGGAATCCTATAGGTAATGTTGGACCCTCGAGAACAATAGGTATGTCATGTTTTTATTATCATAAGATTGGATATCTAGCAAGAGATTGTAGATACAGGAACCGATCACAAAGCAATGAAGATGAGAAAGGTAAAAAGATTGTTAATGTTGAAGAAGTGAGGAATGAGATGAAAAAGGTATGGGTGAAGAAGGAAGAAAGAAAAGAAGATGCCAATGCATTGACAAGTAACCCTCCATCCTTTGGCTCAGGGGATTCATCCTCAAACTAAGCAAGTAATTTTTGCTTAGGGACTGAATTTCATTGTTATATCTAACAGGTCCCTTATAGTGATGAGAGGTCATATCTATTTGCATAGTGAGATGCATTGTTGTTAATTTTGATGAATTACATAGAGATGAGTTGTTATGAATCATTGATTTGATCATTTGCAAAAAGTTATGTATTAATGCTACTTTTGGCATTAATCGGTGGACGTTGTAATCGGTAGAGTGATATCGGTGAACTGTATTTAATGTTTTGTACCAACTAGCCATTGGATAAATTTTTGGGAAAATAAATCATAGGAAAACCTATTCATTATTCACCTTGCAGTTTGAAGAGCATTTACAGGAGAAAATTGAGCTTTCATATTATGTTCGATTGTGAGATCTATTTGAGCTAATCACTTACAAAGATTTGAACTATGAATTTGAACGCCCTAACTGAGATAGTTAGCAGAGCGGTGATCATTTGTGAAGGAATTTGGTGTGTTCGAGTTACAAAGCAGGAATTTGCTGAATCACTATGGCGTCAAGGGTTGCTACACCTAAATTAATCGAGATAACAAAGGAGGTGGAATCAGAACATAAGCTACACCCATTGAAGGCAATGAAAGTTGACAAAACCAGTGCCCTATCCCTAATTCCACTTTGTGTTCTATTGATTAAAGGTGTAAGAATGTTTATTCACTACAATATTGTTGAGCTAGGTAATGAGAAAATATAAAAGGAGTACTTAACTATGCGCAACAATGGTGAAATTAAAGACAAGTTCAAACATCTCCAAACGAAGGGTTTGAAACACATTTTGGACTTACCAGAGATTTTCAAGGAGGAATGGATTTGATATGTATTAAGTCATTTTCATGATCAATTCATATGGCTGGAGGAACCAATCAAAATTACTAAGGAATTGATTCATCTGATAACATGTTTCTCAGTAGACGAGGAACCTTACACCCTAAGGAAAATATCCACGAAGACTGTTGGAAAACTCACTAAGTCCAAGCAAGATCACAGAGTGATGAAAATAGATGACATTGAGGATCAAGAAGTTCAATTTGCAACGATGATTTTTGGTTACAAGGTTCACCAATTGAGTCTGTTGAATAGTGTGCCCCGTGGATCTTTTCACGCTACTTATTAGATAGTAAAGGAAGGAACCAAATATGACCTAGATGAGATGGTGAGATCAAAGATTTTGGAAAAATTGAAGAGGATTCAAATAGAAAAAAGTAATCACTAAAGTTTGGATCACTTTTGGTATGTATGTTCTTCTATGTGCAAAACTTTTTCCCTAGTAAAGGAGTGGTAACTTGGAAGACATATAGACCAACTTTATACCAAATAAATGAATACATAAGTGAACTAGGCGATAACTTAAACAATGTTATGTGGGGATATTTCAAGGACTTTCAAGACAGAATGCACAAGAGGTATAGGATACCTCCACACATTGTGGAGAAGTACAGAGATACTATTTTTTTTCTAGTTGGCATTGACACTTGTAAGATACAAGCGGTAGATCCCATAATTTCATGGATACATGAGATGGGATTTAAGACTGATGAAAATTTGTTAACCCTGAACATTGAAACTTTACTAAAGCTATCGTTTAACAAACAAGCAAATATGTATGGTACTTTTAAGGAGGCATATGAAAGAATCACCTTGAAACTCAAAAAGCCTAGGATAGAGAAAAAAGAAAAGAAGATCATTAGTCAGTTGGAAGAAAATTTTGTTACTTGTGAAGGTAGAAGTTCCACAAGTGAGAAACCAAACAACATTCTAGATGCTTATGCTAAGAGGAAAAGGAATCCAACAAAAACTCAGAGTAAGACTCTAGAATTACCATCGGTAGAAGAGTTTGGTATGGAGAAGAGTGACGAAGGTAAAACTTCTGACCCTATGCCACCTAAGGCACCTCAACCAATCAAGACAAGGATATATGTAAAAAGGAAAGCTAGAGGACAACCAAAGGCCTCTCCTAGAAAGAAGAAGAATAAGACATAAGTAGACAATGATAAAACTAATTTTGAGAAGGAAATCACTGACATGGAGAAGTCTTGTAAGACAAAATTCAACATTCCCAAGAGTGCAACAAAAGTTGCTAATGAAATAAAGGAACATGGAATGATAGGTAATATCAGTAACTTCAAATTATCTAAGTTATCTGATGAAGATAAGAAAACTATTGAATATGCCATTGTATTCCATTTTCACAAATTCATCAGAGCACTGAGTCAAATAAAAAATCATATTGTTGATGAACTATGTGAAGCAATTAATGTCAGATGAGAGTCTGAAGTAGAGACTGAAAAGGAAATAAGAGAAAGGACAGTTCTCTATATTGTGACATATTTGATAGTAAAAGAAGTAGATGAGGTGCTTGAGAAATATAAAGTCAGATTTAGTGTTGGGCATAGGACTCCAAAGATTCTAGCTAGGAAGGAGAAAGAATTTGAAGAAGAGACAACGGTGATATGGAAAAGGATATTCAACATGGATCAACCACAAGTAATAGACACAATAGGTACATCTCAAGTAGATGATACTTTTAACTTGAACGCGTTAATAGTGTTGGCAAGTTGACTCCCAGGGAGTATATGACTTATTTTGTGTTGTCATTATGGCAACAAAGTCATATGAAGTTTTGACAGCAAACTTAGTAGTGAAAATTGACTAAGTATAGAAGAAAATATAAAACATAGATACACAGATGATCAGAGCACTAGCGCACGTGCGTACGGACGATTCAGACTAAGCACCTTTAGATATAAGCTCTATGATATGTTTTTATGATTACCCTATACACGCATGGTACAAAATGTCAGTACAGATAAGTTACAAAAAGAACAAGTACACTAGCAGTTTAGAATACAGAGTATGGAGCCGACTTCAGGTTTTTGATTAGCGTGTAATCTTTTGCTGTGTAAAGGCTAAGTGCCTGTTGTAATAAGTTTGTAAGAATGTATTAAACATTATTGTAAACATGCTTAAGACAATTTGTTTGGAAGCGTTGTGAATGTTGTTTTTGGGTCGACTAAGGTCTTGTTTATAGTCATGTCTATTCAGGCATAAACATATATATGTAATGAAAAGATATATTTGAAGTTTCAAAGAAATATACAGAGCAGAGATATAGAAGAGAAGTATAAAGATGTCAGTATGAGATAGAGCCCTAAAAGAAGATAAGAGCATAAGCGCATAACCGGAACTGATCAGACATCTGTGTCATATACAATAGTTCACTTTTGGATATAGTGCATATCTATTCTCAGGAGGTTGTAGCCTTCTTTCTCATTGAGCAGTGAGCTCTTGGACAGTGAGTCCTCACCCCCAACAGGTTTTTTTGTAAAAGACTCCTAACAGGGTCATGCCTTTAACTAGGTCATTGTACTTGCATTGTAAAGACTGCTCCTAACAAGGCAAAGGAACTTTAACAGGTTCATTATACTAGTGCAATATTTGTGGGTACTAATTCCCACTGGGGTTTTCCTCTAATCAAGGTTTCACCGTAATCATATTATGTGTTATGTGATCTTGTGTTAAGCTTCAAGTGATATATAATTGATTTATGTTTAAAGTTGCTGAAATAGAATAATTAGTTAAACACTGATTCACCCCCTCCCCACCCCTCTCAGTGTTTCCAACAAATAGGAGATGTGTTAGGTAGCATTCCAAGTATGGTCACTCATATTGACCTAACAAAATATTTAGTTGATGATGTTATGATTGAGGATATCACTAAAATCCCAACTCTCCTATGGTTAGATATGAAGCTGAAGATATTCCACTTCAATCTCCACTTGATGTAAATCTAGTTGAGATCAATGATGATATAGTTGATGTTGAAACACACAAGGTTGATGAGAAAAAAAAGATTAAGGAAACATAATAGGTAATTGAGACCACTGAACAAGCAAAGGATACAAAACAAGGTGAAGCTACTCAAAAAAAACAAGATGAACAACACACAGATCAAGAAAAGGACAAAGAGACAAACAAAGAAACTGATACAAGTAATATTGGTACAGGTGAGAAAAGCAATAAAGATGAAGTTGAGACACCAAAGGTTAACACCCCTAGTGACTCACAAACTAACACAGAGGATACCACTGAGAAGAAGAAGAGAAAGAAAATAGAATAAGATGACGAAGAAGAAGATGAAGAAGAAGAGGAAGAAAATGATCCAGAATTTGAAATTCTGAAGAATTTTTTTAATAATTTTAAGCCCAAGGAATAGTTACTATTTTCAAGGAAGCTAGTAGAAAAGGCTAAGAAGAACACAATTAAGTAGAATTACAAAACACAAATAATGAGGAAAATTATTTCTATACTTTCTGATCTAGTTCCTGATGTAGATCTTGATGAAGAAACATCTATTGATTGATCAACTCAAAACCTTAGTTGATACAATTACCAGTCTAGATCGTGACATGGAAGATGAAATGATTAAGAGAGCAAAGAAGAGATTGGAGAAGGAGATGATGGAGAAACTACCACAAAAGATTACACTTGAGAAAGTTTCATTATTTGAATTGGTCAAAGAACTCAAGGAATCATTACTTGAAGTTGGAAAAATCTTCAATAAGATATCTATTCTGACCAAATTCACTACAGAGATCAAGACAAAGAAGGAAGAAATGGAAACAAAGTTGGCTACACTTGTCAACCAATGGGACCCCTTAAACAGTTCCATGATGGATCACAATTCAAAAATGAAAGCGTTGATACACAAGGAAATGGAACTTAAGGTGGAGGAGGACAAGATAAGGATGACATTACTAGAATTAAAAGGATTTCTGATCCCACACATGGACATTATCCAAGCCTATCTTAAGAAAGCTAAAGTGTTGATAGGTACTCCAGATATGAGTACAATTGACAGTATGGAGGATCTGACTTTAGGCATAAATAATCATCACATTGCCCTGACATCACTCAAAGGGTCATGGGAGAATTCACTTGCCACTACAAAGGTACATTTCAAGACTATATTTGACAAACTGTAAGGTATGAACACCCTTGTTTATACAAATCTTGATCATAGTTTTTGGCATTATTGTCAAACAAGGTGGAGTATATTTAAGTAGATCAAAAGGGGGAGTATATAATAGAAAAAAAATAGTACAAGTATACTAGTCTATGATACAAAAGAGGAGTTATAGATTCAGGGGGAGTATGTAATCATAAATGGAGTATAGGTTTTGAACTTTTGATGTTTTGCAATTTTGGACAAGTTTTTGCCATCAATGCCAAAGGGGGAGAATGTTTCTATCAGAATGTTGATAGATGACATTGATGATGATATTATAGAGTATGGTTGTCATTGCTGGAAAACCATTACATAGGTAAGAAAGAATTGTGTAAGCATATGAATTTATAGAAACTGGTATGCAATATAACCAATCAGTAATGATAAGTCAAGTTAGACAGGTGAACAGGAGAACAGGTGAACATGAGAACAGGTGAAGGACAAATCGGTCAAGGAAGACATGTTTAGTCTTGGTACATTGGAAGGTATAAAGACAATCGGTATACTAAGATTTGTGACCGTGCCACTTAGATCACACCGGTAAAGGCATAAATGAAGATACCACCAACCGGTTAGTTCAGTGAATAGATAAAACCAAAGTTATTGAATAGTTTTGTTCAATTGGCTGAATCGGTTATGACAGTGCACGATTAAATGAATTTGGACAACATGAAAAATGTAGTACATTGTTTAAAGAGTCGAATAAGTCAATTTTTAGGTAGTTGTGTATAGATCTGATTACAAATTCAAGGCACATTCCGACCAATAATGTTGAAGGAATATTTCACATTGGAGATAACAACTTGAAGTTTGTTATAGACGAAGCGGTAAGGATTTGATGTTTTGATGAGTTAATTATGATTGAAAAAACTATTTTGGAGGGGAACATAAACCTTAATTAGGTTTACAATTGAATGTGAAAGGCTATAAGAAGATAGTTGCTGACAAAGTTATAGAGTTGAAGAATAGTTGAAGTGTTGGTTGGAAAGTATGATCTTGAACAACGATTAAAGAGAAAATTTCAGAGAAGATTCAGGATTAGGTTCAGAACAAGAACATAGCATCAAAGGACCTAATTAGCATTCAGGACTTCATATTACAGGTCAATTTTATTTTTGTATTCCTAATAATTTCAACAAGTTAAATCCCTTAAGAGGGTTGTCTCTTACAATACTTTATTGTAAATCCCTTAACATGGTGAATAATGTAATAGTGGGATTAAATCCTTTAACAAGGTAGTCTGTAATAGGATTTTAGATACTTCTAACAAGGTATCAGTCACTCCTAATAGGGTGAGTTACCTAGAAAGTGACATATTGTATGTTCCTAATAGAGCACTCATTTCTACTGCAGTGAGAAGATTGTGGGTGTCATCCCCACCGTGATTTTTCCCTCTGACCAAGGGTTTCCACGATAAAAATGTGAGTGTTATATGTTTGGATGTATTGTCATTTCATTCATTGCACTTTTTCTTTACACTTACTGTTATATGCTTCATAGTTTGGAAGTTTCTTTTGCTGTTGCTTAAGGGTATAAGTAGAATTCTAAAAGTTTTATTAACTTCCTGATTCACCCCCTCTCAGTACCTATTATTTTCAATAGAGTTTTTAGATCCTTTTTGGAGGACTTTTGGTTGTAGAAGTTTTATATTTTGGTCTTGTCATTGGTGTGTTGTCATCAATGAAAAAGGGGGAGATTGTTGCAAAATTGAGCAAAATGAGTGATTGAGGAATCAATATGGATGTGTTGGTATGGTTTTCATTGATGTCAACTAGCTTTTGTTATCATTTATGACTATTTTTCTATAATTAATAGTAAGTATATTGCTCTGCATACTCTGTATGTTGAGAATGTATTGATGAGAATTTGACATGGTATTGAAGACTCTTTAGAGATAACTATTTCATGTTTTGAGGTTCAAAATGAATTACCGTGGATTTTGCGGTTGTCTATGTTTAGTTGTGATTGACTATGGTTTCTGTGTGAAATGCACGCTTCACATTTCTTCGCATGACCATTTTTGATGGCGCACTTTTGGAAATGAGATATTAATCTCCTTAGTTTCATTCATTTCAGTTGGCATGAGATTGTTGATTTCAAAGACTTAGTTTCAAAGTTTGATGGTGTTTCTACTCTAGGTTTGGCCGACCTCGGGTGTTTATACTTCATTATTTTGTCTCGGTTAATGCAAGAGGAAATGTAATGTGTAAGATGGTATTTTTGGTTCCAGATATAACATTTTGTGGTCCACTTCTCATTCCTCCCCACCATGGGAAAGTTTAGTGCAAATCTATTTCAAATTATATTCGGCTAGTTGCCTCACTAACTGTGAGAGGCTTCACAAGTTATAGATTGATATAAATAAAGGAAAAATCATTATGGATCATTTGTGGTTGAGAAAGTGGAGAGTGACATTTGTATACTTGTGCGAATTCCTATACAAGTACGTACTTATGCGAATAAAACATATGCAAGATGATCTATCTCCCTGATTGGTTGAGTTGTTGTGATGAGTATTTGTGAATAGTGTGGACATTCATGCATTATCTATCAATGAAATGAATATCAATGGATTGAGTTGGTGCTGCTTATTAGTCTCTTACAATGATTTGTCTCTCTTCAGATAGTGAGTCCTTTGGCAGTGAGTCTCTATAATCACCTTAACAAGTGTCACCTTAATCAATGTTCTTAAATTTGAGAATAATATTCTCCGTGGTTTTTTCCCTAACAGGGTTTTCCACATAAATTTGGTGTTCCATGTGTTTCATGGTTGCTGTGCTTTCATATTTTTATCTTTATGTAATTAAAGATTAAATTAACTTTGGTGGAGTAGATTAACAATGCTATTAAGTTTAAAAGCTTGTGGACAACTAATTAACCCCCCTCTCCCCCTCACACGTCTCCCCCCCTCTTAGTTGTCTTGCATATCTAACAATAAAAGCATTAATCATTTATTCTAGGGCTCTACTTTTGTTTAATAACAATGACTTGCTATTTTTAGGGACTTCCCAACTATTTTTGGTCATTATTGGAAATAAGCTTTGTTTAGTATGAACATGCAAAATAATTTTGATTGTGGATAATCTTAAACAAGTTATATTGTTGCATTTATGAAAAAATAGATGTTCAACAATATTTTCTTAATACATTGTTTATCAAGAATTTGTAATCTCAAAACTTGTTTAATGACAAAGTCCATGTTGTAAACACCTAAATAATGTTGAGTTCAAAATTTCTACAATAGAAAAAAACTAAAATAGAATTTATAATCCCAAAACTTTAATATTAGATATTCTTCTACGTGTCTTCATAACATGTCTAATTTTAGAAACAAAAAAGATTTAAAGAATCAAACTACCAATTAAAAACAAATAATCCAAAGTCAAAACAATAAAAAAAAATTGATACTTATTTCCCAAACTGAAAAGATACTATATTATATAGATTGACTTTTAATTATAAGTGTTCTTACAACTGTTATATCTATTGAAGAATACTGAAAAAAGAATAAAAATACATAGGCCTAATATATATGCTTTTCATGTTGTCCTTTCTTTTGTTTCCCTTACTTTGTCTCTTGTGCTGCTCCATATATATTCGATATTCTCCTTGTGTTTCAGCTACTCTCTATTATTAATGTTCTTTGTTAATACCGCTTTGCTTTTTAAACTTTTGTGCACCCTTTTATTATTGCATTAATTATGGTAACCTTAAAATTAAAATTGAATGCTTAAGTGGCAAGTCAAAAGATTCGGCGACAGCTACGTTTAGCTTTACTACTATTGTTTAGTTAACCATTCCAAAAAGAAAATTGGTCGTGGAGGCAATTTGCACGATGTAGCTGATACTAATTTTTTATTCTTATTTTGACATTTTCAAATGCAAATATCATCGAGCAGTTTGCACAATTTAGTGATTACTGTGAAAATGACGGAATAGGAAAATAATAAAATCTGCAAATTTCAATATTCAAACCTATATTCTGACTTGAACACAGTTTTGGCGGCTCTTTAACCACACGCATTTCACTACATTCAGAAGTTCTTCGGACCACAGCTGCAAATTGCTCCGCCAGGTATTATTGCCCGTCATCCTCAAATTGCTTTTGAATTATTGACGGCAAAAATAAATCCGACGTGGGCCAATTGCCTTTTTCTCCAGACAATCTTTTTTGGATTTTTCAAATCTTAGGTGGGAAGGCGTTTTAATGTGAAAGCAGCGCGAGATCGATTCTCAGCGAGTCCTCCTTTCACACGAATACAAAAAAAATACTTATTATTTCACAAGCGTATCCATGGAATCTTCAAATTCTATTAAAGAATGCACATTTTAAAGTCAAAGATTCTTCTCGTTATGCCAGCAGAGGCGAGGAGAGCTATGAATCTGAAAGACATAAATGGACTTCTGTAGAGGGGCAGAAAACCACAGAAACAGAAGGCCTGGATTTTGAAAGCTTGTTTTGCTGGTTTCTGTAGAGAAGAAACAGAGGTGAGGAGTTAACTAAATACGTTGGAATGGTCGTTGTACCAATATGATGGAGAAATCTACTTAGAATCTTTTTAGTTATTTTAATTTGTACTTTACATAAGGATTGGTTGTCGCCTTTTGATATTAGTGCTAGTTAAATAAGTAAGTAGCTGTGGAGAGGTAAAACGCATCAGAGCTATAGGAAAACGTTCACGTTGAAAGAAATTTTTATTATCTGGTTCAAGATTAGGGTTTACACTTGTAAAAGAGATGTTGAATGACAGGCTGTTGTTGCAGCAGGAGGAAGAGGAGGTTTCTGCTGTCTCGATGGGATACCAGGACGGAGAAAACGAAGGAAATGTGACTTTCCAAGACATTGCTGTGATTGACTCAGGACACGCTCGTCTCAATGAGCTCGGCTACAAACAAGAACTCAACCGCAATCTCTCGTATTTTACTCTAACTTTCATTGCTTGGGAAAAGTCAAAATCTTTACATTTTGAACATATTTTCGTCAAATTCGATCGAATGTTTTAAAGATAACGTCTTTCCTTCCAAATTCATCTGGATTATTGTGCTCTGACTTTTCAAAATTGCAAAATTGCAAAATTTGTAGCTTTTTAGCACGCATTAATTAAAATTCTGTGGATTGTTTTAAAAGTGAATTCACTTCTTTTTTAATTATTTTGGAGCCTTGTACTAGAACCTTAGGAAAATGCTGAATACCTCTTTATGAGTTGTAAAAATTCTATGGAGTATTTCAAAGCTGATGTTCTTCTAAATAATTTAGAATAGTCAGTTCTCTTTTCATCTGGAAATACGAAATTAGCAGCGTTTTAGCATGATTTTGGCAAAATTCGATGCAGCATATCAATGCTACATACGTTTCCTTTGAAATTATTCTGGAGTGTTGTGTTAGACTTGGGACAATTCAAATTATTAACCTTGTAGGACGTTGATTTCCATGGATAATTAGACTCAAATTTAGGACTTAAGTTTTTTAGCATGGACAACTAGGCTCAAACTTAGGACAATTTGTGGTGGGGGTGCTTCAGTAAGCTACTCATCCTCTTCGTGGATTGGAATGTGGGTTGTTTCCAACATCCTATTGCCTTCCCGCGCTCAA
This sequence comes from Thuja plicata, assembly GCA_018584345.1. Lineage (NCBI taxonomy): Eukaryota > Viridiplantae > Streptophyta > Pinopsida > Cupressales > Cupressaceae > Thuja > Thuja plicata. Next base: position 32,583 of record MU215961.1, read on the forward strand.
CCTTTTTTATGGACCTTGAACAAATCAAATTTAGAACTCTTCTTGTGCTGCTGGAGTGCTTAACCGGCATACTCCACCCTCTTCGAGATTAGAGAGTGGATTGTTCTTAAAATTTTAACGCATTGTAACTATAAAAATGAATTTTTTTCAGCATTTAGCCTCTATAAAACACCCTGTGGCAGATTTCAACGCTGAAATAGTTTTCTGCTAAAAATCTGAAATCCTATTCTCTAAACTATAGCATCACAAAATGCAAAATCATTAGTTTTTTAGCATGATTTGTCTAAATTCTGTGACTTATTTTAAAGATGAAGACATTTCCTGTACAACTTTAGATGTCTCTGATTCTCTTTAAATTTACAAAATCATTAATTTTTTGAGCGTGGATTTATTAAATTTTGTGAAGTATTTCAACACTGAATGTGTTCTGTCAAAAATTTGAGGTTTTTAACTCTAACCTTTTAATGCGTAGCAAAATGACAGAACTTTTAATTCTTTTAGCATGAATTTGTTAATTTTTTTAGAGCATCTTAAAATTGAAGTCCTTTTCTGTGAGATTCTTGAAGTTCTTTGTGTTCTGCCTGAACATACAATACTTTTTTAGTAGGATTATTTTCAATTCTCTGAAGCATTTTGAAGCAGAAGAAATTTTCCATCAAATTATGAAAATCTTTGTGTCTCTCTTTAAATGTAATGTCTATTGCTTCAGAAAGTGCAAGATAAATACATTTCCACATACGTTTCTGCCATTTTGTGGACAAATTTAAAGCCAATTACCTTCGCCATTAAATTGTTTTGTAGCTCCTTGCTCTCTTTTACTGTACTTTCTAATGCTTAAGCAAAATGCAAGATCAGCAACTATTTCAATTGATTTTTTTCAGTTCTGTGGGTACTTTTCAATTTTAATAGATATTATAGAATTTTAGATATTAGGACAACAAATAGCTGTTCCATTATACTAAATTACGTGATGTTGCACCTACCAGAGCATGTTGTAATTTGTTTGTATGCTTTTAATGCGGATGACTCGTTATATATATAGACAGAAATGCAATGTAGTGCTCTATGTAATAACACTTTCATGGTATCACGGTGTCTTTGAAGCCTCAGACCTCAGAGGTCTGTGACTGTGGGACTTGTCATTGAGCATGCCACACTGGGATGCTGACTTTAAAATTATAGCAATGTAATATCCCTTTTTAATATTTTTTTGTACTGTGCAATTTTTTGAAATTCCTATCCATGTAATACTTATGTGAAATATTGAACAACATCTAATACTAACATTTATTATTGAATCCCCTACACAAAATAATGAACACCTTATGCACATATATACCACTGATCAAACTAAATATAACTGAATATAAAGTTCTGTCAAATGGCAGCACCAAATATATTTACCCTCAGTTGTATACCATTCACCAATTTATGCCGTACTAGATTATGCCATACAATCCAAGAGCATGATGGTTGTTGTACAATGTGGGTAAAAAGGGATAGCACTGTATGGTGTGAAACACTTGGGAGGAATCACTGTATGATGCAAGCAGAGATCTTAGCCCGTACTTTGAAGGAAAAATGCAAGTGTCATATGGTGTGAAGAGGATGAAGTTGCCATACGGTTTGGAAATCACTCCCTTCTTGTCGTACTGTGTACCTTACACTCGAACGTACACTCTTCACCAATTGATGTCGTACACTATGATGCTGCTGTTCTAGATGAGACACTTGTATGATGTGAGAGAATGATGGTCGTATTATGTACCTTGGCTGTATGACATAATTGGACCTTTTAAAGTAGTCAGGCTTCATAATTTTTTAATGCAATTGGGCCTTTTACATAATCAGGCTTTATAGTTTGGCCTTTTTGTAAACGAGCCTTATAGTCAGGTCCTTTATGTAATCAAGCCTTGTATTCGGGCTTTTTATGTAATCAGGCCTTTTATTGTTTTCTCCTTCAATTGCTGAATTGTATTTTCTCCTTTTCCATCTCAATCTTTCCTTATTCTAATTTTCTTCTTCTTTTTATGTAAATTTCCCATGAAATTGATTTAACTTGATGAGAGGTATTTGTATTTTCTAGGTTAAGTAGTTTACTCTTAGTACTTTGAGATGTACCATTAGTAATTTTGCATTCTTTTGCAAAGGTGGATATCTCTACTAGAACTCTTGCCTTTTGCAAATTCTGGACTACATCTGACACACATAAATTATCCATTTTTTCCAAGTCATTCTTCCTTGGCCGCTTATTAGGACACAATCCTTGTTCATCTTCATTGATCTCAGTAGCTTCAACAAAATTATAGTTTGACATAAATACTTCATAATCCTCCATTCACCAATAAAATAGGCCATGAAGAGAATTTGTTTCATCCTTTGAATATGATTGTAACTCCATAATTCGTTTGTCATTTGATTCCATTGGGCCCTGATCTCCATCCATTCTTATCTAGAATATGAATTTGATGAATCCGAGGAAGTTGCTTCCTCACTAACAACTTGGTTCTTTAGATCAATTACATACTTTTTGACTGTTATAAATGGAGGTTGTATTCTTTTTCCATTTGTGATTGGCTTTGGTTGCTACTAGCCAACCTCGACCCAACAATGCACTGTATGCTTTTTTCCTTAATGAAATGACCACAAAGCTCAACAAAAATGCTTGGGTTCCAATAATTACCTTTTGCCCCATTAAAACTCCAAGTACCTTAATACCTTGTTGATTTGCATCCATTAGTTGAAAAGTTGGGGGCCAAATGGTCAGCTTGCCTGGACTTCTCGAAGTATCTTCTGAAAGCACGTTCATACCAAATCCACCATCGATAATTGTATTGGTGAGATTCCTTCCAATGTCACATTCCATGACATCTCCTCTTTAGCTTGATAAATGGAATATCTGAATTAAAATATACATGTATTAGCACAATTTCCTTGTTTTTGGCTTTTTGGGTCTGATTCTATTGGACGGCAATGCTCACATCTTGCGAAAACCCACAATTAAAACAATTGTTAGAACGCTACATTCTTGGGAATCTAGCAATGCAACACTCTTGTTACTAGTTGTAACTTGCATACGCTTTTGAGACATGCCATTTTGGACAATTTTTTTTCCTTGGGAAGAAGAAAGAATTCATTGATTCATGCATTCATACACATTCTATCTTTGCTCTCCAACTCTTGAAGCTTTTGACGCTTTATCACTATACAATAGGCTCTTAGCTCTTGAATGGTGTTTTTTTCCATGGGGAGATTGTAAGGTGCGATCGTACTGTAGTTTTGGAATCCTTTTGGAGGTCTATGGCAACTTCTAGGTGGACTACTCTTGCATTGCCTACATCTAGTATTTTTTGAAATATCATTGATATCCTTGTAATAATGTTAATCCATTTCTATTATCTAGCATTTTATAAATCTTATATCATTCTTGCTATCTCATCTTTTTATCAAATCCAATCTGGCAAGGAGCATCCTAACTCTTATCTCACCGATGAACATCTGACCACAATAAGTTGATCAAGAAGGGTAGGCTATCACTTCATCGATTCCCCACTCAAATTCCTATGCGCCTTCGATCTGATCCTTGATCCCTTCTCTCCCTTCTCAATAAAGGCGATCAAATTATGACCAATGCATCATAATAAATAGAAGGTACCGCAGAGGCCCCAAAATATTCTATGTTTGTAGAGGTAGAAATACCAAAATGGGGGTTTGATTGAGGCAAGCCCCTAAATAGCCGCCCAAACATTTCTTGTTGTCTTTTCCTATGCACAAGTTATTTGGAGATCTAACAGTTACATTCTGACCTTTGCTTCGTCTTGCAACTCCTTGTTTTCCGTCCGTATAAGATGACAATGCGCCACATTGTAGTCTGCACATAGAATTGGTGTGTGAGGTAGAGAGTTGGTGCAAGTCATAGTAGCATCTTTAAAGCTTTTACAAATTTTTTTGAAAAAAATGTAGTTCTTGGTAGAGAACAAATTGCACCAATGGATTCTCTAAAAACATTACACTTGAAAAAAATGGTGTTCAAAATTCGAGTTATTGTTCAAAATTTAAGAACTTTCAATGTTTGATACCATCAAGCATAAGGAGGATTGGACTAGTGACATGGTGCTTGTAATGTCCCCATCTTTTAAGCATCTCAGTGGAGTTCTTAGCCTTTACATTCTCCGAAGGCTAAGTGGAGAAATAAGGAGAAATTGATTAAATTAATTTCTTATAAAGTCATTAAATAAATTAAAATTAAAAAGTGACTTTATATT